>JAVXUO010001905.1:0-566223 GCA_033065855.1 Escallonia rubra
ACCAAGGGCAATTTTTGGACTCTCTTATACTGTCTAAGATCCCCACACTTAATGAATTCGTCAAAGGGGGGAGGTTATCCTTTACCATGGATTCCCAGAGCCAGTTTACAGCATCAAGACAAAGGGACAAATAAATGAATGGGAGCTATTATATGTCTGTGATTGGGTGGTAGACGAGGACGTTCAAAGTCCGGTAGAGGCGAATAAGGATACTATAGAATATTGGATGGACCATGTGGAGCCAAAAAGACAACTAGACCTGTGAATCGGCCAGTTAGATCATCCCAGCCCGTGGCATTATGCAGAATTGGAAGATTGAGTAAAGACTGTTAATTGTGAGAGAGATCACCGAGGAAGGTCCCATGCCAAACCCGATTCCCAACCAGAATCTCTAGAAGCTTTTTGTCTATGTTGCCAATTGAAGTTTTCTTTCCCGTTATCTTTTCCATGACTATTTGATTGATAATGCAATGGATGATTTTGATTACTCCTTGATTGCCAATATAAGTTCTGATGAATGAATTCACACGATTAATAATGAGTCACAACTAATGGACGTGGACGAGAAAAAATATTTGAAAAAAAGTCAAAGGAAATTGAACACCAAGACCCCTAAATGAGTCAAACCAGCCATAGAAGAGACTATAGTGGTCAACATAGGCATGCCTGATAATAAGAAAGAAATCAATATAGGCATTAGCTTATATGAGACATAAATAACCTTATTGACTACACTCTTGCAAAAGTTTGTTGTCATCTTTGATTGGACATATAGCAACATGTCGGGCATTGATCCTTCAATTATCTAACACTGCCTACCCACTTTCTTAGAGATTAAGGTTCGGTTTGACAACACTTTCAGTTTTAGTTTTCTGCTTTTAAAAAAATAAAAATCAAAACCAGTTCAATTTTTTTTATTTATTTACAAAAACTGGTGGGTGTTTGATAACTCAGTTTTTATTTTAAGTTTTTATTTTCGGTGTTTTTATTTTCAATTTTTATTTTCGGTGTTTGATTATCCAGTTTTTATTTTGAGTTTTTTCTTTGGTGGTGGTTTGCAGTGGCGGTGGTGGGGCGTGCCGGTGGCCGACGGTGGTGGTGGCCGACCATCGGCGGTGGCAGGCAGTGGCTGGTGGCTGTCGGTGGAGGTGGCGGTCGCCGGCAGGCGGTGGTTGCTGGCGGTGGGCGGTGGCTGCCAGCGGTGGGAGGGTGGTGGTGGTGGTTGTCTCAAAACTGAAAATCGAAACTCATTTTTGGAGTTTAAAAAAACAGCCCTGGTTTAAAAACTGAAGAAAAAAAAACGAAAACTATCCGCCAAACGCGTTTATTTTTTCTAGTTTACAAAACTGAAAAAAAAAATATGTCAAATGGGGTATCTGGGAAGACGGTAGAAATAGCATTTTTCATTGCCAAATCTTGATCGGTGATGATAACTTTGGGTGCTTTGAAGTTCATTGCTTCCAGCCACACCCTAAACAACCATACAAAAGAACTCTCGCTCTCGTCCCTTAACAAGACGAACCCGAACAAGATGGAGTGATAATGATGATTGACGCCCGTGAAAGGAGCGAACGGCATCGAGTACTTGTTGGTACGGTATGTGGTGTCGAAAGTCAAGACATCCCCAAAATGCTTATAAGCTAGCCTCGAATGGCTGTCGACCCAAAAAATTGTGCTAACTCGATGCTCGTCATAAAGTTTATAATCGAAGGTAAATTACGGGTCCTCCGTCTGCATACGCTTCAATAGGCTCATTGTGGATTGAGCATCATTGAGGTTATACGCGGCTCGTCTTTGGGTTCGGACCGCGATACGAACATCTGTCGTGTTAAAGTTTAGATTCCGAATTCTCCCAGCATGTTCAGCAAGAACTTTAATCATGTCGGTAGGTCCTAGCCGCGCATTGATCATTGTATGAATCAGGCTCCTTGCGATCTTACTCATCTTCTTGTGTTGATGCATCTGACTCACCTTAGAAGGAGTAACTAACGGGTGATTGTGTGCCAGTTTCGGGCTAATAATAAACCAATGATCTTTCTTGGCTTTATGGCTTACGAACATCTTGATCTGGCAATTCGTGCGTGCAAAGCAGTCATGTCTTCTACGCGAATATCCTATTTCGTCAATACTGTCATCATTGCCTACGTGTGTCTCATTTTCCAGTGAGTTTCTGCCCCTATGACACTCGTATAAGCGAGAGCATATTTTTTTTGTTATGTTGCTTGTTTTTGTAGTCTTTATTCTAATGCCAAAACCAACCCTCAATGAATACGCTCGAAAACATTCTTCGACTTCTTTCAAAAATTTGAACTTAACTATAATAGATTTGTTTGAAGTTTACAAATTAATTTCTTGAACATCACAAATTAAAATTACTTTGATGAATAGAGTGATAAATCCCAACAAACATAAACCCAAAAATATATATATATATATATATATATATATATATATTCATTCTAGAAAAAAAATTATTCTTTATCATTCAATCCATAAAGAAAACTTCATCGTTCACAAACTTACCATGCTTGAGTGAAGCTTGAAGCAAGTGTTACTCGAAATTTGAAGGGAGCTGAAAATGGAAGTAAGTGAATCTCAAGGAGATGAAAATGCAAAAAAGAGCTGAGAATTAGGTTACTTTTGGGTATAGGTGCAAATCGTCCGCGATACTGTATGGCAGACAGTGTTGGGGACAGTTCTGACATGTCCAGAAATAAACCGACGTGTACATGTCAGTCGTGTCAGGCAATCAGTCGTCCGCTACATAGTGTAGTGGATAACTTTTTAACTGACGGTTGTCAGTGTCAAAAAGTCGTCCGCTACACTGTGTAGCGGAGGAGTGGGAGGGGCAATCTGGTAAAAATCTCATTCGTGACACTGTGTCGCAGACGTCTGACAGCTCTTGAAAAAAAATGATATGGGTTGTACATTCCTTCAGGATGGACGGCCAGATCGTATTGGCCCCTTCTTCTTTTTTATTAGGGCTATCAACGGCTCCGCTCCACATATATATATATATATATATATATATATATATATATATATATAACCCTAAATTGTATAATTACCCTAACCCCCCTACCATGTCACGAGCCATTTGAATTCTACATGGAACTTTTATTATTACAACAAAAAAAAAACGCCCGATATAGTAATTTTATGAACGATTAACGTAGTAAAAGAATTTAACGGGTTATTACCTAACCCCCGCTACACTAATTAGTAACTAAAGGCGGCTAATAAGATATCGACGCTAACTATAGGTATAAAAATTTGTCACTAAAGGTTTCTAAAAATACCGTTTACGCTAAGCATCGCTAAAGAACTCAATCAAAATCAATAATATATGCTATCATTAAATTATAACTTATGATTCTAAAATTATAATGCTCCCCAAATTCGTCTCTAAAAGTTCAATAAAAATCGCTCAAGCCAGTCGACGCTAAATATCGCGTATAATTATTGTCGCTAATAAATTAAAGTAACCGGCTAGACAATACCAAGGTTCAGGATATTACAGCTATTGTCGCTTTATTAGAACAGGAAGTAGATGGAGTAGAGAAGCCATTCTACTATCTTACAAGTCTCGAGACTTGCTATACGGGGATTGGGAAGCATTATTCTTGCTTAAGCTGTATTTATTCTAGCTTCAAAGTTCAACTAATAGCAAAAAAATGCTATTGTTGCTTTATTATAGTAGATGGAGTAGAGAAGCCGATCTAGTATCTTACAAATCTCGAAACTTGCTATGGGGATTGAGAAGCACTGCCTCGCACTAATGTCTGCGGTGGACAAACTTAAGCCGTATTTTTTTCAGCTTCAAAGTTCAACTAGTATCAAAAAAATGATCCATTAGAATACTTTCTGAACAAGTTACTATTGTTCAGACAAGCGGCTTGGTGGTGCTGGAAGTTGCAGTAGTATAACATCACATGCATAAACCCTTGGGCAATCAAGAGCCAAGCTGTGGGAGATTTGTTAAACTTCTTGCCGTAGGGTAAAGTCATTCTGCCATCCGATTCACTGCCAAGTGATGACTTTGAGGCTGAGGTTAAATTGGCAAGTACGTAGGAACTAAAGCGGATGATAGTCATGGAGGTGTAAGATTCATACTGATGTTCCTATCTAAACAAGAATATTATTTAGGCTCCGATTGGCTAATGGAATTGGAATTGGAATTGGAATTGCTTTGGAATTGAATAAAATTTGTAATTCCATTGATTGGTTAGCACAAAAGATTAGATTGAGAATTGAAGTTGTTAAAGTAAAAAAATAAAAGATAAATATGCAAAACAGAAGTTTCAAGTTTTTCTTATCAAATCATACTCCACGGAACCCACCCAACAAGAGCAAAAGAAAAAGAAAGAAAATACACATACGATGACCACGTACAAAATGAAAAAATGAGTCCACTAACATAAATGCACATATGACGACCAAGTATAAAATAGAAAAATAAGCTAATTTTTTGGTTCTTCAAAGATAACATCAGTCAACACTACCACATACTCAGCTCAAGAACATTCAACCAACAACCACCATAAATACACTATAGCTCCTCAGAATGCACCACATATTACGTCGTTTCAACAAGAAAATAGCTCCAAAAGAGAGAACATTTCTAATATACAGTATATGATGGGATATACAATAATAACAAAATAGCTGCTAAAGAAATAACAGTTCAGATAGGTAATTAGCTATTATATCAAACTCCTCGTCCACGCCTAGCTTGATATTCAGCGAACATGCCCTTTGCTAAATTATCTCTAAATGATGTCCATTCAGGCGTAAGCAGGACAGATCTTATCACTTCATCATCGCCCGTGTCATCTGCACATAAGAGCAATTTATTTATCAATACATAAAAATGAAAACTAAATTTTTAGAGTTATATCCAGTTCAGAAACTACCTTTTTAAAAAACTGCCTAATCAAAGCCTAGTCCTGATGTTACACCACTGCCTAACAATATATACCAAACAAGAAGAGAAATGAGTTGTCCCTTTATTTGGATATCAAGTGCAAAATGGTTTAACCAAAAATAATAACATAACATGAAGTATAGATCAGAGCTAAAACCCCACTTAGAAGGATCATGCATGACAGAAGGAGGAAACTAAATTAGTTTAGCAAACTGTGCCATTCTAGATGTTTATTCAAGGGGAAACACTCTCGTCTTGTCAAGGTATTAACAATTACTTTAAATACTTTTCTATTGCCTTCCTTTTTTTCCAAGATATTATTCTTAAAATATAGCAGCAGCCAACAAGTGACACTTTTGAGATCGAAACTTTACATGGACTAAAGAGTTCAACTTCTGTCAACAAAGAGCAAAGGGAAAAGAACTGATTTTAATAAACCAAAGTGATTCAACTTTTGAGATCGAAAGTTTACATGAACTGATTTCATCCTAAAAATACCCGCACTTGATCTCCCATTCCTTGTCAAGAATAATGATATATACATAAATCTCTCTATACTTTAGACAAAGCTATGTTGTATATCCTGCCAAAGCTAACCAAAGATGCGATCCTATACGAACCGCAACCTCAAATAGCAAACCATCTCAGCCTATCCCCCACTTATCGTGTACCTACACATCGACGTACCACTTATCCACACCAGTGGTACGTGTTGTAGCAAAACACAATCTACATACTAAATTTACTTAATCATTGGTTGCAAAACACAATCACATAGGTGTCTGTCAGGTAAACTAAGATGGTTGCATCAGATTCTAAGACATACTGGATGCCAAAAACATTATTGGTGGTACCACCTATTGATAAATATAATAACCTCATTGATTTACCTACAAATTCAAACTACTGTTCATGCTTATAATAATGGGCTCAAAACTCTTCCTGCTACCCTGTTAAAGATGTGCATCCAGCTCTCGACCCTGGATCTTCACGGCACTGAAATTACAATGGATCTCCTCCGCCAGGTGCCTAATTTTTCTAACATTCATGTATTTGCTAGCTCATCTCTTTATCCCTGAACTTCTCATCTACGTCTATTTTGGCAGTTTGAAGGATGGGAAAGCTTCGATAAGCATTATCGATTAAAATAATAGAAGCAACTTGCTTTCCAAGTCGAGGGCTTGGCTGCATTTGATGAGGGTGCTGATAAGAACTGAGAGATTGATATGCAGTTGTTCAACTCAGTGATGCAAACTTGCATGCGTAGTGTATGGTCAGCAGTAAGCCAATAACAAAAACCATTTTGTAATGCATACGACAGATGCATTAATAGTTTTAATGAATCAAAAGATTGTCAATTTACTAGATTTATTCCGTCATGTTTCACACCCCATTGCAGTCGTAGAGTTAAAAGTCTTTTAATATAGCAAGTGATATCTGCTGCAACAATCGACCTCTTCTAGGATTGCAAAATCAAAATCAAGATCAATAACGAATTAAGATTCAAAATACATAGATACATAACGAATTAAGATTCGAAATACAAAATCAAGATCAATAACGAATTAAGATTCAAAAACTCAAAACTCAAAATCAAGATCAATAACGAATTAAGATTCGAAATACATAGATACATACCACAACAAAGACCACGACACCGAAATTGCCGTCCTGCCGTAAAAAGAAAGTAGATCGTTGTTGGCTTCACTACCGTCAAAGTAGCAGATCTTGCCGCCGTCGCCGTCAAATAAGTGGAGAGCAGCCACCACCGTATGCACAGTAGATTTCAGCTTCCATGGCGAGGTAGAATCAAGAAAGAAGGTAGATGCTGCATCAGAAGAGGAAGGAAGAGTGTCGGGTAGAGGCTGCGAGGGGAGAGAGAGAAATAGTGACAAAAATAATGGGCTGGAATTGCAAATTTGAGGTTGGGCCTTAAGAATTGGACCGTGGACCTTAAAGTATGTTTTTAATTTCATGAAATTGGGTATGAATTGTAATTCCAATTCCAAATAAGTTCGTTCAATCAACAGAATTATAATTCGTAAGGTCCAATTCCAAAATCTACTTCAATTCCAAGACTAATTATGTAATCCAATCTGACTCTTATATTTGATGGCCTTTCCTTGTTCAAGTAATAAGGCATAATAAAAGGTTCGCTATTAGACTACTAGAATCATAGCGGGGACGGGAGAGAACTGTATCTATATATGGTGATTTGAGTAATCAAGAAAATAGATGGTGATTTCACCCTTAACTAGACAAATTAGCCCATTATTGTACTATTGTTTAACACTTGTTAAGGCAATTCGAGGTCTTAAAGATAAAGCAATGGTCATGAAGTTTTAACAGACATCCTAATGCACTGGCTACTATTTCGTCCAAGATTACCATCCCAGATACAACAATCGAAATGACAACCAACAAGAGACTGTTGCCTTGAGTGAGGGGCGGAACTACATATGTACGAGGGGGGCTAATACACCCCTCAAATTTTGAAAAAAAAAAGAAATTATATATAGTTTTTTTTCACTCGCGACTCTCTCTCTCATCCTCTCGGCTCTCACTCAGTCACTCTTTCAGTTCTCGTCGTCGCCGTCGACGGTTGACCTCTCACCGCTCACCGGTCAGTGGTCACGGACTCATGGCGCCTCTCACTCTCTCAGTCACCGCCCACGGCCACCAGTCATCGGTTACGTCGGTCGCCGTCAAGGTTTCAACTTTCACGGAGTCACGGACGGCGGTCGAACTGTCGTCTCACGTTCCAAGCCCTGAAGGCCATCCCCAATCCTCACCCCAACTCCGGCCAGATCTAGCCTAGATCTACGAGCCGGCGGACAAACCGACAAAGTGACGAACCTCACCGGTCGGCGGTCACGGTGCCTAAAATTCAAGCAGATCTGAGCCTCAGTCACCGGTCACGAACGTCGGTCGCCGTCACGGCCTCACCACTCACCAGTCACCAACTCCGGTCTCCGGCCACTGCCAGATCTAGCCTCAACTAAGGTTCGAACTTCGAATTAGTCTAACTCAATAACTCTAACTCTCTAAGAGTTCAGTAAATCTGTAATCTATTTCTTTCTTCTTGTCGAAAATCAACAGAATACTAAAGGCTGTAACTTGTAAGCTCTAATAGTCTAATGTTTGTAACTGCAACACTTTCAGAACATCAAGGTTCCGCACCTACGAGTCTGACGAACTGACGAAACCTCAACCGACGAACGATCTTCTTCAGTCTTCACTCCACCGGCGGCGAAGAACCCACCGCCAGCGACATTGCGACAACGACGTCGTTCTGATTTCTGAGGACTGAGGTCAGTGTGCATTTTGAACAATTTCTTTTGCTATTGAGAATTGATTATTTGATTAATAATTTTAGATTGTTAGTTGTGTATTTGATAATTTAGATTCTTAATTGATGCTTTATGGCTGTTAATCGTGCATTGAACACTTGAGATTTGAGATTGTTGATGGAGGATGAGACCCAATTGTATTTTTACCCCATTTGAGCATTGATTATTTGATTGATAATTTTAGGTTGTGTTAATTGTGCATTTGAAAATTGAGATTATTAATTGCTGATTATAAGTTGTTAATTGTGTATTAAGCATTTGAGAATTAAGATGGTTGATGGTTGATGGAGGATGGGACCCAATTGGATTGAGATGTCAGATATGTGATTTAGTTGAATGGTGGGTTGAAATTATGTTAATTAGGTTAACGCGATAATAAAACATGACTGGAAAAGTAAAAGAATAAAATATTTGTAATTAACTAGGTTATTTGATTGATAATTGATGGATTGATACTTAAAATAATTTTTTTTTTCCGAATGGAAATGTTCTTTCAAAAGAAAGCAAATGTGGAAAAGTTATTGCAGTCTAATAAGAATAAGTGTAGAAATTAAGATACTATTCAACAGTCTCTGATTCCAACAGTAAAGGACAAGGCTCCCATTGTGTATCGTGATATTCATTCCGGACATTCAAACAGAGTTAGCGATAAGTTCAACTCTGACGATCTTATTGCAGATCTTGGGTTGCGTCCGAAGATTTTGGATTATGGTCCTAATATTTTGGATTATGAGTTCAACTCTGACGAACTTAATAAGACATTTTAGATGCTTTTTAGTATGTTTTGTGTATTATCGAAGAGTACACTTTGTTTTTGTGTGCTATTTTACTTATAAAAATATTTATCTCCTTCGATATATTTTTAGTACCTCCTGAGATGAAATCTTGATTACGTCCCTGAGTCTAATTGGACTACATTGTGATAGCAAGGCTGCCTGTGATATTGCTCGTAATCCCGTGCAGCATGATCGTACCAAGCATGTGGAAGTTGATTAGAATTGCCAAAAATTAGATCAGAGGATCAGTTGGCCGATGTTCTTACCAAGGCAGTGTGAAGTCAAAATTTCTCAAAGTTCATTGGAAAGTTAGGCATGTGTGATATCCATGCACCAACATAGGGGGAGTGTTGAGATATTTTAGGCTTGATTTTAGAGATTTAATTGTAATCCTATTTGGGATTCTTTGTAAAATAGGAAACGATAAATTTGGAGCTTGAATATAAGATCTTTAGCTAAAAGATAGCTGTCAGTATACTGATTAGACCTGGCAAACGGGTAAACCAGTCGGGTACGGGTAAAATCCGAACGGATTCGGATAAAATCGGGTCGGATAATTTTTACCCGGATTTTTCCGGGTAGCTTTTTTTGCTGCCCGTACCCTACCCTTGCGGGTAGGGTATTACCCGCGGGTAATATATATATATATATATATATATATATTCATTGGGGTATTTTAATTATGTCTCTGGGAATATTTTCTCCCTTTTATTAGTTTATTACTACAGATCTATAATTATCACAGTTTAATCTCTTCATAATTTCAGTTTTGTTACTGCAATACAATAAAATGATCTTTTTGGCTATAAGATCTAACCAAACAATCTCAAATCCAACACAAATATACAACAATTCATATAGAAACAAAATAAGTAGATCGAGATCTGAACTGATTGATGACTATTACAAAAATTTACATAAATAAAAAACAAGATCTGAATCTATTTCATAGCAGATCGACTATGAAATCAAAGTTCAAGCCTGAGGCTGAGGCTTTCCATGCAAGAGACCGGCGGAGCTGTGACCGGCGGAGCTGTGACCGGCGGAGCTGTGACCGGCGGTGCTGTGACCGGCGTAGCTGTGACCGGCGGAGCTGGACGATTGAGGCCGTCTAAGGTGCGGAGAAGTGCGGCCGTCGATGGATCTGAATATGGTGGCCGTGGGTGAGTGCGAGGGATAGAGAACAAGGCTGAGAGAGAGATGCGGTCATCGGTGGATCTATGGTGGGTGAGAGCAAGAGATCTATGGTGGCTTGGTGGGTGAGAACGAGAGATTTCAGAGGAGGAGGGAGAGCTGTGCAAATCAGAGAGGGACGTTGTGAGAGAGAGAATGGCGTCGTGACTCGTGAGTGAGAGAGAGGAGCGGCGCAGATGGAGAAAATGAGAGGAAAAGATGAAAACCCTAGCAATCTGACACTTATATATAGTGAACAATTCGGGTAGGGCGGGTAAACAGTATCCGACCCGGGCCGATCCGAAAATTACGGATCGGTTCGGGTACGGATATATTTTTGGCGGGTATTCGAAATATGTACCCGTACCCGGGTTTTTTGGCCGGGTACGGATCTACCCGCGGGTACGGGTAGATTTTTGCCAGGTCTAATACTGATATATTCTCCTATAACAAATTCTTTTGATATTCAATAAAAAAAATATACTTTATTTCTTCTCTATGTACTCCTTACGATAAAAGATATAGGTGACTCAGTTCGAATTGATTGCACAATCATTACATGATTTGTCAGTTTGTTGATGCTTTTTAGATTCTCATTGCCGACTTGAACTTTGGACCTAGATTTGGAGGATGGAAACCCAACTGAAGATAAAGTTTGTGTATTGCTGTATGTGTTTGGGGTAGAGGGGTGAGGGGACTGATAAACCATAGTGGGTGTGTCACGACCCGAACCCACGGGTGGGCCCGTGAGCTAGGCACGTGACCGACCGCAGACCCAAAAGACTCCAACCAAGGGCTCTGCGAGGCCTTACTCACTCAAACCAAAATATGTTACAGCGGAATTTAAAACTTCTACAACTTTAAAATTTAATTACACTTTCATATTTTCATTTGAATACATCACTTATACTAAAACTTTTCATAACTCTTATTTGTCAACAACTAAAGCTAAACCGACAATCTAAAAAATTTAACGACTCATTCCATGGAGTCTCCGAAATTCCGCACCAAATTGTCTCTTCCTATGCTCCTCACCATCACATTTCTTTCAACCTGAAATTATAAGTAAGGGATGAGCTTCCACGTGCTCAGTAAGTAACCAATGATTCAACTAGGTGAACCAAAGCATGCAGAAAATAACTCACTTTATAGTATTGCCACATTAATACATATAAAATCATAAAGTTGGTAATCATCAGGTAAACACAAAATAGAGTACATTAAACCAAAAACTGAAGTATAAAATCATTAGCACAAAACTCGTGACAACCAGTTCGATCCCAACATTAGCTCAAATGATATGATGCGGTCAGCGTACATTCCCCCCTGACTAGGGCCCATAATCCCTACTCCACCTGAGATAAATATTATTCGGTCAGGGTATGCGTCCCCCTGACTAGGGCCCACAATCCTTCCTTCGTCCGGGATACATATTGTTGTGGACGCAAGGGCGCACCACGAGAAACAATATTGTGCGTCAACGTATCGTCCCGTTGACCAGGACCCAACAATCCAACTTTTCCCCGTGGATATGGGGCATATCAATCGAATAAACTAAAAACCCCTTTTAGGTTCATCGTAAACAAGATCACTCATCAATTGATTGTCAGACCATCCTCAAACCCTTTCAATAATTATCAAAATGTTCGATATTTACAATAACGTCAAATACCAAAACATTTCAAATCTGAGTTCCATTTCAATTTCTAAGCAAAATATCATTTACATGCTGGTCCGATTTTTCACGAGAGATAACAATTAAAAGCTTTGTTTGGCAATTCAAACCAGAACAACTAAACATAATTGAAACAGTCAATGCTAAACTTCACTTTTTAAACAGTAGATAAACATATATACATTTTATATAAAAACACTAGTTGAATCAAAGTGTCACTTACATGTTGTAGACACATTTCCTCGATCCAAAATCTAGTGCGATGATCAGTTGATACCTTTGGCCAATAGAACCGTTACTGCCACTACTTTCATCTCCATAGCCCCGACTTCACTATAACCCGAAGGGCATCATAAATGAAAATGCAGGATTCCTGTCGGATATTTTCTCAAACAAATCACACGCCGCATCCAACCGCCTATTACACACCCGTCTAAAATTGTGTCCAGAAAAATCCCAGAAAATTCCACGTCGAAGGTTTTGTAAAAATAAGGGAAGTTTCAGTTTTATATTTTGCCTAAATCTATTCGTAAATGGTCTTTAAAAATAGTTTAGTAAACTGTTGTAATAGTAGTGCGTTACGCGATTGCCGATCTGGCGTTACGCTGCTAAAAATAGGAAACGACTTTTAAAACTTCCAAAACTTTATAAATTACCTTATGTTAGCTATATTAGGTTATTGTAGAACTTTCAGAATTTAATAGTTTAGTTTACTATTTTGAAATACACCGAAACCTCTTGTTCGGATAAAATTAGTTAGCACGCTTCCCAAGCTCCAAAAAATCCAAACTTTTTCCTGTGTAGATCTTTCAAAAATAATATAAGTTACTCTTTTGAGTTTTGTCAAAATAAATTTCTAGATATATGTAAACATTTAAGAAATAAGCTGTTAAAAGAATAGTCCTCTTTAGCGACACTTTTTAGTCAAATCTTGAACTTCCAACTTTTCCTTACCTCCCTCTCTGCGCAGACCATTCTCCCCACACCAATACACACTCACGCAGCCACCTTCAGCCCCACTCACATATACAATGGTAACTCACACACACACACACACACACACGTAACTCACCTAGGCGGAGCTACGTTGGAACGAGGGGGGGCTGATGTACCCCCTCAACTTCTGAAAAAGAAATATTTTTTTTCATTTCACCTCATCTACTCTCTCTCTCTCACTCACTCTCTGCGACTTGCCCTACACCGCCTAAGTCTCTCACCCACTCCCACTCTCCCAGTCCGGCAAACCGCAGACAGCCACTCACCGGCGACGGCCGACGGCCGACAGCGAGTGGAGATCAGCTCTGATCTGACACGAGTGGTCGTCTTCACTCTTTAGATCTGGAACTGTCAACTAATTAGAAGAAGCATTGACCGGCGGACTGACCAGCGAGTGATGACGGCGAGGCGAGGTGCCCGTGACCATTTCTACTATCTTTTTGGTTTCTCTCCTTTCCTCTGTCTGCAACAGTGCAACTTCTGATCTCCCATTCAATCTAATTATGCCACTCCACGAAAGGAGGTAACAATTCTAACTCCAATTCTAATTTTACTGTAAAGATCACATCTGGGTCTCTGTTCCTTGACTGCAGAAGTTCTAAATTTGGTACTTTTCGTTCATATCACTACTGTCTAAATCTGAATTTGAAAAATCATGTCGTGTCAGTTGGTGCTTGTAGAACAACTGTGTACTTCCTCTTCCTGTTTTGGATTTTGGGGGGCTAGTTAATGTGTTGTAGTGACATGTGATGTGTCAATATCAGGCCAAAGGCTGTCAAGCAATCTTGATAATTGAGTTTCTCATAGTTGTGACTGAAAAATTTGACCACACCTCCGGTATGATATTCTCCATTTAAAGGCCTACTTATGTTATCTGTATCTGAAGGGTGATTCATCATTGGAAATTGCCCTCCCTGATGTTTATTAAAAAATATTGCTTTGACAGTTTGACTCTCTTTAACGTTCAAGGTATCCATAAGTTGTTGCTACTTGCAATTTTAACAAAGCACGATTACACGTTCAAGGTTCCATGGTACCTGTTTTATTAGTTATCAGTACTAGAGATGTTTGACAAAGGGTACTGTGTTAAATATCTCTAGTATGGAGCTTACCTGAAAGTGGATGGAGATAACGATAAGGACTTCTTGAGCAAAGATGGATACAAGGAAAGGAATGAATTATCTCTCGAAGGAGATAACGATAATGATTTCATAGTTGAAAGCTGATGTAGTTTGATATCTATGGGAAAATGATCTTACTCGAAGTGTCAAGTTTGCAAAGATAGGATACAAAATTTTGAGGCAAAAAATTTTGAAAGCAATTTGCAGTTTTGCCTAGGTGCTTCCTCTGATCAATGCATAAACTAAAATGAAGCTAACACCAAGTCCAGTATTAAAGTCACTAATAAAATTCTCTCCATTTACAGTGTATGCAGAGTATATAATTGCAGTAAAGATGACTCCCACATTCTTAGGTAACTGAACTAGATGATTGTGTTTGTGTTAGTTGAGGTCCTTAGCGTAGCATGCAGTTAATGGTAAATCATATCGTATTGCCTTGCTCTTTTCTCCCTTATTATTTCTATGGCTTGGTTTTTTTTAGTGAATTCAGCTTGTGAGCTGGTTTATGTGTGTGCTGGTGTCTCAATTTGCATATGCACCACATTGTTGTATTTTCGAATTTCATATGCGCAATATAACTCTAGAGGAGGAGTCACCGTAGGACAATCGGTTCGACGTTCAACAAACGAGAAGCAAAATTCAGGTTGCTGGTGTCCTGTTCTACCTTCAGTCTTTAAGCTCCCATGCCAAAATTACTGGTGGCATTATTTTGAACCGTTCTGCACTTTCTTTGGTGGGAAAGATTTTTTTTTTGGTTCACCTTTTAGGTTTGATTTTTTTTTTTGGGTGACTTTGATATCTTTTTTGCACTCCCTGAAGTAAAGTCCTAGTTCCGCCTATACTTGACCTATATAGCAGCCTGTAACACTCTCTTCCTCCACTTTACTTCCACAAAACCCATGCATACGGCTCACACATATATATACACTTACTCACACCATTCATTCATAATCCATTTGTATATAAGACATTCTCTCAACTCACCCACAACACAATCTGCCTTGAGGTCTTCTGTTTTTTTTTTACTTCATGGACAACACCCAAATACATGCTTACAACCTTTTTACATACATGACATGAATCTATGCATATGTATCCACAACATTTTCACAACTTACACAACCCTTCAAAGGTAGTAGTTTCCTTTCTCGTGTAACCCATTTTTGTGCAACCCATCATAAGTTAGAAAATCATAAGTTATGATTTAGCGATAGCAGATATTATTGATATTGACTGATGTATTAGCGACAAGTTATTTAAAATATCGGTGCGCTTAATATTAGCGACGATTTTTTTTTAACAAAATAGTGTAATAACCCGTTAACAAGTTTTAAAAATATTGTTGGACCTTTTTCGTAATAAGAGGAAACTTTGGGTAAAAGTTAGATTAATTAACAAAGAATATGGGGTTATGGGTAATTTCGTAGCTTAGGGTTATATATATACACACTACTATTTTATTATCATCAGCCGACCCTAATATCTGATTTTGGAGAGCGGCTGAATATTGTTGTGGCAGCGAGTATAGGCAGTGCTTACTTGTGTTTGGTGTGAGAAGTGAGCTGTGAAAAAGAGTTTGGCAAGAGGAAACAAGCGGCAGTAGTTGTAATGGAGGTGAGGAGTTATTGCAATGGGTTTGTACATATGTATTAGGAGTGTATGCCTGTAATGAGGAAGGGAACCGAGGCTGCGTGAACAGTGTTTGGGGAAGTTGTTAAATATAGCCGTTAAAAATTCAATCACGCTAATCGACGCTAAAGTTGCCGATAAAATTTCGCTAATAGAAATCGACGTTAAATCTCGCGTATAAAGTCGTCGCCTAGATAATAAACTAATCGGTTAGACATATCACGGTTCAGGGTGTATGGGAAAATGTTGACCACATGAGTGATATGCACAAGTGTTTTCCCTCCTGTAAATGATCGGTGAAAAGTGCAGTAACATCATTCAGAGTTTTATCCCGCTTGAATATTGTTTATAACTTTCCATTTAAAGGGGTGGTGGGCTGGGGCCGTGGGCCGGGGGGACGGGGTGTCAAAAAACGTGGTTCGAAGCTATTACTAAGATAAAGCTCATGTCTGGGCACCACCGTTAACTTACTAGGCACTCTGGGTTTAGTGAAGTTCCCTCTTACACTTGAGTGGTGTTTTGGTCCCTGATAAATGGGTGTCATCGTAATATTTGGTGTCCTCTCTTTCCCTCAGATATTTCCCACATTTTGCTTGGCTACGGATGGCTTTGACTTGCCTGTGCAGACAGGCAAGTCAAACCAATCAGGTTATAAGAGAAGGGGACATGCATCCAGCAAAAACTCCAGAACCTAAGGCCCCGTACGCTTATCATATCTGTTTTCTGTTTTCATTTTCTGTTTTTATTTTCACGATTTTCATATTCAGTTTGAAAACATGTTCCTGTACTTTTATCATTTTCACAAAAAAAAATTTAGCTATTTTTTCTTGTATTGGGTTAAGTTTGAGTGAAAAACAACTGAAAACACCTTTTAGGTGTTTTCAGTTTTTTGTTACTATTTGAGTAATTTTATCCAAAACGAAAACAGAAAATGGTAAAAGTACACAAAAAAAGAATCTTTTTCATCATCATTGCTAAAAACAGAAAACGAATATGGTAAACGTACGGGGCCTTAGTTTTGTTGCCTCTGGATTAAAGCCAGAAAAACAGCTTTTAAACTTAAGGCAACAAGGTGTGAGAACAGAGTATGCAACAAAGATAAAGAAGTTTGACTTGCTACTGAAGTATTTTGAAGGAAAACAACGGTAAAGATGCAGGATCCACCGTCATAATAAAGAAGTCAACCACTTACATCTCGTTAAGCTCAAAAGACCAAGAATAAGACCAAGCTTTACTGAGAATTCAGGTACTATATGTGTAATGATGTAGCAATTCCATTCTAATTTAGGTGAGTATTAAGCCTCACTAAGAAATGCAAAAAATAGGTAAAAAACAAGAAAAAAAGGAACTACAACAGAACATCCCAAAGCGTGAGAATTAAACATCCGAGAACGAAATTAAGATAATACCGGCTATTTTGTGACGAACATGTTCCAGAAAGCGGAATGTACGGCCGACATCATCCGTCACACCCTTCGCTCGTTCAGATCGTCTATGCTCCACCGACGCTTGCTTCATCTTTTCTAGATCGCATTCAAAATACCTAATAATTACAACATTAAATTTAAATATTAAACTGGCCAAACATCATGCTTTTCCAAATCAAGAATCGAGAATCACCT
Source organism: Escallonia rubra (assembly GCA_033065855.1). NCBI lineage: Eukaryota > Viridiplantae > Streptophyta > Magnoliopsida > Escalloniales > Escalloniaceae > Escallonia > Escallonia rubra. Next base: position 17,267 of record JAVXUO010001905.1, read on the forward strand.
GAAGATACATTTCCTACTATGATTTTCCAAATCTTCCTGGGTGCGAGTCGATAAACCGCATTCACACGAAAGCCTTAAATCGAGGCGTCAGTGATCATCACGCAGTTCTTTTGATCGACGCCTCGATTTAAGACTTTCGTGTGAATGCGGTTTATCGACCCGCACCCAGGAAGATTTGGAAAATCATAGTAGGAAATGTATCTTCAGGTGATTCTCGATTCTTGATTTGGAAAAGCATGATGTTCGGCCAGTTTAATATTTAAATTTAATGTTGTAATTATTAGGTATTTTGAATGCGATCTAGAAAAGATGAAGCAAGCGTCGGTGGAGCATAGACGATCTGAACGAGCGAAGGGTGTGACGGATGATGTCGGCCGTACATTCCGCTTTCTGGAACATGTTCGTCACAAAATAGCCGGTATTATCTTAATTTCGTTCTCGGATGTTTAATTCTCACGCTTTGGGATGTTCTGTTGTAGTTCCTTTTTTACCTATTTTTTGCATTTCTTAGTGAGGCTTAATACTCACCTAAATTAGAATGGAATTGCTACATCATTACACATATAGTACCTGAATTCTCAGTAAAGCTTGGTCTTATTCTTGGTCTTTTGAGCTTAACGAGATGTAAGTGGTTGACTTCTTTATTATGATGGTGGAGTTTGCATCTTTACCTTTGTTTTCCTTCAAAATACTTCAGTAGCCAGTCAAACTTCTTTATCTTTGTTGCATACTCTGTTCTCCCACCTTGTTGCCTTAAGTTTAAAAGCTGTTTTTCTGGCTTTAATCCAGAGGCAATAAAACTAAAGTTCTGGTGTTTTTGCTGGATGCATGTCCCCTTCTCTTATAACCTGATTGGTTTGACCTGCCTGTGTAGGAGATGTGGATGTTGAGGAACTATGGAAACCACTAATTGCGGATGCCAAAACAGACATGAAATCTGAAGTCGATGCTTATGACAAGAAGTTGGCTGCTATCTCCGAGAGTGGGTAAGGAATCGTCTTTTACCACAACTGTTGCCTCTTTTGAATGAATTTTTTTGTGGTACATATGTCTTAGGAATCGTCTATTTCAATAACTTAACTGTTGTGGTATCTTGAAATTTGTGGTACCTGTGCAGCCTCAGTTCCACGGAGGCCCAGAAGAAAACGAAGGAGCTGGCTCAAAGTTCTCTGAAAAAGATAAGGGGACACAAATGGGAGGCCTTGAACGAGTTCAAACAAAAATTAAAGGCAATCCCCGAAGACCAACACACCTTTCCTGAGAATTTCTTAAAGGATGCAGAAGATGAGGTATAATCAACTGGTTGTTAAGCTTCAGTTGAAAAGAGAGCATTTAAGGATCATTTGCTTATGTTTTTTGTATTTCTTTTATAGGCTGAAGCCTTCACCATATGGTGTATTGCCTCCTCCCTGGACAAGTCAAAAGACTGCAAACGTTGAAAGTGATCTTGTACAGATCTTAAGCTGACTCGCCATTTGATCGACTGGACAGTATCTTTTTAATGCATTTTTGTCATTTTCCAGTCAATTCTCTAAGAATTTCTTGTATTCACGGAAGTTTTCGTGGAACAGACTTCTATTACCTTAGGCAATAATCAAACTTAGCACGAAAGTCATCCTTGCTCATAAAAATTTCGTCAAATCAACCATAATTACATGTTTCAAATTGCTCATAAAAATCTCGTCAAATCAGTGTTTACGGATTGATACAGTGTCCGTAATGTAGCACTCAAGCTAGACGTGAGCAAAGTTTCCGATAGCATTGAGTGATCTTTCAAAGATAGAAGGATGTATCTCGACTGTTTCCGACTGTTAATCCTGTATGGAGAGAAACTTAGCCTTTTCCGTCCTAATGAGGCAGTTCTTGGTTACCTCAGGTTTTCTTAATGAGGTAATTCTTCATATGACCATTTATTTAGACTTGTTTACAGCAAGAGATTGCCGGAAAGAAAAATGCCCGTGCCGGGTTGGATGTAGACTCTAATGTATACTTGGCAGGATGACCAGCCGATAGGAGGTCCTCTACGCAATATCGTGCCTTTGTTAGTGGCAATATCGTCCATGACTATGACTATGAGTGCAGGATTAGAACTGTTCTAGCTAGATCAACTTCTGAAGCAGAGTGGAAAACTACGGCTCATACACAGGGACCTACTTGGTTTAAGTGTCTCTTGTATCAGATTACCTTTCAACACACACTTCTAAATCATCAATTCACTGAGTTGTGAGAATCGAGTCCGCTATTCATATCAATGAGTATATATATATATATATATATATATATATATGGGAAAAGCGGATATGTTGCTAGCCTTAGGCAACTTGCCTAAGGCTAGCGACAAAAACTACGTAGTTTTGGTAGTGTTTTACAAGTCCTCTTTTTTTGTTTTTTTTTCCTCTCACCCCGTCATTCTCTCTCTCATCGTATGAGCCGATTTTGCCCACACCAAACAGTCCCATCGCCGGCCAACTCCACACCGGCGACCCATCAAAAGCCAATCTTTCAGATTTTTTGTTTCGTCTAAAATCTTCAGATAAGGAGTCATAGAAGGTATTCCATAATGCCCTTGGATTGTTTGACTCACAAAATACTAAGAGTTGCAAAAAAGGCGACGCAAAAGCTACATGCATTTGGAAAGTTGCTGCCTCTTGATGGCATTTGTGTGTTGCATTATCTAATTCAAGTAATCCATGTGCTTCAGTTGCATCACAAAAAGAAGGAAAGAGCTTTCCATTCATTATCTTTAGTGCATAAAAGGATGTTGGTCCTTTGACATGAAGTAGAAGAAGTTGCAAATAGTACCACCTGCTATAGGATTAGCTGCTACTATTAGACCTACCATGAATCCTCGTCGGCATGGAAACCAAAGATATTAGACCTACCATGAATCCTCGTTGGTATGGAAACCAAAGATAATACTTCATGTTCCATACATAATGCTCAGGGAACTCTTAGTAAAGAAATTTCTATTCACCTTGCTTTCTTTGTTTATTCTAAAGAATTCTGTTAGCATGGTTCTTGAGTTCTTGTCATTTCTTACCGCATTTTGGAGTTTTTCGGTTGTTCGAAAACCAACTGACTGCATATCTGGCAAATGTAGCTGTAAAGCAAGAACTGAGGGAGATATAGCATTCAAATGGAACTTAAAGATATGCCATGCAGCTTCAGGTGGAGAAATACAGCGACCAGCTTGGAATTGGCTGATTTCATCAATAATAGGATTGATGTGAAGTGCACTAACTTGAAAGTGAACACGATCATGACCTTTGTATACATACTTTTACAGCTATTTTGCAGCTTTTATAGATGAGCAAATTTCAACATTGACATTGTAATTGAATTTTGCAATCAAGTATACATTGTAGGGGACAACCCATCTGTTATCTAGTCTCTTTTCGAACATATGCAGTACCACCATTGTTACGTCTCCGATACATGGGGTACGAATCATTTGAGGTCATGCTATATTCACAAAATTCACGAGGATACTTATTTTTGCACTGACCTTTGCTATTCATGCAGACGTTGTTTGGTTTGCTCGCACCACATGGACCATGCATCATATGACTAACGACTGCTTCATATAGATGTATATTGTCTTCTTTGTTTGGAATTTCAACTGATACATATTTGTCAAAGTCTTCAGAACTCCTGGTTTTGTGCCCTCTTTTTAGAATGATAAAAAAATGTGCATGTGGTAGGCCTCTCTTCTGAAATTCGACTACATAAACAAAAGCTGTTACTTGCCGAAGAACTCCTTTTGTTACAATTTTGGCCCTTACTTCCATAAGTTTTGCATGAAATATTCTTGTCAGTAAATCAGGGCAGTTTTATGCCTTCTCGCCAATTGCTAGTTCTTGCTGTATTTCTGGCCACAAAGGGTTGCAAGTTAAAGTCAGGAAAATATCGGGTTTCTCGTAATGCTGCACTAATGCCATTGCATCTAAATATCTTCTTTTCATGTCACGAGGGCCACCAATAAAAGATGTAGGTAGGAGTTAGGACAATCCTTTTGCCACAAGTTGAATCTTGAGTTTCTCCAGATATGACAACATCTAGAAGTCCTTGGTATAGATCAGCTCTTCTAACTTCTTGATTTGTCCGAAAGTAGGCCAACTTTGTGATCTCAATTTTAATATACATGTCAACCATGAATTGTTGTAGAAGTCGACGAGCTCGAAGAAGGTAAAAAGTTTCTTGTGGGCGCATTTGGAATATATAACTGTAATATTCACAACATGAGATCACACCATCTCTACTCTTACGCTTTGAAGTAGCTGCATGCTAGAAGATTTGTCATTGTGTGTGAGAGAGAGAAATAACATATAATGGCTTTAAAAGAACACGTATATGTGGATGAACTCTAATGTATTTGCTACTTTGTTCTTCTCTTTTAATTAAGTCTTCTGGGTTTTGAGCAATGCTGAATTTGTGCAACTCTTTGTGGGATGATGCTCCGCTAGAAGAAGTATTGCATCTAAACCTTTTAATACCTTGATGCCAACCATTTTCACCAAACGGAAATAAGAGAGGATACTGAAGAGGGTCATAACAACCATAGTAATGCATTATTCTATGACTACATTTTGAGTTGCTATGAACAATGACGTTACGCTTGCTGGTTTTTACTTGTACCTTCATGTTCAATCCATATAGCAGCAACTTAGGATGCAGTAGGGGCATCTAATGTTTGTTGATCAGCTGATGGATCACAATGAATGACTATATGGTTTTGTTCATTGACATTTATGCCCTTTAGCATTCGGAAGAATGTAGCATATTGATTGACAGTCAAGATGTCCATGAGGAACTTGATGATCTCAGACCGCAATTGGTCGCTATTTTGAAGACAATTTTTGATCTCGTGATTGTTGTCGTAAAAGTACAATTGAGGTACTTAGGAGCATCATTTGTTGGTATGAGGGCATTTATGTAGTGATACATCTGACCTTGGACTTTAAAGGTATATATGCCTTTGTTCTTCATGTTTATTTTCCGATCAACTTTGACCCCAAGTGAAGTGAAGGCAAACATATTATTGTAGGCATGTACATATTTGTGGAAGGAGCAACTATCATAATTTGTACCACAGAATAGTTGGTGAAGTGCTTTCGGTGATTTGTGAACTTGTAGCTTTATCTCACCATTACTGCAACAAAATGCATTAGATTCATGGGAGAATTTCTTTGCGCTACAGAAGGTGCGTAATGTTGGCGATGGAAGCACTGATGAAAATTGTGGAGGTGTTTGAATGGTTTGACGACGTAAACGTGGTCTTCCAGAGCCTGAAATTATAAAGTTGAATGTTTATAAATAAACTATTCTCTAAAATTTCAAAAATTTCAAAAATATACAAACGACATTGAGAAGTGAGGAGGAACCATACAAGTATTCTGAGGCTGTGAGCTGAGTGTGGTTAATAGATTATCAGAATTGGTCATTGGAATAAGTGAAGTAAATGACAAAGCGCCTTCATGTGTACTGATATTGAAGGCCGAATCAAATGATAGCTTTCGTTTTTCTTGACGCCTTTCTCTAGCTTTTTGTACTCGTTCTACCTTTTTTGCCGCTGACATGTTAGCGTAAAATTTAGTATGTTCATGTGCAGTGTCTGTGACAAATGGTGTTAAGAAGTAAGATTTAAAGAATAAGATGCTATGAGATTTCCATCTTTAAAATTTGGCTGACCTTCTTTTGTTAATGAAGTTTCTCCAAAGGAAGCAATATTTATATGCATAGGAGATAAAATGTTTGGATCCAGGATTGATAAATTTGATGATGTTGAAGGAGCATTTGGTTTGAGTTGTTTTGGTACTTCTTCATGCATGCCTGTAAGCTGGTTTTTTTCCTCTTGCTCTTGGATTGCAATAACTCTGATCCTTCCTTTCTCTAGACATATCTCTGAAGGCACATATGATAAATTAACAAAATCTTCGAGACAATAAGTAATGAACTATTATGAATTTATTGCAGAATGAGCACCAACCTTTGTGCAGGTATGTCAAGGATCGACCTTGCAGATTGAATCTTTTTGCTATGCACAGATCAGCAGCTTTTGTCTTCATTTTCACATTGAGAATTATTTGCAGATGAAGAGACGTCTCAGCAGCTGTTAAACACTTTTGCGATAACCTTTCAGATGATTCATGTGCAATTGTAAATTTCATTTCATTTTGGTAAGATTTCTTGTTGTCATAAGTTCATCTGGAATTCTGAAGTTCATCTTTTTATTTTGGTTAATAGAGTCTAATGTTTGTAGAAAAGAATATAAAGCATCTAGTAGACCTGCTTAGTGATTGCACAGATTTCGACCTGTGGAAGGCTAATCTATTAGGAGATAGTTTTGATTATTTCATACGGTGTTTTAGAATCTTCCACACTGGCACTCATACGATTTTGTTTCTGTTATTGATTTAGAGGTACAATTTGTGTCATCATGTTCTGCTTGATGCATACATGTTAACAACAAATGTCTATAATGCCAGAAGAAAAAAGTACATCAAGCGCAAAGATTTATGAGATTGTAGACTTTTGGTAGAAGAATACTACATGTTGCTTTGCATTAAGATCATTGAGTTGTTTGTTTTTTAAATATAGACTTTTGGTCATTTTGAAATCTACAGAAAAGTAGTGCATGTTGAAGGATAGTTAAAAAATTATCTACTCATGAATGAAAAAAGAAAATGCTCTTTTTGAGGTTGATATCTGCAGAATGCAATGTTGTTACTATTTGCTGTCCAACCTCTCCTTCTTTAGCTTTGCTGTTGTTTGTTGAAAACCAGCCATTATATGATAATTGCCAAGCTTTCGGTCAGTGTGTGGCTAACCATGTTGGTTTTGTAATTAGATCATCAGACATTACCTACCTGATGGTTGGTTTCCTCTAGAAAGAAGGTTTATGACTTTTACTTTCTTCTTTATCTTCTTAAGCATGTCTCTATATAACTGCTGTGATTTTTTGAGTTTTGCAGGATTGCCCACTGTTACTGTGATCTTTGTTAGATTTCATGTCAAAACAAAGTTGCCAGACTTTCTATTCATTTAGCTGACTTGTAATTGTTGGTATAGGGGGTTAACTAAATAAGAATCTGTGTATAGTACCATAGTCTATGTTTTACATTTTTAATTCCAAGCGGCGAAGTTATCAAAATTAGGCGAAACAAAGGTCCAGTTTTTACACCATATTAGAGAAATTCATTTCTTATCAATGTTTAAGATTAAAAAGTTAATATTGGAGTCTTTGTCTAAACCATATCACGTCGATAATTGTGTCTAGTCTGATCTCATTATTGTCTTTCAACTTACGTAAAATGCAAATATTTATGAATTGTGCCTATATCATGTGCAGCTATGACCACGCAGTCATCATATGCGTCTTAGAACGCATGATTGCCTTTATAGCTATCTTAGTTGTTAACTTTATTCTTGGAGAATTTGACACTTCTGTAGTTATTCTAATTTCATATATACTGATAGTTGGATGCTCACTGATGCCTATGATCATGCATAATAAGCTTTGATTGTTACTGTGATGAGAGGATTCGTACTTCGTGATGCCTATCATCTGTTGTTTAATTGGATTTGATGATAGGATTCATTCTCATTGATGACTATCATCTGTTGCATAAATGATATTGCAATGAACATGCATAATAAGCTTTGATTGTTACTGTGATGAGAGGATTCGTACTTCCTGATGCCTATCATCTGTTGTTTAATTGGATTTGCAGTCAAATTGCATGGCGTGATTTGCATATGATCTGTTGCTTAAATGAATTTGTAGTTAACATGCATAATAAGCTTTGATTCTTATCGTGATGAGACGATTCGTACTTTGTGATGCCTATCATAGTAGGGGTGAACACTTGGAGATTTGTTTCCGTATTTTTTAGCCCAATTAAGCACTCAATCAACTTAAGGTGTGCATTTTCTGTTCATTAGTATATCCATAGGAAATTCTCACCTTCAGCTAATAAGTTATTTATGTTGTACAATTTATTTTTCTTTGTTATCCTTATTGGTGTCTTAAATGTGAATACGAAGTGATCAACTTCTAAGTTAACACAGGTGCGAAACTAAAAGAAGAAGCAGGGGGCAGTCATTAGGAATACTTGTAGGTGATTAAAATGAATTTAAAAGTAAGCTTTGCTTTCAAATTTATCGAGCAGAAGGTAAGCTAATAGTTTTATATTGATACATAGATTACATGTCCTCTTTTATTACCTACTAAGAAGTTTGCTTTTTTAGTACATGATTCATAAAGGAAGCAGTATCTGAGCAGGTTATTATTTCATTTGCTGCTGCAATAGATTGTAGCAATTGCTAAGTTCTCCTTTTCAAGCTTAAATCTAAAATAGTACACAGGTTCTGAAAATGGTTAAAGAAGTACGCCGAAAAAGTATACTGCATAAAAATGGCTTTTCTATGACCTGTCTGAAATCTTAGGATAAACTTTAATATATGCAAAAACTAACTTTGCCTGTTTTTTTACTTTAGATTGACATCCTGTATGATTTTTTATTTGAGGAAGTAAAGTTCAGAGAGAAGTTAGTCTACATTATGCAATTAGCTCTGTTCAGGGAATCCATAAGAACAAAATCATACAAGTAAATAGGTGTGAAATGACCAAAATCAAAATTGCTAAATTAGAGTATGTTTGAAATGGGTATACTGCATACGTGGTTGGTTGATAGTTTGATGTTCAAGCTTTATCCAGTAGTCTCCACATAAATAAACATGAGCAAATTCTTTAACATAATGGAAAATGGAAAGAGGTGAGGACATAAATTAGTGAGAAATGAGAATAGTGAAGTTAAAACTAAGGGCCAGTTTGACAAAATTTTTATACTCTTTTTTTTTTTCAGTTTTTAAAAACTGAAAAAAAAAGAGCGTTTGGTAACTATTTTTTTTCAATTTTAAAAACCAGTTTTTAAACTGAAGATTAACAACAAAAATTCCCGAACCCGGTTTTTTTTTCACTTTTGATTTTTTTTTTAGACCACCACCACCACCCTCCCATCGCCAGCAGCCACCTCAGGCGACCACCGCCGGAGACTGCCGGCAGCCACCTCCGGCCGCCGGTGACCACTGCCGGAGACTACCGGCAGCCACCTCCGGCCGCCAGAGACTGTCGGCTGCCACCACCGGCCACCACCGGCCACCACCACCACCACCGGCCACCAACACCACCACCGCAAACCACAAAAAAAAAAAAGCCAAAATAAAAAGGGTTACCAAACACACAAAAAAAAAAAAAAAACTCAAAAAAAGAAGGGGTTATCAAACACCCACTTGTTTTTATATAAAAAAAATTTAAGCTGCTCTTTAAAAAACTACTTTTTAAAAACTGAAAACCAAAAAAAAAAATTTGTCAAACGAACCCGAACATGTCCTAACATAAAGCTTTGGAGACTTTTAAATAGTAGGTGAAATCAGATTAGGATGTAGCTTGAGAGAAGACAACTTAGAAAAGTGAAAACAGAAAGGTCAAAACAAATCTAGTCATGTATAGAAACATGACTGTAAGAGAGATGATGGGTGTCAGATGGTGAATAAGTTACACCATGCAAATCCATGTAATTGAGTAAATCAACTATTGATATTAGTATTTCATATTTATCACGTATACTTCATTTATGTGGCTAGAATTATAAGCCTCAATTTTTTAATAATAAAAGCAAAATGTAAGTAGTTAGATATAATTAAAGTGCAAGTATGAATATCGCTTACCATCAAATGGTCGTCATTTCATAATTGTTTGTAGGGTAAATTACACTAAAACCCTCTGAGGTTTTACATAATTACACTCAACTACCGCTATCTTTAAAAATTACACTCCGCTCAAAAAAAAACTTTTTCTCTTACGGTGTTAACGTTGGAATGCAAAAAGACATGAATACCCTCCTACGGTTTTCTTGAGATTTTGGAGGGAAAACCTGTTCTTGGGAATTGGAGGGAAACTTGTTCTCGGGAAGGAGGAAAAACAGTTGGCAGAGAAGGAGGTGGGTAGGGGGTCACTGTGCGATCGGGGGAAGGGAAGCCTAGAAATAAATCAGAGCCAAACATTTCACAACCCTAATCTCATAAAAAAGACGAGGCAACCAATTTCGGTGTACCTGTGCTACGGGACGACGCAACCACTTCCGGTGAACCTGTGCTGCGGGACGACGCAACATTTTCGGTGTACCTGTGCTGCGGGACGACAACCACTTCCGGTGAATCTGCTTGAAGGTAGGTATGTTTTCCTAACTCCTTCATGTCTTTCACGTTTTTCTCGTTATTTCCCATTTCTGATCTTTCTTCTTTTGCATGATTTCCGTAGTTGATAGCATAATGTAACCCGTAATTGGACCCTGATTTAGGCCCTAATTCACGTAGACACATTTTGAACCCTAATTGGACCGTAATTGAACCAAATGAACTCTAATTGAACCATAATTGTACCGTAATGTAACCAATTGAACCCTAATTGAACCGGAATGTAACCAATTGGATCGTAAGTGAACCAATTGAACTCTAATTGAACCATAATTGAACTGTAATGTAACCAATTGAACCCTAACTGAACCAATTGAACCCTAATTGGACCGTAATTGAACAAATTGAACCCTAATTGAACCTTAATTGAACCATAATTGAACCGTAATGTAACCAATTGAACCCTAATTGAACCAATTGAACCCTAAATGAACCTTAATTTAACAAAATGACCCTAATTGAACTCTAATTGAACCCTAATTGGACCCTAATTGAACAAATAGAAACCTAATTGAACCAATTAGACCCTAATTGAACCCTAATTGAACAAATTAGACCCTAATTGAACAAATTGGACCCTAATTGAACCCTAATTGAACAAATTGGACCCTAATTTAACAAATTGGACCCTAATTGAACCCATTGAACTCCAATTGAACAAATTGAACCCATTGAACTCTAATTGAACAAATTGAACCCTAATTGAACCCATTGAACTCTAATTGAACAAATTGAACCCTAATTGAATATCCTAATTCACTTAACCCCAGCTGATGAACCCTAAATTGAATGCCCTAATTGTAGCCCTAATTTAACCCCCTAATTATTTTTCCTTGTACTACAGAATGGGCACTGAAAGGATGTATGAACTGAGGGTCCACTACTGTAACATTGTTGATAGCATAGTTGATGTGGATCCTGACAGATACAGCTATATGGATCTGCTTACCGATGTAAATGATCTTATGTTGAAAGACCTCCCCTCTAGTTTAGGTATAGTTATTGCCCTATACTATACTTTGCCTGGAACTCATGTCAGGGAAGAAATAACATCTGATAGGTCCTTACTTGACATGTTTGTGCTGTATGAGAATTCAGAGGAGATTCATGTGTTCTTAGAAACTGTTGGGGTAGAACCTACAGTAGTTAGTTATCCAGAACCAAATGTAGAGGCAGCTAGAAATGACAGTAGACCTGGGACTAGTAGGGCACCTGAGAGTGAGAGTGAAGATGGCAGTGATGAGGAGTTGCACCACACTAGTGATGATTCTGATTCTGAGGATAATGATTGGGAATTAAGGGAAGAATTAAGTGAGACTGATGAAGAGGCAAGTGATGAAGAGCCTGTGACAGAGGATGATCAATTAAGTGAACATGAGTTGTCCAACTGTGATGATGAAGATGAAAATCCTATGTACAAGAGTGATGATAACTTGGATGTTGAAGCAGTAAATGTAGACAAATATATGAGGGGAGAGCTATTTGAACATAGGCCAGGTGAACCTATTGAACTGTACACGGGTTTGTTGTTTGAAGATGTCAATCATTTTAGGAATACTCTGAGGGATTATTGTATTCAGGCTGGGTTTAAGCTTGTCAGAGATAGGAATGAAAAGAACAGGGTTGCTGCCCACTGTGGCAATCCTGGATGTAGTTGGAGGATATTTGCATCACCTATTCCTGATGGGAAAACTTACAAAATCAAGAGCTTAGGTCCTGAACATTCTTGTGTAATGGGCATTTCTAACAAGGAGGCCAATTCCACTTGGATTGCACAGAAGCTGCTTGGGCACATTAGGGGAAATCCTGATATTACCATAAATGGGCTGCAAGAGCTTTTGCTAGAAAACTATGGTGTAGAGGCCCATAGAATGCAGTTGTACAGGGCAAAAAAGAAGGCACTAGAAAAGATTGAGGGGTCTCATGCTGAGTCATATAAGAAGCTGTGGATGTATGGGCATGAGGTGATGAAGACTAACCCTGGGAGCTTGTTCAAGCTTGAAACTCAAAGAGTTCAACCTAACCTGGATTTGCCTCACTTCCATAGGCTGTTCTTTTCATTTGCAGCTGTGCAAAATGGCTTTAAGGATGGTTGTAGGCCATTTCTTGCAGTTGATGGATGCCATCTTAAAGGGCCTTATGGAGGTGTATTATTGTCTGCTGTGGGCTTAGATGGGAACAATGGGTTATTCCCTATGGGATTTGCTGTTGTTGAGAGTGAGAACACACAGAGTTGGAGGTTTTTCCTACATCACCTTTATACCATCATAGGTGATGGTCCTGATCCAAAGCCATGGGTGATCATGTCTGATGGACAAAAGGGTATTGAGATTGCCCTAGCAGACATTATACCACATGCAACTCATAGAAGGTGTTGTAGGCATCTTTTCTGCAATTTTAGGTCTAGATACACTGGCATGAAGCTTAAAAGCTATTTTTGGTCTGCTGCCAAGGCATACAATGTGGATGACTTTAAGCTAGCTATGAGACAGATGGAAGACTTGTCACCAGAAGCAGCTGAGTGGTTAAAAGGTCATAAAGTAGAGAGTTGGGCTAGGTATACATTTGACCCTGCTGTTAAGAATGACCAGGTAACCAGTAATGTGGTGGAGTCCTTCAACAACTGGCTAGGGAAATTGAGGGGAAAACCTGTGCTATCCATGATTGATCACATTAGAACTAGGCTGATGGTAAAGGTACATGAAAGGTTTGAAAAGGCTGCTTCTTGGGAAGAAGTAGTAACTCCAAGGATAATGAAAAAATGCAAACTGGCAGTTGCTGAATCTAGGTTCTGTAAAATAGTCATGGGTTCTGGGGGTACAGAGTTTGAGGTATCTGACCTTGGGAAGGTGCATGTTGTGAACTTAGTGAGGAGAAGTTGTTGTTGTAGGGTTTGGGATCTTACAGGCATACCTTGCAAGCATGCAGCAGCATGCATCAACACCAGGAGATTGAATGTGGTTGAGTTTGTGGATAGGTGCTACAGCAGGGATACTTATTTGAAAGCTTATGGTCATGTTATGCACCCACTGCATGATGAGACCCACTGGGGGCCAGCTCCAGGGGATCCTTTGCAACCTCCCCCTTTTAGGAGGTTGCCTGGAAGACCAAGAAAGGAAAGGAAGAGGGCAGCAGATGAACCTGCTAGGGAAGGAAAAAGGTCATGCACTCTGAAGTGTGGAAATTGTAAGCAATTTGGGCATAATAAAAGGACCTGCCAACGGGCACCAGTGGGAAGCAATAGAAATGCCAATGTTGCAAGACCAGTGAGGGGGGGCAGTCAAGGTAGGGGCAGTCAAGGTAGGGGCAGTCAAGGCAGAGGCAGTGAAGCTGGGTGCAGTCAGATTGGGTGCAGCCAAGTTAGCATGAATGAGCAGGTAACCACTGATTTCTTTTACTTGTTTTTCAGACTTTAACTTATTGTTTTTTTCCTCAAGTTTTCCCAATCTGTTTTTTTTTAACAGGGAGGACCTGAGGTGGTGGCTCAAACCCAGGAGTCACAGCCTTGAAGGAGTCACAGCCTTGAAGCTGCAGAGAAGGGTAAGGGTATGTGTAGATATGAAATGACTTTTGTGAAGCTGTGAATGAAGATTCTTTTGTGAAGCTAGTTGAAGACAGATTGAAGATTATTTTGTGAAGCTGTGAATGATGATTATTTTGTGAAGCTAGTTGAAGATAGATTGAAGATTATTTTGTGAAGCTAACTGAAGATATTGTGAAGATTATTTTGCGAAGCTGAATGAAGAAATTGTGAATACCTTGTGACTGCATACAAGTTTTTGAAGTTGAAGTCCAAGGAATATGTTAGCTTTAGGTCTCAAATATGTGACAGACAATGTGTACACTTTGTAAAGTTTAGGTTACAGTCAACACATGCACAAGTTTGGATTATGTAAGCTTAGATCTTGGGGATGATGTAAACTGTCTATTTTTGGATAATGAAACCATGGTTGTATTAAATCTCAGTGCTTTTTGTAATTTACCAATTAGTTTGTGTGCACACTGCAGTTTGGTGCAATATGTTTGTGTATTTGATTTGTTGCACTTGGTTGTCTTCATTTGGTCTGTTGCATTTAGTTTATGCATCAGTGGGTTGCACTGTGTTGGTGCATACTGCTGTGGTGGTGCATTTTGTTTATGGAGTTGGTTGCAATACAGCTGAATGAAGAAATTGTGAATACCTTGTGACTGCACTTGGTTGTCTTCATTTGGTCTGTTGCATTTAGTTTATGTAGCAGTGTGTTGCAATACAGCAGTGGGTTGCACTGTGTTGGTGCATACTGATGTGGTGGTGCATTTTGTTTATGGAGTTGGTTGCAATATGTTGGTGATACCCTGGCATGATTCAGCAGTTTGTTTGTTCACTAGTTTTGAGCAGGGTCACTCCAATTCAACAATTCAGCAGTTTGTTTGTTCACATGATTTGGTGATACCCTGATAGAGCAACAATTCAGCAGTTTGTTTGTTCACTAGTTGCAATATGTTGATCATGTCCTGATTTGCTATTTTTCAGAAAGGTCACTCTAATTCAACAATTCATGCATCATATTCATCCACAGCATGTCATGCGCAAAAATAGTTACTTTTCAAATTACACAGAACTCCCATGAGGTTTGCATTAATTACACTGAGCTCCCATTACGAAAAAGATCAGAGAAGGCCATACAGAGAAAACCCTAGAACATCACATTCATTCACCTTCTTCATACAAAGTCATTACAAAATATTACAAAAGAGCTCTGGAAAGGAAAATGAAGCCCACATTACTTGCAGTACATAAACACACACCCAACTTCCTCATTTGCGGACAACAAAAAACATCACCATAATACACATCCATGAGGAAATTAGAGAAGAAATAACCAACAACTTCAGCATTGCCTGATTAGCTTCAATCAACTGTAATTTTTGACCGGTTACAACTCCATTTCCATCAAAAGAGTGCATCTTTGCCTCTTCATTGATCTCGGGCCTTTGAATCTCTTCAGAAAACTCAGATGAACATTTCATTAACCTTCCACTTGGCTTCATTGTTGCTCTATTAGGTGTGCACCAAGTGAACATTTTACATCCACCACTTGCACAAGAGAAGAACAACTTACCTTTACTTGGCTTCTTATCAGATTCAACAATCCTCAAGTTTGCCCTCTTTCTACACCAACAATTCTTGTACCTAAACCTTAGATCCAACCACTCTTCATTACTTTCTGACCAAGACATTGTTACCCCTTAAATTGATGGGTCTGATTTTACTTTAGGGATAAAAGGGCATGAGCAGAAGGTGGAGGAAGGGAAGAAGCTGCTGTGGAGTTGGGTTGGCTGAAATTATGTAAAAACCCACATTACAAGAAGATCACACAAGGGGGTAAAGGACAAAGGGGGGGTAAAGGACAAAGGGGGGGTATTTTGGGTATGAAAATTGCATAAAAGAGTGTGTCAGGGAATCTCCTCACGGAGTTGGATGGCCCGTTAAATCTGTGTAGTTGTGTGTAACGCGGGTACAAACCTCAGGGGTCGGAGTGTAATTTTTAAAGATAGAGGTAGTTGAGTGTAATTATGTAAAACCTCAGGGGGTTTTAGTGTAATTTACCCTTGTTTGTACAAGTTATACCTCTGTAGCAAGTTTAAACAACGTTAATAACTTAGAATAGGTAAATCCCTAGGAGATTGACTTGTAGGATGTTTAAGCCGAGGAAGACGAAATATATGCCTAAGAAAATGACTTGTAGGATAACTAAGGTAAGGGAGACGAAAATTACATCTGTAAGCTGTATCTGTAACATTTTTTTTGCAAAATTTTGCCAAAAAAACAACTTGAATTTGAGAAATTCAATGAGTAATTGAATTTTGATGTTCATAATTAGGATGAACAAAGTTTGGTTATAAATGAAAATGATGTAAATATGACAACTATATCAAGTAATCACAATATAGCTATACAAACTTTCATTAGACAGAATGAATAATTGTGGCATTAGAATTTACAAACTTGGTAACATTTTACACACTATATACGACACATGTAGACTGTACATCTTCCACATAAGAAGTACATAACAGTGGATTCCAACAACATTTCACACCATTTACAATCCTCACAACAACAGTTTTCATTTAAGGATCCTCAATATCACGGACATTCCATTTAGTTGAACTTGCTGTTGAAGTGGGGTCAGCAAAATAATCTCTCTCGGAAACTTTGACTTAGTAGTGATTGAAAGAAGTGTTGCTTGCTCCTACACTAAATTGTGAATGCTATTAATAAGCATGACAATTTTAGGTTTAGAGTTCACTATATTCTTTTACCTTGATGTCCATCTTTGATATTTCTTCAACTGGCTTCCCAATAATCTTTTTTGACGTTGCTTCCAAACATGGTCAGTTGGACACTACCACTATTGTCTTCAACTTCAGCTTGGAATATGTGATACCCCGGAAAATACCGAAAATTAATCTAACCGTGAATTTGATTAATTAAGGGGTGCTATTTTTATTAAGTAGCATCGTGTTGGTGACAATTAAGTGTTAAGGAGCTCAATAAGGGGTTAGTGTGACCGTGGGGGTTAAAATGTAATTTTGAAAAGTTAAGGGGCAAAAATGTAATTTTGGAAAATATGATGAACGGGATGCATATCTTTATTAAGTAGCATCCTTTTGATGAAAATGAGGTGTTAGGGGGCTACATGCAGGGTTAGGGTGATTTTGGGGTCAAATGGTAATTTTCCAAATGTGAGGGGTCAAAATGCAATTTTGGAAACTTGAGGGACTAAAGTGTAAATTGTTGAAAGTTGTAAAAGGTGTCACAATTGGAGAGAAGTCAGCTGAAACGTGGCCACCTCCAGCTAGAGTCTCAGATGACTCATGAAACCTAAAGATAAGTGAAGGGAGTGGATGAAATTGAAACAAAAAGAAAATGAAAGCAGGTGTTGGGGGAAAAGTGCAAATACAAGAAAGTTATGAACATGAATAGTGCGTGAACAGTAATCCCGTGAAGAACACTGAAAAAAGAGGAGAATAACGGAGAAGAAAGAGAAGGAAAAAAAAAAGAAAGAAGAGAGGAAAGGGAGAAAGAAAGAATCTCGAATTCAATTGGGTATGATTTCGAACCCAAAATTGTGAAATTATGGAAGAATTAGATGGAATTTTGGTTGAAGAATATGTGATATATGTATAGCTGTGTATATAGATTCGGGTGGATATGGGTATGAATCTATATGGCGTAGTTGTGTAAATTAAGTGGATTTTGGGTGTTAATGTGTAGTTTTTGATGTAACTAAGTGATTAGAGTGTGAAACAAATGAGGAAATCCATGCGTGAGTGGGAGGAATGTGCCCAGACATGTGGCTGATTGAAGGAGGAAGAAGACATGTGTGTGTGCGTGAA
The DNA here is from genome assembly GCA_033065855.1 of Escallonia rubra. Classification (NCBI taxonomy): domain Eukaryota; kingdom Viridiplantae; phylum Streptophyta; class Magnoliopsida; order Escalloniales; family Escalloniaceae; genus Escallonia; species Escallonia rubra. The sequence continues at coordinate 34,907 of JAVXUO010001905.1, forward strand.
GGTGAACTAGTGTGTGTTGATGTGAATAGTTATTGTTTTTGTCACTAAAGGTGGAAATCAAGTAATCAGTTTAAAATTTGAATTTTTACAAATTGTTATGGTCAGATTCAGCCAAACTGCAAAAATGAGACCCTAATTATTTTTAGGAGACCTGTATCGTGGAAAATTTTCAGATTTTTCCGAGAATGGGAAGGGGGTGAACGGACGTGGGAAGTTTAAAACTTTACAGTGATATTTAAAATACAAAACGAGCGCGATTTTGCGCAAACATTTTATGAGGACTCTATTATGCTGAGACGTTCCATTTTCCAAGATTTCGGGTCATCCCAAAGTCGTTTGTTATTTTTGGCCGAACGGGCTTTTAAGCGCTCGGTCAAGACACCGGTTTGGAATTTTTGGGCAAATTTTTAAAAAAAATTATCTTTAGCTCAAAAATGATTTCAGAAGGCTTAAAATAGAGTTTCAAAATACTTTTGAGATTTTTCTAATGCCAGGAACCCTCAGGGGGCATTTTGGTAATTTACCACCCGAAGAGGGGTATTTTGGTAATTTTTCTGGTAAAGTTTTTCAAAGGAACTTTTAGTCGGGGAAGGGTTGTAAAACACCTGAAAGGTTGTTTTGAAACTGATTCGGGGGCATTGCGGCAATAGTGAACCCCGGGGGCATTTCGGTAATTTGCCGCCCAGAGGGGGGTATTTTGGTAATTTTTTCTATAAAATACTTTGAAGGACTGTTGGTCTGGGAAGGGGTGTAAGACATCTGAAAAGTTATTTTTAAGGGGTTTTGAGATGTTTGTTGGTGTAGCGGCCATTAGGGGGTATTTTTGGTAATTTGTCATGTTGACGCCAAATTTTAGAGAACACAAGTAATTCAGTGTTCAGAGAGGTGAAAAATGAGGAATGGTGTTAATACGTTGAAATAATGAGGTATTGGTTTTTGTTAATGCGTTGGTAAGGCTAGGTTAAGGATCCAGTTATTGGGTCCGAATAACAAGTTATCGTAAGACGCTATGAACGGTTAAATGAGAAGGGATAGAATAAGGAGTGTGTATATGTTGAATGATGTCTAATGAGAATAGTATTATTTGACTAGGTGATGCAGCTCGTTACGATTAGTGCTTGCCAGTTGCTTCGGCTATAAGCCAATGAGGTAAGGACAATGCGGTTCTGATATGCTAATTCATTGTTCGATCAGCATGCCATGTTGATGACACGTTGAATTCTTGCCTATTTGCATTGTGCTGTTGAGGACTTAGGGTGGAATAAATTTCCTTAGTCCGCCCTTTTGATGGAATTTACCGAGGATAATGTGTGTCCTAGTATGCTATGATTAGATTCGATTAGCATATCTGAAGTTGATGATAATGTTGTGTAGGGGTTGTTGTGTGGTGGTTGTGAAATGCCGACAATTATTGATATCCGATATCTCTTCTCTTTAAGAACACCATTGAGGACTTGTGGCAACTTCTCCAGAGTCCGCCCTATTGTTGATGATGATGCTGTGGGGATCGTTGCGTTGTTGTTGTGAAATGTTGGCACTTATTGATAACCGACATTTCTCTTATGTAAGAACGTTGTTGAGGGCTTGCGGTAATCTTCTCCCAAGTCCGCCCCGTTGATGATGTCACGTTGAACTCTTGTTGTTAGGTCTGAACACCGGTTGATCTTCTGATCCGGTATTCCTTGTTGAGCTGTGTTGTTGAGGACATAAGGTGGAATAAATTTTCCTTTAGTCCGCCCCATTGATGAAGTCTTGCTGCTTGGCTGTAACGTGGTTAGGGAAAGCACTCTAAATGAGTTCCATGCTTGTTGATGGTGCCTCTTCTATTTACTTGAGACTGAGATGAACATCCTGTGAAATGGGACATCAATATGAGGAGGATGGCCTATGAACTATGATCACTGGCCAAAGAGGATGAATGTCGCTCGAGCATAGTTTGTCGTGTCTGGTCGAGTCCTGATGTGCATTGCATTTGATTTTCTTTTGATGTTGATGATTTTAATGATTTGTATTTCAATGATGTTTATCTTTACGACCTTGGATTTCGGGTTCACTTGCATGGTCAGTCAGTCTAGTCCATGAGGAGGTGGCAATAATGTTGTTCTGTTGGGCCTTAAAGCCGCTCAGTCTAACGAAAGAAAAATTATCGTTTGACAATTATGCTTTCTGTCGAAAACTTATTGGAACTCTTGATTCATTTCTATCGTTGAGATGATTATTATTCCTTCGAGTCTCTTGAATCATTTGTACACAATACTCCTCGTGTTGTCTTTACTGGGCGATTTGCGCTCATTCCTTATGTTGTATTGTGCAGGCTATAAGGTTGATCAAGGAGAACCTTCTAGAAAAGAAAAAGAAACAAGCTAGAAAACTTAAGCAAGGGGATCAGTTGTGTGAGGTAAGACCAGCTAGGAATGGTGGGATGAAGATTGCGTTGCGAGATAAGTTGTTAAGAGTCCTACGACTATAGTCGTATATTATGTTGTAAACATTCATGTTGTAAACATTCATGTTGTTTAAAGACCTGAAGGTCTTCCGTTGCAGTATGATGTATGTTTGTAAGAAATTTTTTTGTAGGGACGCATTTTGGAGCGTCTATTAATGATGTAGGAGTATGAGGATGTAGTGCTCTGTATTCAGCAAAGGGTTTTGATATGATTATGATCGATAATTCAACCTGGTGATGTCACCTGGGTTGAGGGTGTCACAGAATATATATATATGCATATGATCATAATTGAGTCAGAAATAAATGAAATGAAATTGGTAAGAAGTAGTGGTTGTTAGATGACCTTGGAAGAGCAATAGAGTCTTCAACTGAACAAGCATAGCATGTGAAAGGTGTTCCCATTGCCTCACTGGTTCGGAGTTGCATTTGTCTGAAGCAACATAGTATAGACGTTGAGAGAGCTTTGATGGTCTAATCTTTCCTTTCACCCATGTGATATGTTCCTGTGAGTAGAAGTTAGTCTTGATACTCTGAGTTCGGATGGAAGAAATTACAAATAAACTGTATGGCTAAAAAGCTCAACAAAGAAAATAGTTCCTACGTACATAATCTTTTGGCCAACATGCAAGACATTGTTTTTCATAATTCTAGGTTACAGGGTTTTTTGTACATTAGTGTCTTTGTAATAGACTCTGAAGAAAAATTGTGCAGCATGTAGCCAATCAAAGAAGCATAAAAGATTTTGGACGAATTTGTTAGATATATGTCATCGTGAGTCTCTTTATCCAGTTTTATATAAAGTTAGGAACATTTTTTAAGAAAAATGATGCAGTTTCATTTCTTAATAGCACATAGAATCTTAACTCTATAAAGAAGTTACTAAAAGTTGTAGTTGAAATTTGATTTACGAAACAACATACTTGTATAATACAATCGTGATAGTATTTTAGAAGTAGAAACTCTTAAAACTATCATGAGAAGCTTACTTGTCGAGTGAGTTGGTCAATTGGTGTTGCTGCGAATTCCGCACCAACAATGTTGTCCTGAGGGTTTGCTAAAACCTGCATTGATCTTCGGATGGCATGAATGGCATCATTGTGTTCCTTTTTCGTGTAGCATAGTGAATTCAATATCAGGTAGTCAAACATCTTTTATGTGAGTAGTCGTAAGGAGAAACTTGCCAGATTTGCATGGATTCAGCTTGAGGTATGTCCATGTTTATGTCAATTTTCGATGACACCGTTAGGAGAAACTTGTTAGGAAAAACTTGCCAGATTTGCATGGATTCAGCCTGAGGTATGTCCATGTTTATGTCAATCGTCGATGACACCATTGTGGAAAGTGATAAACCTATAAGAAAGAAAGAAGTGAATAATGCTTACATGTACACACTTTGAAATAGAAGCAACCTTCCTTGTAAGACCCCAAATAACTAGTAATTAAACTATTGTTATGCTTAGGGCATTTTTGTAAATTTAATTATTTGTGGGGTATTTTGAAATAAGTAATGGATGTTTAGGGGTCTTTTAGTTATTTACCAACCTTAGAGACTTTTAAGGGTTAGCCAATTCTGTTTATCGATATATTTAGTTTTGGCTACAAAGAAATAAAAGAAGGAGAAAATTAGGGTTTTGGAGGATTGCAATCTTCTATGCACAATTGGTTAAATTCTTGAACCCACTTTTGATTATAGGGATGAATTTGATCATATTAGAATTGTTCCTGTTAAGATTTTAACATAAATGGGCTTATTACAATATTTAGGTTTTGAGATTTTTGGAAGCTAATGTAGTATGGGTAAGATTATTGCGTAGAGTTGAGGTAAGGGTTTCATGTATACATCTACCTCATATTATTGTTATATCCTTTGATTAGTTGCATTATTCCAATATTTGCTTTCGATGAAAATATTGGTATTTCGTCAGAAATTATCATTATTTGCTTTGATAATGTAGATTTCTATCGTCTTTTTAGACCATCATAAAATTTTCTTGCCCCATTTATTGTGCTTGTTCATTGTTTCACGCCTAAAATGGTCCGTCTGCTTTTCTTCTTATTCATTGTTTTGCGAGGCCATTTTCTCTGTACATAGTCGTTGCCTTAAAAACTAACCAATCATTGCCTATCAATGATGACTTCAAGAACTTTCATATTCTTTTAGGGGAAGTTGCCGTGAAGTGTCAAAATCGATTTGCCACATGTCAAGTTTCTAGCAATTGACAAAGTTTCTGAACCTTTTTGCCCATATTTCGTTATTTAAAATTTCTGGAATCGTACGAACTAGGATTCAAGAAATTCCACTTCCTAAACTCGTCTCTTCGTCCTCTTCAATTCGAGTATAATATCGAGTAGTTTCTAAAATCGTTAAATCGTCCTTATTAAAATGCAAGTTTTGATATTTTTCCGGCTAGTATACCCGTGAGGTACTTTGATGTCCATGTGACCTGAATTAATATTTTAGAACCTTCATGTGTTTAGATTAACATTATGTCATGACATAATATGGCAATTGCTACCGGTATAGATTTTAAACTTTGAACCTTCGAGTGCTTAGGTTAACGTTCTTTAGTCACGAATTACGTGATTGTATTGTATTTGATTATTAGTTTAATTATTCGTATGTGTTCCTTTGATTTTTATTTGACCTTTGATGGGTTAATACCCTGAAATGAGATTTGTCATGCTAAGATTATTTATCGTCTTTGCACTTTTGTTTTCGTTTGTTTCGTTTGACTCAGTTACATGTTATTGAATACCCGCGTTGTATTCCGTGGATGTGTCTGCGCGATCTTCACTGGGCTTTCTACTCACCCTCTCTCTCCTCCCATTTTAGGTAATTAAGTTGAGACATCAGTAGAGGCCTTATCTATAAGCATGAGCTCTGAGTTATTTTTCAATTTTAGACTTTCTCTAGTGAATTGAAAATAAGAGATTTGTAATAGTTTTGATAAGTGACTTTTGAGAACCCCCAAAAGTTTGGGAGGTGATTATTGTTATTAGATTTCCGTTGCAATTATTAGACTTTGACGACACATGAAAATGCTATTGATTTGGGATATACAGAGAGCTCTAATTTCTCCTTGAGGTTATTTTCTTGGTAAATGTAATAGCCCCATTTTTATGCTAATAAGGATGCTATTTGTTGGAAAAATAAATTAAGGAATAAATTATTAGATGGAAATGGTCGTTAAACCATCTCTGAAGGATTCGGTCGAATGAATCCTGATTCATTCGAATCAATCTTCATTAGACAGAAAATCTTAGAGCCAATTCATTTGAACAAAAACTTTTGCTTCGAACGAAAAGAATTTTTGAATAAAGAAAAGAAATGTCTTAAGGATTCGGTCGAATAAAAGTTTTCGGTCGAATGAAAGTCAAAGTTTGAGGGAGACAATTTTGCGACTGAAGGATTCAGTCAAAGGAATAGTTTTCCTTCGAATGGAAGTGTTAGGTTCTTTTTTTTTTGTAAATATTGGAATGTTTTGGGTATATTTTGAATAAGTATCTAAAGTTTGGGGAGTGTTAGTGTAATTTGCCAATTTAGGACTTCTTCCTATAAATAGCTTCTTTTCCCTCCAACCCTTTCTTTTAGTTCTCTTACTTCTCTTTCTAAAAGGTTTAGAAAGAGAGGGCAAGGCTTGGGAGGCTCTTTAGGTTCTAAGGCGGTACTTTAAGGATTTCAGACCAAAAGCTTGATTAAAGTAAGGGATTTCGTACTTCTTGATGTGGTAAGGAATTGATATGCAGTATCACTTTCCTAGTTGTTGTACAACTTTGGAGTTTGTTTAAGTGCTTCGTAATCACTTTTGTTGCTATTTGAGTTTGAATTCGTAAATTTACATATGATCATTAGAATGAACAACCTTTTGTTGAAAAAGGGAGTCTTTAGGACTTTTGTAGCCACCTTAGTGGCTTTTGTAGTCACTTTACGTGACTTTCGGATAGTCTTCACAATGACAGCTAATACGTTACCGGTATGCATTTCGTACCTTTGGGTTTTGTGTTCGATTTGGACCTATGGCCACTAATGATCATTTTGTGTATTTGATTCGCTTTACTGACCATAATGTCAATTACTATTTCTTATTCGTCATTGGTTATGGTTTTCTTTCGGAATACAAATTAATGTATTGTTTTCCATTTGATTTGCTCTTACTAGACTATTTCAGCTCATCCCTAATTGTTTGCTTTGTCCCTTACCACAAGTAATAAGCATGATTAGAAGCTAGGCACCTCTGGGGAAAAGTTAGAGCTTCTATTTTGTTAGCATGTCAAAGCAATGTATTCTTTTTTGAACTTCACTCGGATGTGGGTAGTTTGATTTGGCATTAGACTTGTGTAATAGAAATGTTGTGGATTGATTATCCTTTTGTGATTAGATGGATTGTAAGAGGCAAGGTTGTATTTAAGCCTCTGCCTTTTGGAGATTGGCACTACTGAATTAGATGCTCTGTGTATACTTTGGTGTAATTGAGTATCTATTTCAAATGCTTATGATATTAGGATTTGGAGTATTTTAGTAATGGCTCCCAAGGCCGGGAGCTTTAGAGTTTGGTATCAGAGCATGGGTTTGAGATTTTGTAGACTCTTAGGACCAGTTTGAGATATGTTAGTTTAAAGCTTCCACGCTTGTTAGGATTAGTACTTGATTAAGTGTGTAAGTATTAGACTTAATTATATTTATGGTGCAAATCAGGCTGAGTAATCACGGTTGGATTCGTGGTGGCAAAGGAGGCCGAGGTGGAAAAGGAGATGAAGAACGCAACACTATGCCGGTTGCTGCTAATGTTGTGATCTTGAAACCAGTTTGCGGCCAAATAATTTCGATAAGGCTGCGGATCCTGTGGCTGCTGAGACATGGGTTAATCAATTCAATAAGGTATTCAAGGTGATAGGGTGCTCAGACAAACAAAAAGGTGAAGCTAGCCATCTTTCAGTTGACATGCGAGGCAGAACAATGGTGGAAGATGATCTCAAGGATGATGACGGTAGAAGAGAACGGAGATCTCACATGGCAAGCATTTCAAGACCGTTTTTTTCACAAAGTATTTTTCCCCAAATGTGAAGGAGGCTATGGAAAGTGATTTCATGAGGATCTCTTAGCATCCAAATGAGACGATAACGGAGTATGAAGAGCGATTTGCGTGACTTTCAAGATTTGCCTGGCATGTTCTTCAAGATGAGAGTCATCGTGCTTGCAAGTTTCGGGAAGGACTGCACTTTGAGATAAGGTGACAGATGTCCATTCTAGATAACCCTACCCATGCACAAGTGGTTGATGGGGCGTAACCTTTAGAGCGCATTCATGATGAACAACTGCTCATCTGGGAAGACAAGAGGAAGAAGAGAGACCGTAATAAAGAGAAGTTTGGAGGTGGAAGGAAACCAGCATCAGATGTCAAGAGAAGATCATTAGGTGGATCGGGGCATAATCGCGGAGCAGTGGGACACATAGCCAGAAATTGCACCAATCCTCCTCATGATCCGAAATGGAATAAGAAAGAAGATGATAAACCAAGAGCACAGGAGTAGCATGCCAGAGTCTTTGCCATGATGACTTGCGAAGCAGAAGCGCCAAATGATGTTGTAACAGGCACCTTTAAAGTCTGTGATAAGAGGGCATTTGCACTACTAGATCCCGGTGCCACACACTCATTTGTTTCGACATGTTTTTTGTGAGCATTTGACTATTAGAGCTAGAAGCTCGTAACTCGAACTCTGTGTAGATACTCCTATTGGGAACTCTATGGTTGCCTTTAGAGTGTATAATTCTTGCTCCATCATTGTCAATGATAGGATGTTGACAGTGGATTTACTTCCGTTAGATATGAAGGACTTCAATGTGATTTTGGGTATGGATTGGTTGTCTTACAATCATGCCAGGATAGACTGCTTTAGCAAATAAGTTCTATTTTTGATTCTGAATTAACCTGAATTTAAGATTCAAGGGGCTAGAGTCAATACTCTACCTAATTTGATTTCGTCTCTATGCGCCAAACGTCTTCTTAGGAAGGGTTGTAGAGGTTATTTGGCTCACATTCATGACACTCGCATAACCAGAGTCAAGCTTGAGGATGTCCCTGTTGTTCGTAAATTTTTTGAAGTGTTTCTAGAAGACTTGTCGGGTCTCTGCCCGATAGGGAGATCGGGTTTTCTATTGATTTGGTTCCTGGTGCATCACCTATCTCTAAAGGAACCTACAGGTTGGCTCATACTGAACTTAAGGAACTAAAGGAGCAATTACAAGAACTCTTAGACAAGGGCGTGATTCATCCTAGCGTGTCTCCATGGGGTGCGCCGATACTATTTGTTAAGAAGAAAAATGGGAGCATGTGACTGACTATAGGGAGCTTAATCGCCTGACAGTCCGAAATATCCTTTTCCTGAAATCGACGACCTATTTGATCAACTTCAAGGTGCAAGGTACTTATCAAAAATACACATTCGATTAGGATACCATCGGCTTAAGGTGAAAAAGGAGGATGTACCAAAGACTGCTTTAGGATGCGATATGGCCATTACGAATGTTTAATAATGCCTTTTGGTTTGATGAATGCTTGGGCCACATTTATGGACCTATGTATAGGGTGTTTAAAAAGTACATGGATCAATTTGTGATGTCTTTCTAGATGATATTTTGGTTTATTCCACGAGCAAAGAGGAGCATGAAAAACATTTCACTATAGTTTTGCAGATTTTGAGGGAGCACAAACATTATGCCAAGTTCAATAAGTGTGAGTTTTGGTTAGAAAAGGTTTGTTTCTTGGGTCATGTAATGACTAATGATGGGATATATGTGGTTCCTACTGAGGTTGAAGCAATCATGAATTGGGAGAGACCGACCTCTGTGACGGATGTTAGAAGCTTCTTAGGTTTGGCAGGCTATTATAGAAGGTTTGTCGAATGATTTTCTTGCATTTATATTCCTTTGACCCAGTTGACAAGGAAGTATGCCAATTTTTTGTGGACAGAAGAATGTGAAAAGAGTTTTCAAGAATTAAAGAAGCGTTTGATTTCGGCACCAGTCTTGACATTGCCATCTAAATCTAAAGGGTTCGTCATCTATAGTGATGCATCACTACAAGGACTCAGTTGTCTGCTTATGCAACGGGGTAAGGTAATTGCTTATGCCTCCAGACAACTTAAGTAGCATGAGCTAAATTATCCAACCCATGACTTAGAACTAACAGCTGTGATTTTTGCACTAAGGATTTGGCATCATTATTCGAGATCTATACGGACCATAATTGTTTGAAGTACATATTCACACAAAAGGAGTTGAACATGAAACGGAGACGATGGGTGGAATTGTTGAAGGACTATGATTGCACTATTTTGTACCATCTAACATGGCTAATGTTATGGCTGGTGTACTAAGTAGGAAGAATTGGAGAAGCTAGAAGTCGATGTAAGATTTTTTCATTCCGGTGGGTATTTAGCACATTTGGAAGTTCAACCATCATTGATAGAGAGAGTTAAGGTGGCTCAAGCATTAGACCCTGGATTGGTCAAGATTAGTGATAGAGTGAAAGAAGGTGGTTACACAGATTTCAGATTGGACAACGAGAATATTTTTCGTATGGGTTCTAGACTGTGCATTCCCCATATCCGAAATTGAAGAAGGAGATTCTCTTGGAGGCTAACAATTCACCTTCTAGTTCACCCGGGTAGTACCAAGATGTACCAAAATTTGCAGGATGTTTATTGGTGGAATAACATGAAAAAAGAGGTAGCGGACTTTGTGGCTAGATGTTTGGTTTGTCAGCGGATTAAAGCGAAACACCAGAGGCCCATTGGGAAGTTGCAACCACTTACTATTATGAGTGAAAGTGAGAGCATATAACGATGGATTTTGTGGTTGGGCTGTCGCCAATTGCAAGCGACACGATGCAATATGGGTGATAGTTGACCGGATAACCAAAGCAGCTCACTTTTTAGCCATAAGGAACAAGGGTTTGATTGAGGTACTTGCTAACTTGTACATTCGGGAAATACGTAGGTTGCACAGAGTGCCTTTATCTATTATGTCAGATAGAGACCCAAGATTTACCTCACGCTGTTGGGATAGTTTGCAAGAGGCCATAGGTATACGAGCAAATCTTAGCATGGCTTTCCATCCACAAACGGATGGATAATCTGAACAAACTATCCAGATATTGGAGGACATGCTACGAGCTTGTGTTATCAATTTTTGAAGTAATTGGGATGATCACTTACCATTGATAGAACTTCCTTATAATAATAGTTATCATGCTAGCATTTAGAGGGCGCCATTTGAGGCTCTTTGTGGGAGAAGGTGTCGGTCACCAATTTGTTGGAGTGAGGTTGGAGAAAGGAAATTGATAGGTTTAGAACTTGTTCAAATTAGTGAACGCAAAATCCAAGTGATAAGGAGCAAACTTAAGACTGCACAGAGCCGACATACGAGTTATGCAGATGTGAGACGTCGTGAGCTCAAATTTGATATTGATGATCATGTATTTTTGCGAGTATCCCCATGGAAGGGAGTCTTGAAGTTTGGGAAGAAAAGGAAGCTATCTGAAAGGTACATTGGACCGTTTGAAATCTTGGAGCGAATTAGTACACTTCTTATTATTTTGCTTTGCCTCCTAATTTGTCAAGGATACATAATGTTTTCTATGTTTCAACCTTGAGGAAGTATGTTTTTGACCCTTCGCATGATAATGAGTTTAAGCCAATCCAAATTAGGGAGGATCTATCTTATAAGGAGCAACCAGATCGCATCTTGGAGCACGATGAACATGTCATGCATTCTAAGAGGATAGCTTTCGCAAAGGTGTTATGGTGTAACCATTATGAAAAGGAAGCTACGTGGGAACTCGAGGACGTTATGCGTAAGAAGCATGCTTAACTTTTTGACGATTAAGGTACATTTAATTTTGGGGACGTAATTTTTTTAAGGTGGGGAGAATGTAAGAGCCCCATTTTTATGCTAATAAGGATGCTATTTGTTGGAAAATAAATTAAGGAATAAATTCTTAGATGGAAATGGTCGTTAAACCATCTCTGAAGGATTGGATTCATACGAATCAATCTTCGTTAGGCAGAAAACCTTAGAGCCACTGAAAGATTCATTCGAATATAAACTTTTGCTTCGAACGAAAAGAATTTTTGAATCAAGAAAAGATGCGACTGAAGGATTCAGTCGAATGAAAGTTTTCGGTCGAATGATTTGAGGGAGACAATTTCGCGACAGAAGGATTCAGTCGAAGGAATAGTTTCCTTCGAATGAAAGTGTTAGGTTCCCTTTTTCATAAATATTAGAAAGTTTTGGGTACATTTTAAATATACATCTAAATTTTGGGGAGTGTTAGTGTAATTTGCCAACTTAGGACTTTTTCCTATAAATCGCTTCTTTTCCTTCCAACCCTTTCTTTTAGTTCTCTTACTTCTCTTTCTAACAGGTTGAGAGAGTGGGGAAGGCTTGGGAGGCTCTTTAGTTTCTAAGATGGCACTTTAAGGATTTCGTACCAAGAGCTTGATTAAGGTAAGGGATTTCATACTTCTTGTTGTGGTAAGGAATTGATACGCAGTATCACTTTGCTAGTTGTTGTACAACTTTGGAGTATGTTCAAGTGCTTCGTAATCACTTTCGTTGCTATTTGAGTTCGAATTCATAAATTTACATATGATCATTAGAATGAACAACCTTTTTGTTGAAAAATGGAGTCTTTAGGACTTTTGTAGCCACCTTAATGGCTTTTGTAGCCGCTTTACGTGACTTTCGGGTTGTCCTCACAATGACGGTTATTACGCTACCGATATGCATTTCTTACCTTCGGGTTTTGTGTTCGATTTAGAGCTTCTATTTTGTTAGCATGTCAAAGCAATGTATTCTTTTGTGAACTTAATCCGGATGTGGGATATTTGATTTGGCATTAGAATTTTGTAATAGAAATGTTGTGAATGGATTATTCTTTTGTGATTCGATGGATTGTAAGAGGCAAGGTTGTATTTGAGCCTCTGCCTTTTGAGATATTTTGGTATACTAGATTAGATGCTCTGTGCATACCTTAGTGTAATTGAGTATCTATTTTCAAATGCTTATGATATTAGGACTTGGAATATTTTGGTAACGGATCCCAAGGTCGGGGGTGTTATAGTAAATGCTTTACTATTATATTTTGGTAAGCACGAATATTTTGAAATAGTATGTGTAGATTCGCCTCCGGGTCAGGGGTGTGACAAATTTGGTACCAGAGCCTAAGTTTAAGATTTTGTAGACTCTTAGACTTAAGTTTTCAATGACATGAGATGAATCTTATGACATTTGAGATATAGTTTAGAAAAGTCTAGCTTTTGTATACTTTTGATTGAAGCGTTTGTACTAGAGTTGCGATCTTATAATTTGTTCTCTATCTCAGGAATTATGCCACCGCGTCCAACTAGAGGCTGTAGTAGAGAGGGTAGTAGGGGTAATGTGGCCATGGGTAATGAAGTTGCACAGGGCAACCCAGGAGCAAACGCTCCTCCAGCTACGTTAGCTGCTGATACAATCAAGGCATTTAATCACCTAATTTGTCTGACATTTGTTGGTGCAGACAAGCCAAAGGATGCAGAGGCTTGACTGAGTAAGTCGGAGAAGAGTTTTAAGATTCTGAACATCACTTATCGTCAAAAAGTGGACCTCACGGTATACCAGTTGAAGAATGAGGCTGACCATTGGTGGAAGATGGTCGAGAGAACTCTAACTTCAGAAGAGGAGCATGAATTAACTTGGGATCATTTCCAGCATATATTTCTTGACAAATATTTCCCTAGAAATGTTAAGGATGATATGGTAGAGGAATTTCTGAAACTGGAATAAGGAGAGGATGAAATTGTCAAGGACTATGAGGCCAGATTTTCCAAGTTGTCAAGGTTTGCAACACATGTTATAGATACTGAGGAGAGACGTGCAACACAATTTAAGAATGGACTAAAGTATGGCATTCGAAAGTTCTTGACAACCATGACTTTAGACACGTATGAATAGGTCCTGGATAAAGCTCAGAGCGTGGAAAAAGACGTCGAGGCCAGTCGCAAGTATTACAGGGTTTCAGAGGCAGAAAAGAGGAAGAGAAGAGAGTAGCTCCGAGGGCAAGGATGTGGTTCAGCAGCCTAAGAGGAGGAACAACAACTTAGCTATCAAGGAACCTATTCAGAATACTCGGAAGCCAACAATAGCTTGAAAAACTTGTGGGAAGAATCATAACGGTGTTTGACATCATTAGGCGAGTGTGGCATGCTTTAACTGCCAACATCAGGCATACTGGTTTTGAGATTGCCCTCAGCCACTCAAGTCCCAATTTATTCAGGGTAGGGGATAGCAGAATTGGTTGTCGGGAACTAATCAGGTAGCAACTACCTTGGGCTCGAGCTTATGCCTTGACAAAGAAGGATGCCACTGCATTTAACGATGTAGTGACATGTACATTTTGCATATGTTCATCTAGAGCCTATTGTTTAATTGACCCTGGTTCCACATTTTTGTATGTCTCTACATCTTTTGCTCGTCATCTTGGTACTGAGTTACACTCCCTAGGTAGTGGGATTTCTGTTAGTACTCAAGTCAGAGTTTCTTTTGACGCCTCCTCAGTTTATAGATCTTAAAATGTGAGAGTTGGTGACAGGGATCTACCTATAGACCTTATATCATTAGAGATGCATGATTTTGATGTAATTTTGGGCATGGACTGGTTGGCTGGTTATCATGCCAGAGTTGATTGCTACTTAAAACAAGTAGTGTTTTGCATTCCCAGTCTACCTGAGTTTGTATGTCAGTGTTCTAGATCTGTTGCACCTCCTTGCACTATTTCAGCATTAACAGCTAGAAGGCTTCTTAGGAAGGGTAACATGGGGTTTGAAACCAAAAAGATAACCCTAGAAGGGGGGGTGAATAGGGTTTTAAGACTACTTTAAAAATTAACAAGTAATTATTTCAAACTTTAGAGAAGCTATGAATAACACTAGAAAAGCTTCAAACAACAAACCTCAAACACAATATCTCAAATAAGAAAACTAACCAATCTTAACACAAGTATAAAACAATAATGTAAATAGAGAAGGGTTTAGAGATACGTGACGCTTGAGATTTAGATGGTTCGGCTTGAAATACCCTCAAGCCTACGTCCACCCCTTCAAGGAAGTCCCTTGAAAGGCCCTAGAATCCACTAGTATGATCTTTCTTACAGGTCAAGATTGAACCTCTTACAATCCCTTGATGTAATGCCCACATCAAGAACAAGCTTTGACAATCCCAAAGCTCCAAAGCTTGACAACCCCAAGCTTTGATACAAGAAACTTTAGATGAAGAATTGTGTACAAAGATTCACTCTCAAGAAGTAGATGTGTACAAGTTTAAGCTCTAGAACAAGATAGATGAGTGTATGATGACTTATGGAATTGTATATCTCTCAAATGTAAGCTCACAAGAAATGCTCTCTTGAAATGGATGAGAAAATAATGAAAACCAAGAGAGATTTGAACAATTGCTTTGATCTTTAAGAATATGAAAGATAAGAGAGCTTTGAATGCAATAGATGAATGAAAACTATGCCCAAGATGAGTATTTATAGGGTTGGGAATTAATATGACCGTTTGGAGTTAGGTGGAGCATTAAATGCGCCAAACGGTAAATGCAGTCGACTGCAATGTGCCATTGCAGTCGACTGTAATCCTAAAGTAGCCGTCTGAAATTCAAATTTTCAAACTTGCAGTCGACTGTAATATTCTACTGGGAGTATTGCAGTCGACTGCATTCCAATGCAGTCGACTGTAATACCTCACTGCCCAAATTGGAGTCAACTGCATTCCAATGCAGTCGACTGCATTCCTGAAAAATGCAGTTTCCTTGTTTTTAAAGTATGAAAAACTTTTATGCATGCAAAGGAAACCTATGGGCAAGTTCTAGGTTTACAGTCATCGATACAATCATCCCTCTATGTCTAGTTTACAAAGAAGGAAATAAAAGCATTGTAAAATTCAATTGACGAATTCCTTCTTTGATGCGTTCCGTTGAGTGTCTTTGAATGATTAGCTCGTCTAATTGTCTGTTTGCATGAGTATGAGATTGTACATATTGCTTCATCAACTCAATGCATGTTAAGACAACATAATCATTAATGTTAGTTATCATCAAAATCAAATATAATCTTAGGTTAAATAACCGTAGGGTTAACAATCTCCCTCTTTTTGATGATGACAAACATTGATTCAAAACATATGAGATATATAAGATGATAAACGCAATGAAGCATGACAATCTCAATTAAAAACCATAAGGGGTCAAAAGAGAAAATAAAACGATAAGCTCCCCCTAATTCAAGTAATATATGCTCCCCCTATCTTAACAAATATACGCTCATACCAAAATCCACATAAGTATGAATCAACAATATTTTTCTCCCCCTTTTGGCATCATGAAAAAGATTAAGGGTATGAGTGGTGTGAAAGTGATCAACATATATATCCATCCATGGATAGTCAATATAGCCAACAAAGGCATGCAAACAAGAAAGCATAAGTACTTGAATAACCATCAAAAGGTGTATCAAGACTTGTAACAAAATAGCACATAAAAAGGAACTTAATGAATAAGTTATGCAGCAATATAAGCGAGAATTAAAGTGCTAATTTAAAAACTCAACCAAGTTTTAATAATACTACGCATAACATCCATGACAAGTTTGAAATACATAAATGAGTCTGAAAGCATAAGCAAATAAACACATAAATCATGTCCTAACGCCTAAGGACCCGATGATGGAGATGGTGGATGAAAGATGTCCTCCTCGGGTCACTGAATCCCACAATGATCCTCCATGCGAGAGAGGCGTCGACTGAGCTGATTATGAGCAAGATCCATCCGACTGAAACTGGCATGCATATGCTACTGCATCATATCTAAGCGTCTAAGGATCGCCTCATATCCGAAAGCAGAAGGACCGGAAGAAGTGCCCGCCTCATGTGTACCCGGAATGATCAACTGAGGTGGATCACGATCAATCCCATCACTGGCATCTGCCCCAGCATCAACATCAACATCAGTAACATCATCATCACCATCATCACCATCCTCATCATCATCACCATCATCCTCATCCTCATCCTCCTCATCATCATTGACAATGACATCGTCCATGTCAGGCTCAGGTAAGAAGCGGTCATGATCATCTAAAAGGCCCTTCCTACGAAGGGTAGAGCAGTCTAGTATGATGTGCCTAGTAACCTCAATATACTCACCCAGAAGAGGTATGTCAAAGGCAGCAAGAATGTGAGTGAGTAGGAGGCCATAAGTTATAGCTAAGGTAGGATGTGAGGCGTTCCTAATCATGTTTAACATGATGAGACGAGGGAGGTTAAGCGGTGTGCCTGAGCAAAAGAAAGTCAAGAGCTGAACGTCTAAGTAAGAGACGAGTGAAAGACCGCCGGTTCTAAGAATGACGCTATGAGAAATGATATGATGGAACAGACGAGAGAGAGGTGGTAGGTCACGTGGGTTAGGCTTGCTCGCAACCCGAACCTATCGACAATGAAGAGTGTGTCGAAGCTGCTCCTCAATAGCCAAAGGCCGGTCAAACCAATGTGACTGACCAGCGACATGGATCATTTCTAACGAAAATGATAAACCACTATCGGGGAGGTTTAGAAGAGAGGCTAGGCGTGACTGTGAGAAATAAATGCGGCGTTCGAAAACATAGGATGTGAGGGTACATGACTCAGTGGAAATGCTCCAAGTCAAATTCGCATAAAATAGGCGAATAACATCAGGATAATATAGAATAGTGTTCCTATCAGTGAGACGATCTATATAACAATCCTGAAAGTGTCTAAGTACACCTATGCTAGAAAGGAATGGAGTATCCAGTCGCAAACCTGGAGTCACAGGGGAAGAGAGTTGCGCAGAAAAGCGATCGGCAGCTTCGCGGTTTCGATATCGATTTTGATCAAATTCTACTGCGATAGGCTCGGGCTCGGGCTCGGGTGCAGCTCGTGAGCAAGACGAACTGGTACGTGCACATTTCTCTCTTGCCATAGTCTAACAATTGTAAGAAGAGAAATACGATAAGCAAGAGTTAAGCTTATATATATATAAAAAAATAAGAAAATAAACCCTAATCATGCAATTTGGGGAAAACCCCAATTTTGGACAAATTGAAGGTAATTAACCACGTATAATCAAGCAATAGACATATGTAAGCATGAATCAAATGATAAATATGTAATTGCACACTCAATTTGAAGAAATTTTGACAATTGAAAAACCCTAGTTTATAAAAAATTGGGAAAAAACAAATTTTGCATGAATGCATGTAATTAAACTATGTAGGATCGTGTAATAAGCATCCCTAAACATAAATTAAGCATTAAATCATATAGTAACATGCTTATTTGAAGTAGATCTGAAGAAATTTTACCAAAGTGGGCAATTCGAATTTCAATAGATTATGAACAATGTAGGTGAAATCGATCGGAGAAAGTATGTAAATCATGTAGTAGAATAAGATTTGGGAGGATTTACGTACCAATTTCAAGCCAAACGGAGAAGAATTGAGTCTTAGGAGAGATGAGAGCTTCGGTTCGAAGAGAGAGAGAGTAGAGAGAGAAGAGATTTGCTGAAAATGAAATCTCGGCTCGATTTAACCCCTTTCCCCGTAATGCAGTCGACTACATTCCTCGATGCAGTCGACTATATTGACCAATGCAGTCGACTTCAATGCACAAAATCAAACAGTTTTGCAATGATTATAAGTGCGTGCAAATCATATTAAAGCAAATAAATATCAACAAAACCAATAAAGTTTGGAAAGAGAAAAATCAACCAAAGCATGCTATAAGCATATGAGATGATGCTCAAGCATGAAAAGCACAACTTGAATGTTGATGCACAAGATATATACTAACGTAATCATATAGGAGAAGACATCCCAAGTTCTCTTCTCAGAGCGGTAAACCTCTTCGAATCTAACGGTTTAGTGAAGATATCCGCTATTTGGTGATTTGTGTCCATGAAATCGAGAACGATATCCTTTTTGCATATGATCACGAATAAAATGGTGTTTGATTTCTATGTGCTTTGTGCGTGAATGTTGGATGTGATTTTTGCTCAAGTCAATGGCACTAGAGTTATCACATAAGATAGGTATGTGATCATACTTGAGTCCAAAATCCAAAAGAGTTTGTTTCATCCAAAGAATTTGTGCACAACAAGCACCAACCGCCACGTATTCAGCTTCGGTAAGTGGAAAATAAATGGGAAGCAAATACGATGATTCGTAGTCCAAAACAAAACCAAATATCTGACGAACAAATGATAGCAAGTATCCACGATGCAAATAAGGTGAATCAAATATATGAAATGTTCATAAGGTGGTCCAAAGAACCCAAATCAAATACAAGCCTGAAGGTGCGAAAATGAGCAATCATATCTTATTGTCAAATACCAAAGCAAATGTCATTAAGCGTTTAACCCAAAACATATTTTAATTATATGTCAGGTACGCTACAAACATACGATGACTGTGGTGGTCATAAGACCCAAATGTCGAACCAAACATCAAACGTGTGCTCCAAAGCGTGCTAGGAGTCTTTGGCTCTCTAGCATAACAAACATGTGTCCATAGGACCCTCTTTATTTTTTAGAGTTGTTCAACATAGTCAGTGTCAATCTTAAATTGACGGTCACAAATGTACCAATGCAAAGGTGTGCTCATCAGAGCACAGATGGAGGAGGGTACACAATGTTACCAACGAAAGCAAAAGTTAAACAAACCAATAGTGAACCAATAAAATGAACCGAATTGGACAAGCATAAGCAATGGAAAGAGTAAACAATATTATAGACGAAAGGGTACAAGTGGGACAAATCAAATGCAAACAAATATAGATGAACCAAAATTGACGAAGCATAAACCTTCGAATTCCGAAAGATACATTTCCCACAACCAAAACGATGATAAAATCCCTTTCGCAACAAGCGTGATCAAAATCCAATAATTTTTTAGATTTAAATAAGGAAACCGAAGCCAAAATCAAAAGGTAGAATTCCTTACAAAACAAGATTAATCAATTCCAATAACTCTTTTTCAGATTTAAAGAAGCAACTCATACCATAGCAAAAACGTTACAAACCCTTACCACAACAAGAACGTTCAAACCCTTACCTCAAACAAGCTTTCGAACAAAAGAAAACCTCAACGCACCTCTCTAGTGCCAAAAGAGCTTTCCAAGCCTTCTATTCTCTCTATCTCATCCGCAAAGGAACCAAGAACAAAAGGGCCAAAAGAAAACAAAGAGGCTATTTATATGAAGGTAAAAAAATACACTATTCATTCAAAGTAATACAAGTTTAAGTCGACTCAATCCTAATTTTAAGTCGACCGAAAATAGTTTTAAGTCGACTGAAAGTTACTGTTCATCGGCTAAAAACTTCAGAATTTTTTTTTTTAAAATAACACATGAAAGAAATATTTAGGGGTATTACAATTAATTCTCCTAAAGTGACGAAATTATATTGATATGGTGTTCTGCTTGTAGGATTGTCAATGGTTTCTATGATCATCTCCGAATTGAAGATAATTTAGTAGGTGTTTTCAACAAATTGTTGCCTTAAACGAACCTTTGGCACACTTTCAATTACTGAATAGATAATCTGTGTCTGCGTTTAGGACCGCGTTGAATGTTGGAATATCATCACCAAAGGCAATGGCTTGAATTTTTGTTCCCTGTGTCACGGTCAAAGGTAGTCAGTAAAGTAATAGCACGACATTGTTGGTACACGTAGTAGTATGCTAAGGGAGGAAAAAAAATGCCTCTTCATCAGCTAGTATGTAGTTCTGAAATTTGGTTACGTCTGACTTTGACACCCCAACATGCCATTTCTGCAGAACACGAAGTTTGGCTTTCTAGACTTTGGTGTGCTCGTTTATCTAACAAAGTGTCATCAATTCACCTGCCATAGAACCTAGTAGGAGCAAAATCGTAGCTACACTCAGCATCAGAAAATCATGTCCTTTGAAGGAAACAGTTGAGTATACTGTTTTAGTTGAGAAGCTTTTTTTCACCAGTTTCTGAAGTGCAAAGTGAGCAAAGCATGTCCAAGAATAGAATAAAATACAAGTAATTCTCTCATAGAAGCAAAATAAATGTAACGCAATTTTGTGATTCACATATTTCAGTTTTCATGTGCTGGATTATTTTTGTAGCAATTGTGCGATTGTACACCAAAATCGTAGCTATACGTACAATATAGCTACCTTCATTGCAATTTTAGCCTTAAGTTTTGATTTTGTGACTTTTTATAGTAGACATATAGGTAGAAAGTTTGAGTTTTATACTGTCTTAAATAACCGTGTGTTTGAAGTATTAAGATGTATATGGGTATAAAGTTCTAAAATTTGATGTTGGCGATTTGATCATAGATAATCATATTTGAAAGTCTAACGATGTGGTGATGCATTGGGCAAAAAGCGTACCAATGACTGAGAAACTTTAATTTCTAGTTAGCCTTAGTTGTCAGAGAAATGTCATGACCCTATTTGTAATTTTATATAGACGTAGACCTCGAGCACCTATATGATGATATAATTTTGGGGTGGTGATGACAATGGAAGTCAAAATTAAAGTTTGGATCTCCTTAAACACGTGTCATATGGGATGAGAAATTGCTTAGTACTTGGTAGGCTTGAAGTTAAGCGTGTTAATATTATGTAGATTGTGCAAAGCGTTTGGTATATTATCAGAGTAGCGCAGTGGAAGCGTGATGGGTTAGAGATTAATTTTGTTTATTCAATTCTGAGTGGCGTAACTTAGCTTATTACGTTTTGTATGCTAGATAAGTTATAAATACTTCAAGGTTGAAATTCCGTTCAAAGGGGAGGAATGTAATGACTCGTATTAGAAGGAAAGAAGTTAGAAATTGAGGTAAGATTTCCTAATTCTTGGGGGTATTCGACACTGGCACATTTGGAAGTCCAACCATCATTGACAGAGAGAGTTAAGGTTGCTCAAGCGTCAGACCTTGAATTAATCAAGATTAGTAATAGAGTTAAGGAAGTTGGTTACACTGACTTTAGACTGAAAAATGAGGGTGTTCTTCATATGTGTACTAGATTATGTGTTCCTACAAACCAGACTTAAAGAGAGAGATTCTTAGAATGCATGGTGTGCCCTTGTCCATTGTGTCCGATAGAGACTCGAGATTTACTTCACGTCTTTGGAGTAGTTTGGAAGAGGGCATGGGTACAAGGTTGAATCTTAGCATAGCTTTCCATCCACAGACAGACGGGCAATCTGGACGGACTATTCAGACATTGGAGGATATGCTTCGGACCTGTGTTTTGGATTTTTGAGGTAATTGGGACCGTCATCTACCACTAATTGAGTTTTCTTATAATAATAGTTATCATGTTAGCATTTAGATGACACCATTTGAGGCTCTTTATGGGAGAAGGTGTCAATCACCTATACGTTGAAACAAGATTAGGGACAAAAAATTGATAGGCCCATAACTTGTCCAGATTACTACGAACAAAATTCTTGTGATTAGAGACGAGCTTAAGGCTGCACAGAGTCAACAGAAAAGTTATGCAGACATGAGGCATCGTGAACTCAAATTTAATATTTGTGATCATGTATTTTTACGAGTTTCTCCATGAAAATGTGTGTTGAGGTTTAGAAAGAAAGGAAAATTAGCTCAGAGATATATTTGACCATTTGAGATCTTAGAGCGAGTTGGTACAGTTGCTTATCGTCTAGCTTTATATCCTAATTTGTCAAACATACATAACGTCTTCATGTTTCGACCTTTGAGGAAGTATGTCTTTGACTCCTCTCATGTTATTGAGTTCCACCTATCAAAGTTAAGCACGATCTATCCTACGATGAGCAACCTGAATGCATTTTAGAACGTGATGAACGTGTGATGGGCACTAAGACGATGGCTTTTGTAAAAGTGTTATGGCATAACCACTCTGAAAGGGAGGCTACTTAGGAACTCGAGGAAGTTATGCGGGAAAAGCTTCATCAACTCTTTGATAACTAAGGTATGTTCAATCCGAGGACGAAATTATTTTAAGGGGGAAAGAATGTAATATCCCGGATTTTAGCTAGTTATGTGAGAATTATTAGAATTTTTTTTTATAGTAACATGTTTCGATCTAGAGTTAATTGATGGACTTTAGAAAATTTGGTTAGAAACTCTTATAGTGACGAAATTAGTATTTAAAAGTCTTAGTGAATAATGTGATTAGATTAAATATTAATTTTTTTTAAAAAAAGAAGAAGAAGAATAATAAGAGATTTCGACTTAGATTAAGATTTTAAGTAATATTGTAATTAAATTAGTAACGAGGACTTTAAGTTGTGTTATAGTTACACTAGCAATAATGACTTTTAGTTGTATAATAATTACAGTAGCAATAAGAATTTTTAATTGTGTTACAAATTAATATTTCAAGTCATATTAGAATTAGATTAACAAACTATATAAAGAAGAAGACATAAGAGTCCTCATATTTTTAGAGACAAAGGAGAGAAAAGAGATAGTGCATTCTTTTAAGTATTCACGCAAAAAGGTTGGAATTTATTTAATATAAATAGGAAATTTTTGATGTTATACTCGTTACTTTGAGGTAAGAATTTTTACGCCATTTTTTCGTTTTATACACGAGAATTTATGTAATCTATCGATCATTTGATTCTCAAAATATATTTATCTTTGAGTCAATTTTTTATCATCACGTTTTTTGTAACATTACCAATAATCTTATTTTACTGTACTGTAATTTGCATTCAAGACGGTTCCCATGTGATTTATAAAAATCTGTGTTCGTTCTGTAGCAAAAAGTCGTTTGCAATTACTTTGTACTCGTGGGTCAGGAATTTCTTTTCTTTCTTGGCCTCTCTTTGCCATGATTGTTCCCCATCACAAGAAAGAAGTAAAAACTTTGTTGGTCAGCCACGTGTCACGTGGTCATTGGTTTTTTGAAATTCTTTTCATATTTTTGTCATGGTTCCATTGAACTTCTCCCAGATTTTTTAGCTTAATCGTATAAATATTCTTCTTTCTCTTGCCACGTGTCACTTTTCTATTGAGCCTTGAATTCTTTTCATTAACTTCCATATGTATACTCCACATTAGATGTGTAATACTTTGGCTTGGATTGCCACGTGTTAAACTTCTAGTGGTTTTTATTTCTTGGCAATGTTCTTTTATTCTCTCGGATTTTGTGCCAGTAAATTTTCACCCAAAAATTCTTTTGACGATATCTCATTCATCCGATCTCCGATTGAGCTATTTTTCACTTTGTTGAATTCGTATTTTCGTCCTCTTCAATTTGACTCTAACAATCACTATTTTTGGACTTTGAATGAATATTTTTTATATTTATCAAATTACTTTGTGGGTGATATTTGTGTTTGAAAGTCACTTTTGATTATCATGACTTATATGTGACGTGTCAGTTGCGATATTCGACATGGTATAAATATGATCTATGATACTTAATAATAAGCAATTTGTGTATGTGACACCCACTAATTTTGGTAAATGTATTTTGACATTCGACTTATTGGTTATATAACCCTCTTTGTGTATGTGACACCCACTAATTTGGGTTCGGAGCGTTACACTCAGAGCCAAGTTGGGTCTGCTTAGTCAATGGTTCTTACTTGCAAGAGATTTTGTTTTGTGCCAAAATGGAAAATGTTTCCTTTTGTTAATCGTGGTAACTATAGAAAGATAAGTAATTAGTTGTAGAGAAGTTAAGGCGTGAATTAGTTGTAGAGAAGTAAAGGCGTGACTCTGAACAAGTTTTAGTGCAAGAAATCGATGTACTAATGCAAATAGCAAAGAGTAATCAAGTTATGAGGCAAAGCAGTTGTGTTTGTGTTTGCACCTAGACCTGGCAAAATGTTGCCCGGACCCGTTACCCGACCCGTACCCGGTCCAAAATCCCGGGTACGGGTAGCCATTTTCACTACCCGCTGAAATTGTACCCGGACCCGAACCGACCCGTAAAAGCCGGGTAAGTACGGGTCGGATTGCGGGTACCCGTATTTACCCGTTTTTTTTCCTCTATAAAACTAAAAGGTGTTAGTTAGGGTTTTCATTTCATTGTTCTCACTTCTCATCATTTCCGACTGGCTGGCCGCCTTCTCTCTCTCTCTCTGCCTTCGAACCCACCAGTCCACCACACGCCGCCGTACTCAGCCACGCCGCTGCTCTCTGCCAGCCACGCCGACGCTCTCTACCACCCACGATGCCGCTATCTGTCAACCGCGACGCCTCTTTTACACCCACATGATCTTTCTCTCTCATCCACCAGTCAGATCTGCGACGACCACGTGATCTCGACGGCGTCCCATCGTTCCTCTCAAGCTCCACCGCCAGATCAGCCGCAACTCCGCCTCATCGACGCCGGGTTATCTCCCATCAGCTTCGACGCCGGTTTGTCTCCCATCAGCTCCGACGCCGGTTTGTCTCCCATCAGCTCCGACGCCATGACCGAAGTGTCCATCGGCGATGATACCCACTATGACGCCTTCACTGTTGGATCTGCCGAGGAGTATAATTTGTTTACGACATATTTTTTTTTTCAGATCTACTTTAATCCTTATGGGTCGAACGAATTTGTTCTTCATTTAGACTTTGTGTTCTTAAAAGTTTCATGCACAGAACCGTGATCTTGTTGTGTTAGGAAATTTGGGAGTTGAGATTATTGTGGTGGAATTTTTGTGATAACCAAATAGAAGGAAAAAAGTTTTCTGAGAAAAATATGTAAATAAAAAAAATTTATAAATTTAATAACTTACCCGCGGGTAATACCCTACCCGCAAGGGTAGGGTACGGATCCCAGATATTCGTACCCGGAAAAACCCGGGTATAAATTACCCGACCCGGTTTTACCCGGACCCGCCCGGGTATTACCCGTATCCGCGCGGATCGACCCGTTTGCCAGGTCTATTTGCACCTGTCTCGGATAACAACAAATAAAGCTCTAAGTATGAAGTTTGTCATCGTCTCTCAGTCTAAGTAGTTGGGAGTTGATTTCACCCCCGAAATAAAGATTTAAACTGGTATTTGTCACACTCTTGTAAAGCAGTATCTAAGTAGTCTGGACTTTCTGAGAAAATTTAAAACCACTTCAGCACGTCGAGTAAATTGTGTGTTAGTAGCTACAGAATTTAGATACAGGAAATGTTATTTCCATCCACTTATAAGCTTTTTCATTCTATATTTGTCCCTAAAAATAATTTTTTAGTAATTGACCTTTTAATGACAAACAAAAAAGTGGATGACATGTTAAGAAAGGAAATAGCATCTCCTTTTACATACTATGGGATAGAAACTATGTTCACGTCCTTTATCATTTTTTTTTTAAAATTAAGGTTCAAGACGAGAGTATTAAGATTGGCGTTTTTCACTATTTAACTATTCTGAATGGCTCTAGTGAACAAGGATGCGGAATTGCTCCGTCACATTATAGTTCGTGGACTACCATACTGTTTCTCCGAAGTCTAACTTTTTCACGGTTGCATGCATGTCCTCAAACTAAGGTTAAAGGCCGTAGAGATTTTATTCATAAGAAATACTATATTAAGAAAAAAATTACCTACAATCTGAGTTATACATATTAGATAGTTAGTATCTACGACCACGGTTATAATCATAGATTGCAACACCCTTTAGTATGATATACATAACCAGTAAATATATTTTGTGACACGCTAAATATAGTGTTTCACAAAATATTTACCCACGATGTACACCTTATGTCATTAAAAAGGCCGCATCCATCATACGCAACTGCATCTTAGAGATATAACAGACACTGAATGGAGATAAGCTTATATATTTTGTTAAAGTCTCGCATCGACTACACGGAGATTGGGATTGATTTTTATACCATGTGAGCCTATTCCTCTTATGAACATACTTTTGAATGGGACATTGCATACCAACCAACTCAGGTGCTCATTATTAAGTTTTGCGAGTATGACCCTATTAAAAGCATTCTTTCCTAGTTTTTAATACTACTGTAGAGCTCTTCAAATTGGTAACTCCTCCAATACTTAATAGCAAAACAATTGTGCAACTAAAATTTTTCTTTCCGGCGATAATTTATTAGGACAAGATTCAAGAAAAACAAAATGGCATTAGGAAAACGTGTAAGCAAGATACTAATGAGATGATAACTGACAAAGCACCTCAGAAAACTAGAAAGCTAATCGAAAACCTTGTCGAAAACATATAGGTATTTTGCCAAATTAGACTCTAATCTATGTATGTAGTTAACAGGGCGGGGGTGAAGAAAGTAGAACGAGCAGTGGCAAACCTTCCACCAACAAATAAATCCCTAGTTCTTGAACACATGTAAAGGGACGAAAACTTCAACCAAGATAGAGACACATAATGCTGCCGAGTAAAATCGATACAGTATAAAAAGCTATCAGGATGAATATTGGGATGAGAAGATGGCAGAGACGGAGATAGGGAATATCTCACCGTAGGAGAGGCACTCCATGCTAGACAACTAGGCCTTTTTTAGAGAATGAAAGTCAGAGAAACTGAAAAGAAAAATGGTATATATTAACTGCGATCAATGTTCATGTTTTATTTCTATCATTTACAGGAAATGCCCATATCGCTTTGCAAAAATTTAAAATGGATTTACAAATCTATGACATGAGGAATTGCTACAAACAACAATCACATGACAAGTTATTTTCTTGTCCACATTGGCTATTTTTTCTTAGCTAACCTAACTGTGGAAGCAAAAATAGCTTTTACCATAGCAATGCTTCTTTTGAAGTGGTACTATCGAGTGGAATGGTACTGTTGATGCAATAGCACCTTGTTTTCGTACAAGCACTTTGGCATTAGAATTTGTCATTTTCATTTACGAAATCTCGTCTCCTTGCACGATCAACCTATTGCCCCCTCGTATTAGGTTTAATTATATTTTTCTTCATCATATTTTTCGGTCCACGTACTCCTAAATTCTTGAAATGTGTCCTTGTACTATGCCGTGTAAACATCTTAGTCCCTCCCTTTGTTTTTCCTGTTAAATGAAGCATTATATTGTTTATTTCCTGCCTTTAAGGAAAACAATTGCACCTGACATGCACATGACAAGCCTTTGTTGATGCATCTACCAGTGCAACCACCGCTGCCGCACACCCCTTCCCATACTTATCAATAACATACCACATTTGTCCTCTACCAGTACAATAATTCTTTACACTTCATACCAGTCAAAATACCACTATATACTGGTTATACTAGAAGGGTTCATATGATAGCGGCCGAGATTATACTTTTAGCACCCGCTTCAAAAAAATGTAAAAGTTACAAAGTTTGTTGGGCAATTTAGTAAGTTAGCCGTTCGAAGACTAAATAGGTGAAAACCCTAGGTTCCATTACATGGTTCAAAGCCTCGACAGCCGCTTCCGAAATGTCAATTTATGTCTCTTCATCACAACTTTTATCACAATTTCCAGGATAAATTTTGTAAGTTTTGACTCTCGTCAATCTTCATTGCAATTTTTAATATGCTTTTCAATTTCCTTTTTCTTTTAGCTTTTCATCAAATTCTTTCATCTATACTATGTAATGCTTCATACACATACACACTCAAATAACTTATTCTTGAATAAAGAGTTTATTCTTCTATAAATGCCCACTTATGAGATAATTGAAAAGGGAGATAATTAAATTAAATAAGTTGTTTGTTCCTGATGCCATTGCATAAGAACAAACTGCTATTTCTAAAACAAGCAACTTTACTGGAACTCCAAACAACTTGATTGTTATATATTCTTTTAAGTTTTGCAGATAAATGACTATTTATAAATAATGAAAAATTCAAGACGGTACCGCCATCAGGGTGTACCATTTCATGAAGAAACCAGTACATGGTACAATACTTATAACTTTGCTCTTTCTTTGACAAACCCACGCCGCCATCACTGCCTCAACACCGATTACTGTCTTTTCAGAGAAAATGCGGGGGAGATTTTCATGGAGATTAATTGAGGTCTTAAGTTTCATGGGGATTAGTTGCTGTCGTTTTAGGTCGAAAGGTTTTGATTTAGTTGAGGTCTTAAGTTTAGATAGTCAATTAACAAGCCATGTACAAACACAATGCGAATGAAACAATAATGAATCTTCTTGAAGGATTGAAGATGCAGATTTGTAACCCAAATCTTTTTTCCCTTTTCTTTAAGGACGTTCAAGAATTCAACACTAACCGTTTGGGTAGTCAAGCCATTTTGTACATCTGTTAGGTGCTTTGACAATTCCATCTAATCAAAGGATATTAACGATGTTTCTCATAACTTATAACGTTCCTGTCATTCCAAGCTAACCTCAGAAAATGTATGTATAGTTAATTTCAATTGAAAGTGAAAGTAGGAATAAGGTTTTAAGTATCAAAATGCTTTTGTTTGCGGTGTGCCTTTATATCACGTAACAACGGAGAATTCCCTGCTTCCCGAATCACATGATTCCCTTCCACGGTGATACTTTTAAAAATACTAGGTCGCCTACCTAAAACTCTAATATTCTACGCCTCTTAACTTCATAAGGAGCCATTTCAATGTTCGTTTGATAACTATTATTGTAGGAGAATTTGAATAAAGGTAACTGCTCGTCATGCTGCACCAAAATCAATAATGCACGCTCTCAGCTTATCCTCCAAAATCTATATTGTACGTTCAAATTGGCCATCCGTCCGAGGATAAAAGGGCGTACTCATGGTTAATTTCGTTTCCATTTTCTTCTTGAAAACCATTTCAAATTGTCGAGGTGAATCTTGCGTCTCTGTCGAACATAATGGTTATTCGCACTGCATAATAAATAACCACCTCCTTAATATAAATTCGTGCAAGTCATTCAGTAGAATACCCTTCTCGGATAGGAATTAACCAAGCCGTCTCAGTCAACTTATCCAATACCACCCAGATACACGTGTATCTACTAGTTGTTTGTGGTAATCCTAACAAAAAACCCATTATAATGTGTTCCCATTTTCTCTCAGGTATAGGGAGTTGTTGCAACTGTTCGACGATCTTCTTATGGTCCACCTTTACCTGTTGGCAAGTCAAACATCGGGGTACAAATACTGATATATCCCTCTTCATGCCATCCCACCAAAAAAAAATTCATATACCCTAATACAATTTTGTTTGCTCAGGGTGGATCGAGTATTTAGACCTATGAGCGTCTGTCATAATCTCTTTTCTCAACTCGCTGCTAGGCGGCACATATACCTGACCTTCATACTTGTAAACGCCCTCCTCATCATAATCAAATTTCTCTTTCTTATTCCTCTCAAAACCTTACTGGATTTTATGTATCTTTTCATCTTGAGCTTGAGCTTCCTTGATCAAATCAAGAAGCGTCAGTCTCATTTCTAAATTAAATAGATTACTACCTCCTTCTCCTCTGACTCAAACTTCAATTTCAAGTTTGTCCAAATCGTTGATGATAACCTTTTGTGTGGTAATCATCGCGGTTAGGTTTCCCATTCGCTTTCTGCTTAGCGCATCTCCCACCACATTAGCTTTACCCGTGTGATACATTATAGAACAATCATAGTCCTCAAGGAGTTCCAGTCTTCTCCTTTGGCTTATGTTGAGTTCCTTATGGATAAAGATATACTTCAAACTCTTATGGTCGGTATATAACTCACAGGTAACCCCATACAAGCAACATCTTTGTTTTTTTGGAGCAAGCATCACTGCTGCCAATTCCAAATCATGTGTCGAATAGTTTCTTCCATGGTTTCTCAACTATCTGTAGGTATACGGAATTACTTTGCCATGCTACATGAGAACACAACTTAATCCTTCCCGAGATGCATCGGTATAAATGACAAATCTTTCCAATCATGATGTAATGTAAGAGTAAGTGTCGTTACCAACCTTCTTTTCAATTCTTAAAAATTGTGTTCACACTTCTCCGTCCACTTAAATTTCACATTCTTTTTTGTTAGGTTCGTCAATGGGGACGCTATTGCAGCGCCCCGAATTTTCGGAGTGTCAATACTAAATAAACAAAGTCAGAAAACCTCAAAATATCAAAAAGTCTTCCAAACTGGTTATGGAGAGTATCTATCAATCAGTACTAGAGATAACATCAATTAATACCATAGCGTACCAAAGTAATTATCGGATCCCAAATTACTCCAACACGGAGTTTCCAAAATAAAATCTAAATGTTATCTTTAAAATGTTGATACTGACTCTGATATAAAATTTGCTAGCTCTCAATCACACATCTAGCCTTACAATCCAGTCCCCCCTCCCCCCCTTTTATTGATCACCTGAGAGAAAAACAATAAGGTAGTGAGCCAAATGCCCAGTAATGTCGCTCAATGGACCAACCAAAAGGGGGGTGCAAACCTTTAATGGAACATATACGAGACAAAATTTTAAAGTGCCAAAATATATTTTCGTACAAATACAGAATTTTAAAATGTCAAAAATACATCCTTGTATAGCGACAAACACTAGAGAGACCCATTCAGAATAAGGTCACACATGCCATCATGACACGTGAGACAAGGTTCAGAAAATAAGATCACGATCTCTAACTCATCCTACTGAGCTAGCCCGCATTACAATCCATGTGCGTAAGTTTGAATTAGAAGCGTCACATACACTGTGACATGACTCACAAAAAGTGTTGCGTATAACTTATGCAATGTCTGGTGGCAGAACTTTATGGATACTTACGAAACAGTTCAAGTGTGGTATTTCAATAATTATAGAAACTCTCTGGAATATATTTTTATCGACACAGAATATAGAAAAAAGTTATATTTAATAAAAATGAAATCAACCAACTCAAAATTTGTACAAGCAAATTATAACCGGAAAGAAATGATAGCACGTGAACATATAAATTGAATAACACATTAGGTAGAGTAACCAGTAACTTTTCTCTTTTCCAATGAACCATAAAATGGGAGACTAAACTTGATGGGCATGAAGACACATGACAATGAAAACAACTCAAATAAAATGATAGTACATGCATGAGAGTGGTCTGGTCATGCATGATTTGGATTTAGAATGGCAGAAGCATCACTGAACCATGATGATGCAATACCAAGTCAAATTAAGGGCATGCAAAATGAGGCACAAATAAGGAAGGCTGCAGAATCAATTAAAAGGAAAGAAAAGCCTACCTAGAACAACTCAGCAGCAGGCGCATTAGAAATCTGATGTTTAACAGAGAAATAGAGACAATAAGGCATTAGAAAAGGATGAATGTGGATACATTTTTTCAGCATTGAAAGGATTGGCCCTATCATTTAGACAAAAGTAAGATCTTAACACTAGGATGCTTATTTTATGGTAAGGCTTCTATACTAAGGTTCATTTTGTGCTCAGAGTTAGCTTCTACCATCACTTAAGATTTTGAGAGAGTGGACTAAGATCTTTGCAGAAAAATGTTGACGTGAGTGCTTGACATTTATAATGTGACCAATAGTATAGCGAGTCTAGGTAGCTATAGGGTCTTGACACTATATACCCACTATTTCGTATTATTTGTTGTCTGACAAATAATGATTTTAAGTTTGAGGATCAGTGATTCTTAGGATGAACTTCCTAGAGGATAACTTGTCACACCAAAAAAAAAAAACGAAATGTTTAATTTATTTGGCGATGGGGCATTTTATAATTTTATACCTCGGTTGAGCCATTAAAATAATTTGATTAGTTTTACGTCGTCGAGTCTTTGATAGAGTGATATATTATTTAGCGCAATGTAAATACATTTGGAAATTAGAGTCTTAGGCATGCTTTGGGTATTATAGAATATGTTTATAGTGTAAGAATTTGTAGGTTTGAATGTGTATTACATTATTGGGAAGCTGGCGAGATAGCCGATGAAAGAGAAACACGAAGAGCGTGGGAAGGAAACTTAAGAGCCATTCACAATAGTTTATGTGTTACGGTTAGATTTTAAAGTAGGAACTTCAGTCATTCTGAAGCTTAAGGTTTTATGGCGGAACCATGAAACTGAGGAGGCAACTTGAGAATATGAAGAATATATGCGACGTACTTATCCGCACCATTTTGGTGCCTCCGGTACATTTCGATTACGAGGATGGAATTTGTTTTTAGGAGGGGAGGATGTTAGACCCCTCATATTTAAATGCTTATAAAAAAAATCAAAATAAGAGGGTTTGGGGACATAATGTGTATTTTAAAATTTTAATTGTTTTAGGAATATAAGTATATATATATTTTAGGTGTCTGATAGTTACGTACAATACGTATTTCAAAGGAACACAAGAAATTTCAAAAGAGTCTCCAAAGAATCCCTAGGAGGAGACTGCTAGAGATTTCCAAATTACTTCGAGGTAAGAATTTATTTCCAGTATCGAATTGAGGTTGGTTGTCGGAACCCTATGAATTTTTCTTATTGTTGGAACCCTCATTATAACTTTTGGGTATATTGATTTTTAGGGATTTTGATATAATTGATTTAGAATATCAAAATTTTGGGTTGAATTGCACAATTGAAAGTAAGGGATTACTTTTTAAAATTCTGAATCAGCGTTGGAACAATCGTCGTCTAATGATGTAATCATTCAATGTAGTGTTTCGACTTCCATGCCGCTACTGTGTAATTACGCCAAGATTTCCAATGTTTCCTGCTGCCCCGATTTATGTGCCTTTCATTGTTAGTCATCAGTTTCTAATGTGTCTTGGTGTCTCAATTTCTGTGTTATCCATCAGATTTCTAATGCGCCTGTTGCTGAGTTGTTCTATTTCTTTTCTTTCCTTTTGTGTGATAAACTAAGCATCCTATAGTTAAGATCTTCCTTTAGTCTAGATGCTAGTCCAATCCTTTCAATGCTGAAAAAATGTATCAACCTTCATCATTTTCTTCTTCATCTTCTTTGAAATTGCAAATCATATTATAAAGTAAGGACTAGATACCATTATCCTTAACATACTTAGCCAGAAGCGGAACTTACAATCTTACATGGTTCTTGAACAAAACAAGTTTCTCGATTAGCTAAGGTAACCCAACGTTACAATATTATCATCATGTATTTTATTACCTAGTTCGTGTCAAACTAATTGATGTCACTTATGTCGGGTGCCCCAATAAATAGCAAAAAGATAGTTCACTATAACTTACAGCTTTTGACGTGAGCATTTCAAGGTTGTATTATTTCGTTATGACTCAAGAAAGAGGTAAGGCAGCCAAATACGCCACACCTTCAATACCCCATACTCACTAACAACCAAAACCAGAAAAAAGAAAAAAAAAAGAAATCTCACGCACGGATCACAGACGCTTGGAAAACATACTAAAAAGATTAATCTTAGACGGATCTAATAGTAAACATGATATCACAAATTGAACCAGAAGGAAATGTCCTTGAAGCCTATATATAAAGGATAACCCGCAAATTCAATCTCCGTACTCAGATGTATTTTGGCATTTGATATTTGGTATGACCTCTGTTCAGTCGAAACTTGTGTGCCTTTGAAATCTTTCCTTTATATATTTTGACATTCGAAATTTGGTTTAATGTATGTTCCATTGAAATTTTTGTGCTTCCGAAACTTCGCTTCTCAAATATTTTTGCTTTTGTGTCCTTTGAGCGACCTTACTGGGCATTTGGCTCATTCCCTTATTGTTTTTCCTTTCAGGTGATCAGTATGTGGGATTTCGTATTTAGAGGGCTAGATGTGTGACCAAGAGTTAGCTGCCTTATTTCAGAGTTAGTATTGACATTTAAGTGTAACAACTAACACAAGTTGACATTATTTAGGTTTTAATTTTTTGAAACTCTGCGTTGGAGAAATTTTGGATTGTATAAAAAGCTTTAGTCCACCTTGAGAGTTATTGATATACTCTTGGGAGTTAATAGTCATGACCTTAATGGGAGATTTCTGATAATTTTAAGGTTTTCTCTCATTTACGTTTATTCGACATTAACACTCCGGGAATTAAATTTTTGGGGCATAACATTTTTTTCTTTGCTTCTTCAAGCTTTCAAACATCCTCTCTAGCTTTTCTACAAGTAGGCACCTATCTTCTCTGTTCCCTTTTTGTTTCTGCTTCAAGTAGTAGAAGACATGAGTGACCAATGTTCAGAAAAATTGGCAGAGATTTCTCCCTTGAGAAACAAGTGTTCCAAGGGTATTAGACCCCTTCCAAGTCTTACAAATGAGAGCATGACAACCCAAATCAATCTCTAGACTTAATAAGCTTCATTAGTACTAGTTAACCTAGATTAGTAACTAAGTAATCACAATTAGCTTAATCAAGATTAGGAAAAACTAATCAATCTTAGTCACTAACTAATAACGATTAACCTTGACTAATCCAGATTAGCATAGTCACGATAGGGCTCATCTAATGATGCGTAGGGATAACTAGTCATGCTTAAGACCAAGTAATCAGGATTAACAATAAGCTAATCCACCAACTTGAGGCGCTTCTATGCCAAGACAAGCATACAGTGTGTTCTAAATAAATAGGTCACGAAGACCACTCATATAATGCATAAGATCTTTCTATTAAGAAAAATATCACGCTACATGCATAATAACAAGCATAAAATTAAGTTTACAGCTAAGTTAAACTTAGGTCCTCACAATTAAACACTCTAAGCACATCGGATCTAGTTGTGTTTTTATGAACCTTTTTGTACGAAGGTTGCACGTTGGTATTCATATATCTAAAGTGTTTAGCATTATCGGCAAAACTAAAAACTTGTTCATCATGAATAATAAATTCAGCAAGATCGCCATTGGTCTCGCTCATTATAAACAAATACCTTATCGTTAAAAAATAAATGTGTTTGGCTAGGTTTGAGTGGCCTTGCTTAGCTGCACACAGAGGCTAATGCCTATTAAGATGTTCATTACCTCGACACCACGAAAGTAAATTACCGTAGTACTTACATTGAGCTCTTCAAATGCCATCAACCATAATATCCTCAAAATGACTCCTACATGCGACTTTCTTTTTTTATTTCCCCCTCTTGGACCTCTGACGGACTACTGGGAGGATTGCTCTGTCCTTCACCATGATGACCACTCATCAGGGTAAAATTCTGCAGCGGAGTGTAGCTTCACTAACCGAGCTGCGTCCTTGACTAAAATGCTAGGTATCATGTGAAGGCGTATATTCAAAATGTGGAATGTTTCGGTTGAACTGCCATTTGACTTGGGTATCTATACTTATTAGTGCCGGATCTTGAAAATCGAATGCTTGTGGTGGTGCTTATGATGGTGGTGCTTGTGGTGGTGGTGGTGATGGTATTGAACGTTTGCTACGTGATTTAAATAATCGAGACATATTTGACGCTAAAATTGTTTGAAAATAATGAAAAATAAAACTAGTAAAAGTAATTAATAAAAGTAGTAAATAATACTAGTAAATAATTGAATAAGAATAGCTAAGTAATAAGATTAGTAAATAATTAAACAATACTTGTAATTAAAATTTTGAGAGGGTTAGTACTTGAAACAAATAAAAATGGCGAGAAATCCTGAAGAAGTTGATTGAGAGAGAGAGAATGAGAGATTGGTGTGACAAATGTGAAGAAGAGGGGGTGAATTTATAGATTTTTCAAAGTTCACAAAAGACCAAAGTACCCTTGAAAACTAGCCCTTTATAGTTGCTTGGGAGGGTAAAGTGCAAAAGTGCATAAAGTTAGAAACTTATTGGATGAACATACCTCCCAAATTAGCCGTTATATAGATGTTTGGGGGTGGGAGGAGAGATAAAAGTAAAATTTTCCAAAAAAATGTCCGTCGGAGGGTTAGGCTAGACTCCATTTACTTGGGCCGGCCCTAGAAAACGGGCCCATTTTTAGGTCTTGACCCAGGGCTTTCTAAACATGTCAGGACTTGATATTTTTAGAAAATTTGTTAGCCTAGCCCATGGCCCTATGGTCTAGGGTCAGCATTATTCATCGATAGGGCCATACCAGTCCGCGCCAGGACATTTCCATTAGTGGGACTGTTACTGGAAATCATGGGAACTCCCGTAGCACAGCCGGTGGCTATGGCTGCACCTGTCCCAGCAGAGGGGGAAATGAATGGAAATTTTCAGACTTTTAGGAAGTCATCCCTAGTGATTTTCACGGGGCCTTTGAGATAATGTGGTGTGGAAGGCATCAAAATGTAGTATTTGCCACCTATTTGCTGAAAGGAACAGCCGGATATTGGTGGGATGTGTAAAAACAGCCTGAGAAAGGGAGGAAGCCTAACCGACCCTATATTATCTGGAAGTGGTTTAATCGGATATTTAACCAGAAGTACTGTGCAAAACAAGTTAGAGAGAATTTTCAAAACCTTAAACAGAATGATAACACGACGGAAGAACATATACAAGAATTTGATGAATTGGATCATTTAACCAGGCACAGGTAGTTCCGGAGGACATGAATGTTAAAAGATTTGAGGAAGGATTGAGACAACCACTGAAAAGGATTTTCAAAAGTTTCCAACTTAACACCTTTACTGAAGCTGTAGAGAAAACTTTGTTGATAGAAGCAGAAAACAAAAAAGCGTGGGAGGAAAGGAAGGAGCAAGGGACGGGCAGAAGTAATAGCCAAGAACCTAAAGGATAGCAGAAAAAATTCAAAAAGAAAGTAGAGGCCTAGGAAGGGAAGTTCAAGCAAAGTTAAGGCCAAGTGGCGAATGAGTAATGTAGAAGGTGCGGACTGAAACGCAAGGGCATATTTATATAAGGGCGACGACAGCGTGCTTCAAATGTGGCAAGCAAGGCCACATAGAAAATTATTACGAGCTACACTAGAGGGTTTGCTTTCACTTCCAGCAACCAGGCCATAACCACTACAAGAAAAAAAACTTTTAGCGTCGGGTAAATCCGTCGCTAAAAGCTTAAAATCCGTCGCTAAATGTTTTGCGACGTATTTACCGTCGCTAAAAGTCCCTCGTATAAAAGCCCGTTACTAATAGTTTGGCGACGAAATTTTCAAATCCGTCGTGTAATATGTAAGTTTTTGCGATGGATTTATTTTTAATTAGCGACGGAATATCCGTCTCTAATTATATTTTAAGTATTTTAATTTATTTTCTTTTTTGTTAAAATAGCGACTGAATAAATGTTTTAGCGACCGAATATTCTGTCGCTAAATAAGCTTTTTAGCGACGGAATATTCCGTCGCTAATTAACTGATAGTAGGAATACTTTTAGCGACGGAATTAATCCGTCGCCAAAAGTCAAAATTTTTTTATTTTTCTATTACCCAGACCTGTAATAAAATTTTCATTTCTCAACAACAACGCGCAATAATCATTATGTATGCGGTCCGGATAGGTTGGGAACAACATGCACATGACGAAACAAGACCATATATGTATGAAGTGATACCGAACTGGGATGACATGGTAGAATTGTGCGGAAAATATAGTGCAACTGGAGAAGGTTCTGACACTGCTGTAGATGCAGATTAGCTGATGAGTCCTATTGCAGACCTTTGATATTGATTGGTATTCTAGAACTCGGGTCTTAGATGACTTTCTTCCGGTACTGACAATCCTTTTCAAGCTACTAAAGAAACTCAAAAGAGAAAAATACCCTCATCAACACCAACCAACGTGCCTCCCATAAGAAAAGCAGGGAGTAAGGATGTTCTTACTTCTTTAGTTGCTAAAATGACATAATCTCCCGATGATTTTATGTGTGCAACAACACAAAAATTGGATGCTAATGAGGCTTGTGAGGAGATGATGGCAATACCATATCTTGAAGAAAACCAACAAATTGGTTTATAGAAAATGAAAAGTAGTTTCACGTGTTAAAGACACTATCCATTGAAAACAAAAAGAATTGGGTGTTGATGTTTATTCCACCGGCGTAGAGTTTAGTTAATTGCAAAAATTTCATTTGTTTGTCTTTGTTTTGCTTTGGATTATGACATTTTATTTCCTTCTTATGTTACCCAGACTTTTGCTATGATTTATGTTCTTGGTTCATGATAAAAGTTTAGATTGTTCAACTATTGATTTGTGTAATTTCAGATATATGGAATAAGCTAGTTCATATATGTAATTTTAGGGAAATCTTGTATCAATTGGTACTCATCCAAAGAAAGAATTTGCTAATACTAACTCAGATTTTACAAAGTAGTAAAAAATGTCAAAAGTATGATATTTTAAAATGATGGAATTGTAAATCAGGGGATTTGAAAATGAGGGAATTTAGAAGTACCCAGTATTTCAAAATCCCAAATCCAAACATACTCCAAAGTTCCGTGATGATACAAGAATGCATGTGGATCCTAAAAATCTCGCATAATTAACACGGACAAGATCCTCTGCTGTACAGTAGACATGCGAGTGAGATCAAGATCTTTGCTATACAGTAGATGTGTTATACAATATCTAGCGACAAAATATTAAAGCTGAAAGTGTATTGTCGCTGTTACTAAAATTAATAATGATAATTTTTTGTCCCTAAAAAATATTTAACGATATTTTTTCGATACAACAGCTTTCTTGTATAATAGAATATAACAGTTTTTAAAGAGCAGTTTAATTTTTTTTTAACAAAAACAAGTGGGTGTTTGATAACTATTTTTTTTTTGGGTGTTTGGTAACCCTTTTTATTTTAACTTTTTTTTTTTGTGGTTTGCGGTGGCGGTGGTGGGGCGTAGCGGTGGTTGACGGTGGTGGTCGCTGGAGGTGGCTGCCGATAGTCGCCGGCTGCGGGAGGTGGCTGCTGGCGGTAGGAGGGTGGTGGTGGTCTCAAAAAAAAAAACCAAAAGTGAAAAAAAAAACCAAATTTTGGATTTTTTTTATTCTTCAGTTTTAAAACTGGTTTTTTAAATCGGAGAAGGAAAAAAAAAAATAGTTACTAAACGTACCTTTTTTTTTTCCAATTTCCAAAACTAAAAAAAACACCGGAAAAAAAATGGTTGTCAAACGGGGCTAAGTTATGTTTTCTCTTCATTTTCGCACACCTAAGGTCTACCCACACGAAAACGTTTTAAAAAACTCTCAATTCTAAGCGAGTTTGTTGGGCACCATTTAGCGACGAATAGATGCCTCTACAAATGAGACGCCTAGTAAATTGTGTCGCAGATTATCCCAGACCAGACCTAATGCACAGAATCTATTATTTCCACGGCCAAAATACATATTTCATCTCTGTGGCTATATATAACCTCTGCTCGTCCATCCGATGCGTTCTCCCACGAACGCCGCCTACGCCACCGCCCATTCCGCCACTCACAACCACCGCCATCCCCCCACACTCGCCACCGCGCCACCACCTCCACTCGCTGAAAATTGCAGCGACTTTCACTTTTCCTTACAACACCTGCCGATCTACTTCAGCCATTTCCCATCCCCGGAAAATACGCCACCTGCTACAGGTGAGGTGTCAATCTCCGATTTTCTCAAGAATGCTTAGTCTCTATCTAGGTCACGCAAATGTAGACGTTATATACGAGGAGTTGTTATATTTGGTCAGTGATTTGTAAACATTTTGTTTTCGTTGTATGATATAGCGAGTGATACGCGATTCCTTGCGAAAATGCTGCTCAAGCTTTGAATTGGTCGAATGAGAGAAGCAGCAGGATCCGTTGTTGCTATTACCACGACGTACTATTTCGATAGGACAATATGGCTCAGCAATCGTCACGCCTCCATCGACTGCTCACTTTGCTGGACAGTATCCTTTCTGCATTGAAAAGTTCCTCAATTTGTCTTGAAACTGTGTGTGTGTGTGTGTGATCGATTTGTGGTGCTTTTTAGGTGTGTTTTCTTAACCAAATTTTAAGCTGGTTCGACGCAAGCAACGAGGTTTACAGCAGCTCGGCAGATTGGAGACATTGCTAAGTCACGTCCCCAGGACTTGAACTCCCTGTTAAGCAAGGTATGTAATTGCTGCCTTTGTTTGCTTGAACTTTCTCATGCCTGCTTTGTTGCCTGGTTTATGCTTCTCTCTTATTTCAATCTGCATGTGTGAATTAGAAGAGCTGCTTGATTCGCACTAGGTTGTGGAATTTTGAGAAAGAGAATAGGTTGATGAAGGACTGTTTAGCCTAGATGATGGGTCCAATATAACATAATGTGGAATGACATGTCTAATTGTATTTGTAGAGTGGTTATATAGGTCCTCAGAGATGAAGTATTGTTCACATTTGTAATGAAACATGGACGGTGGAACAAGGGGGTGTCAAAAGCAATTTAGCTAAAGAGGGGATGTTATTAAGGGTTACACAAGTGAAAGAATGAGGAGAATTGAGAAGTATAAATGCAGGAAGCAAAGAGGGTTGTAAGGGACATTATAGAGCTAGGGCTTGTGATAATTTGTTACGCAGCAAGGAGGGATCCCGGGATATGATATATCCTAAGAAGCACGGGCACGGGTACGGGTGCGGATACGACACGGGTGCGGATACGCGGATACGGCATTTTTGAAAATTTTAGGATACGGGTGCGGCGGGGATATGGCAAATATTATATATATATATATATATATATATATATATATATATATATATATATATATATACACACACACACACACACACATACTATGTACACCCACCTAAACAAGGTTTATCTTAAGAAAGTGCATAAAAAGACACGATGCAATTTAATTTAACCATTCAACTTTGAATGGTTAAATTAAATTGCATCATGTCTTTTTGATGCACTGCCATCTCACATTTCCACCCCCTTTGCCATCCTTTTCAAGCCTAGTAACATACTTCCATAATGGTTTTGTCTCATCATCACCAAAACCAGAACTAGGAGTAGCAATACTATTTGAAGTTGACATATTTGGCTTTAATTTAAGCCTTTAACAAAAAAAAAAAAAACTGTCACAAATCACAATGGTTCAGGTCACAGCAAAGTAAAAAAAAAATAAATAAAAAATCTGATGTGAGACACTAATATACAGGAACACCTAAAACAGTCACATTCCATATTGAAGACAGAAGACAGAGAGTGACATACAATCGAACCAAAGCTGCCGGAGGTGAGAAGGGTCGTCGGGTGGTTGCCGATGCTCGCCGGAATCGTGGGTGGTCGCGAGTCGCGACTGTCAAGCAGTGTAGTGGGTTGAAATGACTGTTCGCAGGAGCTTACCGGTGTCGCAGGAGCTCGCCGGTGTCGCGGGAGCTCGCCGGAGTCGGGGGAAGTAGCCGGTGTCGCGGGAAGTCACCGATGTCGAGCTGCGAGGAGCTCTCTATGAAAGTCGGGTGCCCTAAGGTGCCTTAATTTGGTAAGTAAAACTGATTTTAGGTTTTCTCCCCCCAAAAAATTTAAGTCTTATGTTTAAAGCCCCGAAATATGTTCTGGAAATCATGTTTCAACCCCAACTGCACCCGAAACGTATCCAAACGGCACCCGAGCCGCACCCTAATTTCGGCAAATTTAAAAAAATAAATGGAAATTACGGGTGCGCACCCGAGCCGCACCCGTGTCCGACGCGCACCCGACGCCGACACTCCCCCCCTTTTGAAGCACCTGTGCTTCATAGGATATATCAATGGTGGAGGAGGCTGATTACCACACCAAACTAGGATTGAAACAACTTGTCCAAGCCCAATGCCTTCTGATATCACCCAGCACACTAAAAGAGAAATATTTCACATTTATATTGACAACAAAAGCCCGTTTTAGAGTAGAAGGATCATATACCGTAAACTACTGAAACATGAAAGAACCTGAAAGTTAACAGGATATGTCTCATTACTTCAAAATCAAGAATCATATCAAATACTAGAAGTCTTAGTAGTCATTAACAGTACTGAACTACAGGTTGTGACAAATGCATTCCGAACGACAAATTCATTAAACCCAAATAAACACTTACTCAAACATTTTTTGGCCTTTTCAAATCCACCCCACCATTAAGAAAAACTCACCCTCAAGTTCTGAAATGGGAGAGGGTTGGAAACCATGCACGGCTTTACATGCCTTCCATTTTGTAACATGTGTGCCATAAGCGTAGTTAGAAGTAGAGAAGGGAGCAACTAATGATTTGAGTCTTCAGCCAGATGGATCCAAGATCAGGAGGATACAATTTGAACTTGAGGGAAATCTCCTATCTACTTACTGCTAGGCTCTTAGTTTTAAATTTCAACTCAGTTTTCAAATGGTCCTTAAGGTTGCGCAATAATTTCAGCATCTTGTTTGTGAAATAAGTACTTCAGAATCCATAGGCTTGAGGTTAAGCAAAACTGATAGAGTACTTGGAATGCAATTTTAGTAAAACTAGGAGGAGGTTTGAGAGGAAGTAAATATGGATGGTCAACAAGTACTGAGGTTTTTTTTTTTGGGAGAAATGATGCACATGGAGGGAGAAATTGACGATTATGTTGCTTATATGATAAGAGCAGGTGGACGAAAGTGGAGGTCTGCTTCTGGGGTGCTCTGTGGTTGTACCGTTCTTCTCAAGTTTGAAGGGAACATTTTTTTAAGGCAGCACTGCGGCCAACAATGTTGTATCGCTCAGATTTTCGAATGCTTAGGTGGATGCGGTCACACAAGGAGGAATAGAATAAGAAATGAGGATATCCGCAACAAAGTGGGGGTGGCGTACATTGTCGAAAAGATGAGGAAACATTGCTTGAGAATATCTGGTCGTACCCTAGTTAGGCCTTTAGATGCCCTTGTAAGAAGTGTTTTGTGCTAAGTAAATGGGGTAAGACAGGGTAGATCGAGGATAAGTTGGGGAGAAGTAGTAGGAAAAGACTTGATTGCTAGATGTGCTTTGATAGGGGGGAATGAAAGAAAAGGATTCATGTAGCTGTCCCCAACTGGTTTTGGAAAAAGACTTGGACGACGACGACGACGACGATGACGATGATGATCTTCTTCATAAAATGGCGGTTCTTCGAGAAAGGTTCGTATGGCTTATTTCATTGGATCTATGCTTTTGGAATTGTTGAAATGGCTTAAAATGCCTTGTTCACAAATATCAAAGTCTAAATATCATCAGCTTTCCATAGCATCAAGAACCTGATTTTGTTGGCATTGAGTCTTTGGAGTAGGACAAAAGGTGAGGTTATGGTTGATGCAAGAAGAAAGTGGTTGTGGACTGGTTGAGTATTTTGGACTGCTGGTTGGGCTCCTTTATATTTCCAAGTTTTCTTAATGTCGACGGTGGCAGCAAAATTGATTTTAGTGGTGATGACTATATTTGTATGAATGCATGTTTCTCTTTACTGCAGTGAAGAAGTTGTGAAACCAACCTTTCTGTTATGATTGATATGTGGTGGATACTATGAAGCACCGGTGTGGCACTTAGGGTGAAGCACCGGCACCGGGTACGCGCCGGGTGCGGGTGTGCCGTGGGTGCGTGTCCAACATTTTTTATTTTATTTTTAATTCCTTAAATCCCGTGTGCGGCTGGGGTGCGTATCGGCCCTGTGAAAGGCACATCTGTCACCACTGGCGACCACCGGCAATCTGAGAGGAGACACTGGTGAGAAGAAGTAGAAGCAACAGAAGAAGAAGGAAGAGGAGGAGAAGAAGGAGGAGGAGGAGAAGAAGAAGAAGGAGAAGGGGACTTACCGGCGACCCAGTGTGGCGTGCGCTTGCTTCCAGAGAAGAAGGAGAAGGAGTTGATCACTTTTTGTCGATGTGATGTTCTCTATGTTCTGACTTTTGACTTTTTGCAATTAGTTTTGTTATATTATTTAAGGACCCAATTGTTAAGTTATTACATAAACCAACCCTAGTACTTCAAAGAAATAAAAGTGATACCACATAGAAACTTTATTATGTTCAGCTATACAATTTTAATATTTATAAAACAACCCATTAAACTTAACAAATTCTTACTAATTGGGTTGAAAGCTTTAAAATTTACAAAAGTACCCATTAAACTTAAAAACTCACTGCTTTGGTTGGAATATTAATATCTTTTTACATATATCAAACACGTATATTATGATTATTAAGATTTAAATTGTTTAGAAATTACATACTAAGTATACATAATTGAAAAAATATTTATAAAATATGCCGTATCCCCGCCGCACCCGTGTCCTATAATTTTTAAAAATGCCGTATCCGTGTATCCGCACCCGTGTCGTATCTGCACTTGCACCCTTGTCCGTGCTTCATAGTGTGGATAGGATATTCCAGCACGCCTTCAGGCAACCTTGAAATCTGTTGAGGATAATATAACAGCAAGAAACCAGTCCATATCACACATATAGAGGATTGAGAAAGGAGGTTTGGAGACGCTTTTGGATATGGTCCTAGTGATTGTTTAGCATGACTTCAAAATACTAAAAAGATGCCTGTTGAGTGGAGGAAACGCGAGTTGCGACTAGATATAGAGATAAACGAGATAGTTAAAGTTGCACCAGCTAAGGGATCAACCTGTGAGTCATATTTTAAAGCTTTGGAAGGGTAATTGATCATGGACTAAGATATAACACTTTGCGCCCTCATGTTCCTACAACAGAATAAATCAATGAGTTTTGGAAAAAGGAAAACGTTTTTTCCGCATCCTTTTTATAGACTATGAGAATAGGAGCATTCGCTGA
Source organism: Escallonia rubra (assembly GCA_033065855.1). Lineage (NCBI taxonomy): Eukaryota > Viridiplantae > Streptophyta > Magnoliopsida > Escalloniales > Escalloniaceae > Escallonia > Escallonia rubra. The sequence goes on from JAVXUO010001905.1 coordinate 79,889, forward strand.
CAATGGATCACAATTGGTCTTGATTGGTCTGTTGGTTCAAGAAAGTATTCAACTCTAGTTGCTTTTTCTGTCCGATCGGGAACTGGCAGTTTTTGCTGAGGCTGAATCTCATGAAACCGTTCTATGGTTTTGAAAATTTCTAGTCTTACTTACTCTGAAATCGAATATTCAAATCAAGAAGTTCAGTTGTTCGAGATTTGATCAAGTTGCCGTTAAAAGGTTTTATGTATAATAGGATTAGTAGCCACTCGTAGGATTTATTTGAAGGGTATTTTCCACTTACTTATTTGTATGAATCATTCATGTTTGAGAAATAGTCTGTAAAGAACTTGCGACGCATCTATTTGTGGTGGAAGAATTTGAATCTACTTGGGAGATCCACCTTGAAAAAGCTATTTTCTGGGTAAGGTGATTCATGGTATTATGTCTGGGTTCAGAGCTCGTCGAGCGAAAATGTTCCCGGAGTGACTTTAAGTTAGGGCTTCCAGACATCTTTTTATACTTCATTGTTGTGATGGTGGACTCCTCGTTCGGTGCTATGCGGCGGTTGTAGGCTGTAAGCCTAACCATGCGTAAGTTTGTGTTCTTTACTTTTGTGCTACTATTACCTCTTCTTGGTTTGTTGATATTGAGCTTGTCCTTGTACGGACGATGTTGGAAAAGCCTACAATGCGGTACTATGGCAAGTTATGTGCATAGTTCTATAGAAGAAGCCTACCCAAAATGATCACGCATTTAAGGACATGTGCAATAGTATTTACGATTGATCTTCTCTAAGGTGATGCAATGGGTAAGAGGTATCCTAGAAGAATGTTCTTAGGTATCATGGAAAAGTTTACATAAAAAGGGAGAGGTTGATGAGGTGTCACTTTTATAATAAGGGTAGGTTGGATAAGATGGAGGTGTCCTTCCAGAGTGTTATGCTATTCAAGTCCTCCTCTCAAGGGGAGATTGACTATTGTGATGCTCAGTGTTTTAGAGTCGGTAGTTAGATAATTTTAACTAAATGCAATGCTTAGGTAGGACGGAATAAGAACTGCATCTATTTGCACAAGGGTGGGGAGTAATGACAAGGGAGCATCACATGAGATTGATTGGCTATTGTTAACTTTGGCCTTTAGATGTTAGTGAATTACCTCGAAGCATTAGACTTTTGTTTTTCTCTGTTACGAATGCCTTGAGCACTCTAATTTCTTCAAATTAACAGCGCCCAAAGAAACGAATCGGCCAGTTAAGGCCAGGAGCGCATAGCCGACAGATTGGATGAGACGACCGGTGCACACAGTAGGCCGACCGGCCGACCCAACCCAAAGTTCAATTACGAGCTTTTTAATTGCAACGACTTAAATATATGCTATTAGAGCTGGAACTACTTCGGCTGCTGGCACCAGAATTGCCCTCAAATGGATCCTTGTTAAGGGATTTAGATTGTACTCATTCCAATTACTAGACTCGAAGAGCCCGCTTTGCTGTTTATTGTCACTGCCTCCCCGTGCCAGGATTTAGTAGGGGGCCAAATTGAGTCCAACTCGATCCGAAAGCTTAAGCCAATAGACCTTGGTTTATTCATGTATATATGCTAGACTTACTTTTCACGCTTAATGTGGGACTAACACAACTCTTAGTTGCACGGAGCGAGGGCGAGGGCGAGGGCGGGTTCTGGGGAGTCTAAGCTCCTAGATGATTCCAAACTGGGATGGCCTTTTCGAGTAAATATTTTTTTGTATTTTTATGCAATTAGCAATTTAGATTAGGAACATTATACGCGTAGAACATATACACATGCATACACATATGGATTTTGTTTATTTAATAGTATAGTACTCAGTTGCTTTATGTTTTCGTTCAGCTGAAAATCTAATATAATGCGTGAAATACTTGCGCAAAGATTTTTGACTGATAGACTAGACATATAAGAGCTTGACGTAGGGTGCTATTTATAGTTTTTCAAAAGGACTAAAAAGACCCATTCTCAAGTGCTCTCTGCCTCCTAGCGAAGTGAGTAGCCTTAGTAAATTTCAGTTTAAGAACAACTTGGTTTCCTCTTAGCTCAGGTAAGCTGTCTTCCTTTTTCTCTCTGATTATTCTAAACTTTGATTGACAATGATCCATGAGAAAAATTGTGCCAGCTAAAAGCGAGAGGGAAGAAACTGTGGCTACTTAAGTTCGTGATCGTAACCCACCTTCGATCGCGCTCCCAACAGGCTCCCAAGTTAGGAGTGCAAATTCGAGAATCTTAGGGAGATTTATGGCCTACCTACGAGAGCCCTGCAACTAAGACAACTTTACACGTGCACCTCAACAATCTCCCTCTCATGTGTGAGTCCACTCACCATCGAAGAAGTTTCTCCTTTTATCCTTCTTTGGCAAGAGCCATTCTTATTCCAAGAGCCATCTAGACATGTGCAAGGCCCAGGTCGCCACCATAGTTTCCAATATCATATTAAGTTATTGGTTGCTCTAATAGCTTAAGCTGTTAAAGATGAACCCAACAAGGTTATCATGTTTAACAATCCCCCTCACATGCAATCCTGCAATTGCACGTGAAGAGACAATCAATGTAGAAATCAGAGCGCACAGATCAACACATGCAACTTGCACTTTATTAAGGCTGACCAAATATGCAAGGGAGAGAAATCGAACAAAAGACCATGCGCAAAGAGAGTCTGATACTATGTTAAGTTACCATCTGCTATAAAAGCTTAAGCTATTAGAGAAAATGCTAACTTCACGTGTTGACAGAGCTCTGGTTTGTCAAGGTCTTGGGTTCCATTCTTCCCGCTTGGATATTTTGTCCCCCTTTTTTTGTGCACTTTGTGGAGGTGCACCTTTATTGATTTTTCTCTCTATGTGCAATTGGGGGCTTGCATGTATGGGGACTCTTATGCATGATGACATTGTTGGGCCCTTTTTCTAACGGCTTAAGCTTTTAGAGCAGATTGTAACTCAACATTCACCAAGTATACTAAAACCTGAGGGATGAGTATTTATGTGGAGATGGTATAATTGTGCTCGATAAAAATTTGGTGGTGCTGCGTGTGTTAGGATCAAAGAAGATGGAACGGAAACAAAGGAAAGAAAGGCTTATTGCATTTTTTGTAAGCAGGAGGTGAAAAACCTAAACGTGCAATCAAGGTAAACTACAATGGGATCCTTTGTAAAACAATATTGATGAATACGATTTCAGAGTTGTTGAAATTGTTTTTTCTTCCTCTCTTTGTTTCCAAACCGTTATCCCTAGCTTTTTCTTCTTCTCAATCTCCCAAACTGTAAGATTTCTCTCTTAATTCCAGTAGGCACCACATCGCTTTTCCTTAGTGAAAATTTGAAGGTAGGATCTGACATCCTTGCGTATCAGAGGCTTCTAATTGGTTTGTGATTTGTCGGTAGGGTTCTTTGGTTTACTCATTATTTTGGTCAATCGAAGGCTACTTGGCTGAGCTAAACAACGGGGGAGCCCTCCCATTCCTCACCCCGAATATTTCGGTCCCATGAGACTTAAATCTGTGATCTTGCATAGGAAAGGGAGAGGCCCTCATCACTGGTCTATAACCTTGTTATCTTCTTGGGTTTACTCCTTTGCCCTTGTTGCAATGTGAGCGTGTTGCAGGTTTTCTTCTTAGGTAGTTAAGGTCTTCACCCTCCTGTTTCTTTGAGGCCCTTGTTCCTTTTTGGATTGTGTACATAAACAAAATTGTCTCATGATTTCCTTTTTACCAAGCAAGAGTTCGTCAAACTCAACTTGTCGTATCTTTTAGTTCCACGTAAAGCAAGTAGTGCCACTATCTCAGGATGAGTATTTATGTGATATTTTTTTCTTGACATCTAATCATATTTAGAAGACCTTGATTTAAAGGAAAATTTCGCCAAGTTTTTGAAAGGACGGACCCTTAACCTCTTCTTCCAAATTTATAGAAAAGCAGGATCCTTGCTGCCTCAGTTGACTTTGTGGTGAAGGGCTATCTGAAGCTTTTAGATCCGTTTGGCCTTGAACTGATGTCCGATGACTTCATATCTCAAACCTATCATAAGATCTTGAACTAGTCTTACCAAGAATATTCTTTTAACCAAAGATTTTTGTGGATCAACGAATATGTGCAAAAATTTTAGTTTTCCCTGCTGTTTCAATTATATCTTTATGCATTTCCACTAAATATCCAATGGCAATGATATTGAAGGATTCTGGCTATAGCATCAATTTCCAATGGAAGAAAATATTGCAGCGAGGGATATAGGGCAAATTGATGTAGGGAAGGCTCTGGGTAGGAGGAATTGGCGGCCTACATCTGATTGTGGGCTTACATTAGCTAGAGCTTGTAGAATCAAGTGAGAATTCTTGTAGGACTTACGGAAGTATAAGGATTGGAGTTTCCATGACTTAGAAGTCTTTTGGTGCTAGAATCTCTGATTCTGTGATAATTTAGAGATCAACTGTTTGGAGATATTTTGTGTTAAATTAATTGCTGGACATGATTTATCTCTGTTTTGGGGTTGAGTTTGGAAGAGAAAGGGGCTGGTTTGGAGTTTTTAAAGTTAAAACCATTACGAAGAAGAATGAGTATTTTCCCATACAAACGTCACACAAGACCTTGTTCAGTTCAATCGTATAAATCTAGGATCTTTGGACCACAAGTGCAGCTCTTTTCCAGACATTGTAGAACGTCCCAAAATTTTCTCGATTTACTAAGACATAAAAGACCCAAGTCTAACCTATTGACCTGTTCAACCCCAATGATGTTTACTGTGTCTTACTGAAATTTCATTTTCAAAGTATATGATTTGAAACCAGATTTTGGGTGAAAACAACAAGGCCTGCATTTGCTTCGGGTTTATGGTAGAGTTTTCGATATATTCCCTTTGGATGAGGGGTATAAGGTAGCCAAACACGGTACTTGTGTGGGATATTGAGTGTTACCTAATTCGCTGGTCACCCTAGCATAGAGCATACTGGGACGTGCAACCTCAAACATGGTGCATTAGCATACTGGTACTCCAAAATGAGCAAAACCAAAAAAGAGAGAAAGAAGAGGAGTTGCAGGCTGTGTATTTTTGTCATTCACTTGGAGAAGACGATTGCTCTGGAGAAGTTAACGAGGTAAAGAGAAGTTTCCTTTTTCAACAAACTCATTTTTTTTCAACAAATAGATGTTGGAGAGACAGAAACATCGTTATGGGCATTTATTTAGAAAGTTACATGGTTAGGGCATTAACTTAGAGGTCTGAAAAGTTTACCCTCTCAATAAGTTCCTTCTCCACTTGAGATTGTGTGTATAGGCAGACGAAGAGTTTGTCTCAAATACATATAAGAAATCTTATTGGTGGCCAAAGGAGTTGGGTTTTGGTACTTCTCCTATCTCCGACTCTCAATGAGACTAGGCTTTTCATATCATTTCACTCTGATCTATGACCACCCTCAGCTCTTTTACTTTCTCTTCCATCTGAGTCGAAGGATTGAGCTGAAGTGAATAGTGAGCGTGGGTGTGCCCGCAGATCTGCAGAAAGGAGCTGCATTAACCAAAACCTCACGTTCACTCAGTAAAAAGAACCAACCCAGGGTTCCACATCATCTTATCCAATAGCAACCATCAAGGAGGTACCAGGGACAACCTGCACAATCTCATAAGCACGAACCGTACCCCCCACGTATGGCGTACCGGTAAATCTGTCGATGTACCAGAAAACTCACACCACGTACCAAAGTAAACCCCCTTTTAGGTAACACTTCGATATATTTTCGTCGTTGTTCTTTGTTTGTCACGAAACTTAGTTAGTTGTCTTGTTTGTAATTTCTTTTTCTCTCATGAAGAGGCTGTTATTGAAGTAGTGGTTACTGTTTTGTATGTGTTATAGCGGCACCAAATTATGAAGCTCTGGTTATTGTCCAGATACTCGTAGCAACAGTCCTTTTAGCTTATACCTCCACTGAACATCTGTTCTACAAACAGTTGTCTTGACTTTAGTATATGTTGGATTTAGGTTTCTCCATATCTCCGTAGTAAAAACTGGGATACCAGGGTTGCTGCTGCCCATGCCATTGGAGCTATTGCTGAGAGTGTCAAGAATACATCTTTGACCGAACTCTATACCTGTATTGAGACAAAGATGTCAGAGGCTGGAATTTGTGGTTCTGCAAAAGATGTGGTGGCATGGCCTAACTTTCACATTAAATTCATGAAGAGCACCTCGTTTAGAAGGTTATCTCTTGCTCTTGTACTTGGTTTTGTCATCATTTTTTACTAGATGTAAGCTTTGTTTCCTGCATAAGATTGGAGGTGTCTATGAATTCGAACTTCTAATGTTTTTTAGTTCGAACAGCTTTGACCTGAAGAAGGTCTTGGAATTTGGGGCTTTACTGGCATCTGGAGGACAGGTAAACTGCTAGTTTTGGAGAAAGTATTCTCTTCTCTTGAAACCTTTTATGTACTTTGATCATTGAGATTTCAACTGAAGATAGCGTATAATTTCTTGGTGCGTTTTATTCAGCTGCTTGGTCGGTCTAACCACAATTTCGTTGATCAATGTATTAGAAGAACGTTCCTTGGTATTAAGTGCAACAATTGATTTGTTACTCTGTTTTTATCTGATGAATGTATATACATTGAAAACGATTGTTTACTAATTTATGTTTGATTCGTTTGGGGTTGGGACTAAAAACTTAACATTGAGAGAAGAAGGCAACTTGGACGAATGATCTGCAGCTCCTCCTCTCTCCTGTTTCTTTGGTGGGGCGTGAGAGACGCCTCTCCTCCTTTCTGTTCTTTCGATTCATTGATGCTGATCATGTAGGTTCAATGATGATCTGGCACAGATTTCATACCAATGTTAGAATTGTGTCGTGTGTTGACATGGCCTGTTCAACATGTAATACAGATTTTGTTAACCAGTGGAACTAAATTTGACAGCTTCCTCCATTTTTTTTGTTTGCGTGTTCCTACGTCTGTTTTCTTGAGGACCAGGAAAGCAATGCTACATTTTCCTTGATGTAAGAACGTTGAATGCCTGACCAAGTCTGGAAAAAGAAAAAAGCAAAAAGCCACAGTGGACCATGTCTGGATGCTGCAACTTAAGACTGTCAGCAATATCCTACTGATTTTTTGATATGATAAAGTCAAAGGGCCCATTCTTCTGTAAACAAGAAAAGGCGTGGCCCCAGTGCACAAGTCTCCCGCCATCCCGGGGTCTGGGAGGGTTGGTGTACGCAGTCTTACCCCATTATTTTTGATAGACTGTTTTTGTTTTACCAACTCGTGACCTCTATGTTTTTTAGATCACAGCGTTCTACATTACTTTTTCTACGTTAGTATCGATGGCGAGTTGTAATCCACTATGGTTGTGAAATGATGGGATCATCCAAGGAGATGAAAACCGTTCAGACCTTGGTGATAAAGAATTTATATCCTTGGTTAAGTTGCTATTTGAAGGAATGAATGTTCCTCTACTTGATTGGTTCTTTCATGCCCCCATCCTGCTCATATCAGACTCCTTTGAAGCCAATCAAAAGATAAGTGTCTGACAAAATGTTGAGGGGGTAAGATCCGAGTTCAATGGACACTGATTAATAATCTACATCGTTAGCTTCTTTTGTCTTTCTCACATTGTAGTTCCTCTTCCATGAACCTTACCCACACCCGGGGTTGGTGGTGGTGTGCACTGTATGATATGGCTGTAGGTAGCAGGGTACCCTTAGTTATGTGTATGTTAGATTCTGCAACTATATTTTTACTTTGGGTTTCATTTCAGGAGTATGATATTGCTAGTGATAACACGAAGAATCCAAAGGAACGATTGGCCCGACAGAAACAAAATCTTCGACGCCGATTAGGTAAGTTTGTACTACACTGTTTGATTCCCTTGTCAGAAGTATTGGTGGAAGATGCGCATTCCTGTGCTGAAATAGAAGCTGAAGTAATGCTCTTCCTTCTCTTTCGTAGTGCTTTGATCCCATATTCGTTTCTCTGATGTACCTATTGTCTCTCATGGAAGATTGTCTGTGTGATGTAACATCTTGGTTATCCTATATTGGAAAGTCTATTCCAGGACGCCAAGTGAGCACCACCTCATCTAGCCCTTGGATTGGCTAATACTGCAATGTTACTTGGCTCAAAAAGTTCCCAATCCAAGGGCTACACGAAGGATACTAAATAAATGAACCCTCGTTAGCTCTTTTATACTACTATACATCTTCTTTTAGTTAGTAGCATATCTTTTTGAGTAGTAATTGTATCTTTCATTCTATTTATTTTCTCTACAGTTTGCTGTTTATCTTAACATAATTAAATCAAACTGACATAATAAAAGTAACGCATCCCCCGTCGCATTTGGTTTTATCGATCTATAGTCGACTGTCTATTTTAATCTTTTTGGAGAACTCCTTTATTGACTTATTGTACTCATCAATTGTTTTGCTCAATTTCTAAGCTCAACTGCTCATTTGTTTAGTTTTAATTTGCAAAGCAATACAAATTTTCCCCATGGGGTCCATGAAGTAAGTAGCGATTAGCATGATAATGAAAGAAAAGCATGCATCCTTTTGATTTCACTCAAGATGGTAAGGGTGATTGTGGGCCTTTTCAAGTGTTTTGAGTTATTTTGCAACGAGGCCTCCTTAATTTTTTTTTTTTTTTGCGAAAAGATTGTTCATGAAGAACCATGTTGCAACTGTTACGGATTCTGATGAAGAAATAGAGTGATAGACTCTGAAGCACGGGTGCGGCGTTTTGGCTGACCCACCAGCACTGGGTGTGGATCGGGTGCAGGTGTGGCTTGGGTGCGCACGGGGTGTGTGTCCATTATTCATTGATTTTTCAATTAATTTGCTGAACTTCGGGTGCGGCTGCGACACGACTGGGACACGGCTTGGACATGCACCGAGTGCTTGAGGGCTCAAAGTCGAATCTGGGAAGAATTTATCGGTTGATAATGATTGACGACCTAGGCTTCCTAACAATCTGGACAGAGAGAAGAGAAAGAAAGAAGAAGAAGAAAGCGGCAGCAATAGGAAGTCGGCGACGGCCATGTCTGGCTATAGGAACGGCGTCCGGCAGTGTGTGATTGCTGAAGAAGGAAAAGAAAGAAGCAAAAGACGAATAAAGAAGAAGAAGGAGATACCTGGATGGGCTCGTCTTGGAAACTAAGGACAGCCTTTGTTGTTGTCTTGGAAGAAGAAGAAGACCGCTCTCTCTTCTCGATGCATGACTTTTTAACTTTCTATACCTTTATTTGGTACCCACTTATTAAGTTACTATTCGCAAACTAACCCATAACAGAAAGACTAGTAATACCTAAAGTCACACAAACATTATTATATTCAGCTATAAAATTTCAATAATTCTAAAACAACCCACCAATTTAACAAACTTTCTTACTAATTTGGTGGGAAGGATTAATATCTTTGTTGCACATATGAAGAACATATTATATGCACACACACACAAACACACACACATATATATATATATATATATATATGTATGTATAGATATAAAATTTGCCGTATCCCTGCCGCACCCGTATCATATCTGCACCTGCACCGGAGTCCGTGTTTCCTAGGTGATAGAATTGCCCATATACCTACATTCGTCTTTCGGCACTGAGCCATACCGTCATCACCATCACTATCAGCCCATTCTTCGACCTCTCTCTCATCAAACAGGACTCAAAAATGTGTTTCTTGTGCAATTCTTTTATATGGCCTTTTGATGAAGAAGGGAGGAAAAAAAGTTGAAAAGAAGAGTACGGATGTCATTTAATGCAATTAGAGTGAGCTAAAAGTTTAGCGTTTGAAGGCAAAATGAATTTTTTTGTGCGTCTATTACGCGTTATTGATTTAAAAGGAATCCTCAAATTTGCAACTGGGTTGTAATTCTAAGGACCTGTTTTGGTAATGAAGGAAAATACAAGGACCTTTTTTGCTGACATGTTGAACCACAGGGGGAGTTTCTGCTTTTTTTTTCTGTGTTTTTTTCTGGAAGCCATTCGGAGTTTGAGAAAATATTAACGTTCTTATCAATGCGTAGCTTATTATGGTTGTCCATTACATTTTTGAGATCTATCCAACTAGTTTTAACATTAGTAAGGGGGAACCCGTGTTCTCACGGAGCATGCCAGAACCAAAGCTGGAAAAGAAACCAGAAAGTACGTACCAACCCCATATCAACTAAAGAAATCAAACTAGAATGTAAGGTGTCTTTCCTGATTTGGAAACCCGTGAAACATTCACTTTATTTTGCTAGCTGTCTGCTGTCAACCTATCGCAAGCCAGCTATGCAAAAGGTAGGATAGTGCGTTTGAAACCGATGACACTTGGTGCACCAAATATGAGGAAGCCGGTTTGAAGAGGGTCAATTAACAAAATCCTACCCCATAAAGACCATCCGCACATTGAGGATATTCTCCGGCTCAGTTTTCTGCAAGCTCACCAAGTTCAAATACTTAAGTGCAGACCCTAAAGTATGTAGGGGAGAAAAAAAGGAAACTAATTTAGTGCATATTTACTGATATGCAGTAAATATTTTCCACTTTTGATGTTTATTTTATTGTTTGATATTAGTCATCAGCCCTAACTTATTCATATATTTTTTGGAATATGTTTACTCTTCCATGGTCTGATTCTTCTCTTTTTCCAGTTTACCATTACCATTGTATGTGATGTACAACTAGTCTATAACCTGTCGTGCGTATGATTTTAGTTATCTGCAACTGCTCCTCATGCTGACATGCAATGGTTCATACATAGGTTTGGATGTATGCGAGCAGTTCATGGATGTTAATGATATGATAAGAGATGAAGACCTTAGTTCCCCTGGGAATGGAGTAGCCCCTCAATACTATACGTCAAGGTCTGTAGCTAATGTTAAGCAACTAGTCGCACGGATGGTACCCAGTCTCAGATCTAGAGGTCCAAGTGCCAGGGAACTGAATCTTTTGAAACGAAAAGCAAAGATAAGTTCGAAAGACCAAATGAAAGGTTGGTCCAAGGATGGTGATAAAGATATAGCATGTTCTCAAGATATGACATCAGCAAACAGCTTTGGTCAGGACTTGTCAAACTCTAATAAGGTAGTTTCACATAATCCGTTTTCCTGGTTTTTCCTATTTGGAGTCAAGGAGCTATTTCTGCTGGAGAATCTTGTCTTCAAACCGTATGCATGATTGATACTTACTTTTCTATTTGATTCTGGCTTTTATTTTTTCATATTCTCCGACATTATTGTTTAATATGGATTTTGTTATTGGGCTTGAATGAACTACACATCATCTTTCTGAGATACGGTGAATCTACTTGCAACGGGATGTAACGTGGTTTCTCATCATAACTGTATGCATGGACAGATTTAGAATTCCTTCTATCACTTTTAGCAAGATAATATTACCAACATACCATGTAGCAAAAGCATTAAGTATCAATCATGCATGCGGTTTGAAGACAAGATCTCCAGCAGAAATAGCGTACCTGACTCCAAATAGTGGAGGGATAAGGCTATGATGATGTAATTTTCTTGCCTTAAACTCATCTATTGTAGCCAGAGTTTGGAACTCATATATGTGAGTTAAGTTCTTCATGGTTTTGCTCTTCTTTAACGTTTCTACAAAACCTTGAAACTTTATTGTGGACTGAAATACTATTTTTAAGTAAGTGATTAAGCCAGTATACACGGGATGGAGAAGGTCCTATTGGAGACTGATGAGTTGTACTAAACTATGCGCCATAGTAGAATATGGCCATAGTTAGGAGGAGGTCTTTATTAAATTTATCATCTTCTAGGAAATTGCAGTATATTTGTTCTTTGCTTTTTGTTAGTAACCTCGGAGCTGCCTGCAACTTGGGCCGAATTTGAAATCAATCTGAGACAGAAAATGACAGTGTAGAATAAGTATCATACAGTAAGCGATATGGTACACCCAGAGTTTATAATAAAACTATATGGTACATCTAGGCTGTATTCAGGAGTATGCGTAGTTTCTTTTAGGGTGCCAAATACATCTGCGGTATGCCTTAATCTATTTGCATATGTATTTCGACATTTGCATTACTCTTTTTAATCTATTCATGGTTGTCCTCCTTGGGTTGGTGTTTTGTGCTGTCATACTTTAACAGGGTCCTCTTTCTGCGTTATATGAAAAAAAATCATTTCTTGGTTGCCTTCATCTATTTTACATGAAAGTTCAGATGCACCGCTTTGATGTTTTGTTACAACCTGCAGCTACCAACAGATACTGTTAGTGATGAAGACAGCTCTGAGCATGATGGAGATGGGGCCTGGCCTTTCCAAAGTTTTGTTGAACAACTCATCCTTGATATGTTTGATCCAGGTATGACACTTATTAACTTTTTGATCCTTTCTATGATTTTGCTTTAAAATGATAATAATTTATCTGGCTATGTTTTCAGTTTGGGAGGTTCGTCATGGTAGTGTCATGGCCTTGAGAGAATTTCTAACCCATCAAGGTGCTTGTGCGGGAGTTCTAATGCCTGACCTGAGCTATGATGGTGCATTCTTCTCTGAAATAAAAGAGAAAGTTAGTCAGATTTCCATAAAGAGAGAAAGGGAAATTGATTTGAACACGCAAGTTTCTGCGGACGAGTCTGAGCTAATTCTCAAGAGGCCAAAGTTGGAAGATTCAACATTTCCACAGGCGGAGGCTGTGATCTCTGCCAGAGATGGTTACTGTGATACAAGCATAAAGGTTGAAGATAGTCCGCGGAATATTCCCGTTAGTCAGGCTAATGGCAAGGTTGACTTTTGTTCTGTCACATTAGAGCCTCAATCTTACCTTGGCAGTGTATCGGATACGTGTCACGAAGCATTCAATGTGGTGGAGGCAAGGAGTTTTGAAGATAAGGATTCCTTTGAGAAACTGGATATACTGAAAAGTGTACCTGAAGATAGTGAGCTGTTGAATTTGGTTAAACTTGCTAGGGATTTTCAGCTTAAAAATTCTGAGTTCCTCCAAGATTGCGCGATTCGTTTCTTGTGCATACTGTCATTAGACCGGTATGGTTTCCTTTTTCCCATTGGGCTATACTTTGATAGCTTTCTCCTTCTTTTTTTGGTTTGCGATAGGGAACATTATCTATCCTTGCTGCTGATGTGTTAATGAGGCTCTTGTGTTCACTGCTTGATACTTCTTACTGTTAGTAGCTATAAGTAATCTGAACTTAACCAAGAAACTCAAATCAACTAATCGCCCTCAAAATGCGGGGTTAGATGAATTTATATAGGAAAACCTAAAAAACAGTAAGGACTATGAAGCACCGGTGCGGCAGTCTGGGGGAAGCACCAGCACTGGGTGCGCGTCGTGTGCGGCATGGGTGCTCACTGGGTTCGTATCCAAAACTATATATATATATTTTCAATTAATTTTGGCAGAGAGTCGAAGAAGAAGAAGAAAGAGAAGAAGGAGAGCAAGAAAGAGAAGAAGGAGAAGAAGCAGGAGAAGAGAAGAAATAACCTCCACCGGACCGGCGAGGGACTTCCGACATGAGAGGCGACGGCCCCTCATTGCTGTCAATGTTGTCTGTGTCTTCTGACGGCTGTGTTATAAGATAGGGACAGGGTTTTTTTTTTATCAAACTTTATTATGTTCAACTCCCAGCTCTATTGACAATCTTTCAAAATAGCCCCACTACTTTAAAAAAATAATAGAACTTCTAAAAACTTTGTCATATTTGGCTATGCACTTTCAATATTTCTAAAGCAGCCCTCCAAATTAACAAAATATCCTATTGTTTGTCTAAAATAACATGATTTTTGTTGTTACATACAATTAATATATGTTAATAAATTTTTGCCGTATCCCCGCCGCACCCCTATCCTAGTTTTTGAAATAATGACGTATCCGTGTATCCGCACCCGTATCACATCCGCATCTGCACCAGAATCCCTGCTTCCTAGGCTAAGGACAATTAGTAATTTAAGGTCGAAAAAGGTTCTAATAGAATAGTATTCATCCTAGATTACGTTATAAAACCCCTAACCCTTCCTCAAACAAAAAAACCTACAGATCAGCTAATAACTAATTTGGCAATCCTCTACTTCCAATATTTCCATCTGCATGAGTAATTGGAGTGCCTATTTTTGATGATCCAATCTCTACTTTTTGCAGGTTTGGAGACTACGTCTCTGATCAGGTTGTTGCACCAGTACGAGAAACTTGTGCTCAAGCCTTAGGTGCTGTGCTTAAGCACATGCATCCAATGTTTGTTCACCAGACATTGAATATCCTGCTGCAAATGCAGGTGAGTCTCATGCAAGAAATTGTTTATGCCCTGCATGGCACTATAGACTAGGATATTGTGAAGAATTTTGCTGTTCATGTCGTTTTATTGGAGCTATGTCGTATCAGCTGTTGTAATTAGTTCTTCCGCTTCTTTCAGCGTAGACCAGAATGGGAAATTCGCCATGGTAGTCTCTTGGGTATAAAATATTTGGTGGCTGTGCGACAGGTAAATTTATTGTTGGCACCGTTAATAGTCTTATTAGCAGATTTTTCTGTACTTCTTGCTCTTTTTGCGAGGTAGGATAATGCTGTATACATTTGAGTTGTCAAATAGAGGTGCTGCAAGAGATATTGCTTTGTGTGATCAAATTAATTTGCAAAAACTTCGTGAGGCACCGAGATAGAAATTCGTGGTGCAAGTTCGTTCCCTATTTAGAAGGGAATTGCTTATGTCACTCCTTTTTTGCTAAGGGCACCCATAGTACAGTTATAAATGATTGTACCTGGTGTGAGAATCGATAAAGCAGAATAGAGCTACCTTTATGGATGCCAATAGGATGCAATCGGTAAAGGGCACTAGGGCTACCCTTTTGGATGTCTTATGCTGGGTGTGAGAAGAAAAGGGCAAACCTGTTGATTTCCCTGGACCTCAAAAAGTCAAGCAGAAGCTTGCGTAACCATTGTGGTGTAGTTTTTGAAAGAACTGATATCAAACAAGTTTTGCAATATTAGTTGTCCGCAAAAAATTCTAGTCACCCTCAAATGAGGTTGTGTTGTATGTAGTGCAAATTTGGTCCTAATAGTGTGTGTCGAGATGTGTATGCATGGGCTGTGCCCTTCTTGGCCAATATGGCATGATTTTTTAATCAGACTATCTCCTATTGTATACTGCTAAGAGCAAGAATGAAAAATTGCGGTAAATGTCTAGTGAAATAATGTGACTTGAAATAAAGCAAAAAAATCTGCTTCTCGTTTTGCTTGTGACCTTGTTTTCGAATGTAGGGGACATAATCCTGCAATTTGACGCACCCAGTTTGTGGCTTTCCGGAATTGTTGCAAAACCCGGTCAAGTCCGCGAATGTCATGGTCAAACTCGCACATTGTCTCACGAATTCGTTTCTAACCAGTGAGGATGAGCCACGTAAAACTCAGTTCGTGAGTACGAGATGCATTGGAACATCTCTCTTAGTCTCTGGCACAAAAAGCCCAAGCGTTTTTGCTGTTGAACGGTTTTGAAGCCGAGACTATGAGGTTGAATAAATGCAGAAGTTCCACCGGGCCTCGTGTATTATTTGTGTGACCCCCGTGCTCATTCAATATAACCCGCTCTAAATGTTTTTGAAACCAATTCTCACTTATGAATTCTTTGAATCGTAGTTTCATGCATGAGTAATTTTTGAATTGACTTTCATGCGTGAAAATATTCATAATATTTGTTTTTGGGTAAAATACATGAAGACCCCTTAAATTACCGACTTGCGTCAAAGACGCCCTTGAACTCGTGTCGAGTAAGTCCACTGAGTTCACTAATTAAAGGCCGACTTTGCCCTTAACCAATAATCCCTTCTACCAAGTCAATTGCTAAACACTGCCCTCCCAAATCCATAGCTGTTTATGTCTTGCCACCATGACCCCCTGAACCATGAGGACCAAACATCCTACCTGTCCAGCAAATATGCAGCCACCACATCACAAGCCATTGCGGCTTCCTCTCCTCTCTTCCCCTACCTCAAGGCATGCACCCCAGTGAAACCACTCCATCAATTTTTGGATATCTTTGATTTGATATTTTTGTGGCCGTGAAATATTCTGAGGTTTTAAACACGAGTATATATAGGTAGGATAGCTTTGTTAAGAATCAGGAAGAATTTTTGTGAATTTAAGGAAGATATTCATTTAAAATGTTGAAAATAGATGAGAGAGAGGAAAATATTGATTTATAATGTAAAAAATAAATGAGAGAGACTTAATTACTTGGTGAAGAATGCGAAAAAATTTATCCGAGGTGGGAAGAAATTTGCAATTCGAGGGAGATTATCTATTTGCATTCTTACCTATGTGCATGCATATATGAACCTACCATACTCTAAACTATAGGTTCGATCTGTTTTCTTACATTTCCTTTTTTCCTGAAACATTTTTGTGGGGTTTTTGATGCATACAAGTATTTTTGTTGGAACGTTGATACGTAACTAATGGAATGCTTAGAGTATCTCCATTACCTGATAAAAGGATCTTGTCAGTATCGGTATAAACGATCTTTCCCTCGTGTTCGGCTATAGAAAGAGCCCCTGAATCTAGAGCCGCCTGGCGTTCCAACCCAGTTCCAACAATGCACTTCTCGGACCGAGAAAGAGGAACTGCTTGACGTTGCATATTAGAACTCATTAAAGCTCGATTCGCATCATTATGCTCGATAAAAGGAATGAGGGAAGCTCCAATAGAAAAATATTGGAAAGAAAAAATACTTCGAAGATGAACCTGTTCCCATGCAATAGTCAGGAATTCCTGGCGGTACCGAGCTGGAACAACCTGTTCTTCTTGAATACCCTGATTCAAGGCCAAAGAATTTCCTGTCCGTGCCCTTTTTGATCTCTCATACTTGTTACATAGTATGTTTGCCGCTTAGGTTTGTTGACAGAAGATGGTTGTCATGGACGGATGTCGTGATTATGGTAAACATGGTTTGTGGACTTTTGAATCGTAAAGAACTATAGGAGCATTTTTGTTTCAAAATTATACATGGCGGTACATGATAGCATGTGCGTGTATTTCATCTATTTCTTAATGGGTAACTACCGTCAGAGAGTCTATATGATCGGGGTTAACGGGTCAAAGGGTGGACCTGTCCGTAAAATAGATTAGGGATCAAGTTGCCTCGCGTCATTAGTTGAGGGTGTTACTGTATTTTACCTTTATTATTTATTTTTATTTTTCTAAAATAGACAATCTGAAGGCGCTCCTGCACTCGTAACTATTTGAATCGACGCTTTTGTGCACTAGCACCTGCTCCTATACTCGCATTCGCTCAGCGCTGCATATTTGTCACCGATTCAAATCACTAGTGTTTTTATGCCTAAAAGATTAACTTCTCATATCTAATCCTGTTATGACTTTACTTTTGTGATGTGAAGTCACGAATTGTTTCAAGACGGTGAGCTTAGTATGACCCGACTGATATATGTCGTGCTTTAACCCTCCTCTCCACATTAACTTTTACTTTTGATAGTAATATGTCTGATGAAGCCACAAAGTGACACTACTCAAGTTGAACTAATATAACAGTGACCAAGTGCAAGCTGAATGGTTTGGACCTATAACCTTGCAAAACTAGAGTCCTGATACAATCCCAAGTAACCCAATTGCTCTAAAAGGTTAAGCCTGTAGAGGATGGGCCTAACAATGTATTTCATGGTTTAACATGTTGGTTTTTTTGGCTCCACTCGCAAAGCTTTGATAGAAGTTCAGATAAACTTGAGGTTGGGTTGGAAGCGACCATAATTATCATAGCTTTTGTGAAGCCTGTCAGTTTGGCAGGTTTGCTTGGGTCAACCTGGCCAAGAAGGAACAGGAAGGTGTAAAAGTTGATTCAATAAACAGGGCAAAATGACCATGGAAAATCAGCTTCCTTGGCTCTCCTTCAAAAGTGAGGGGGTTGAAAGATATCCTTTCTAACTCTTTTGCTTTCAGGCTAATAGTTGGGCAATAGATTAATCCCATTCTCCATGTTTTTTAAATTCTTTCATGACAATATATGTGGTTCTGCTCCTTTACAAAGTGCTACTGTGATTCTTATTATGAAACTAGGAGATGGTCCATGATCTGCTTGGTTGCGTTCTCCCAGCTTGTAAACTTGGGCTAGAGGACCCTGATGATGATGTAAGAGCAGTTGCCGCAGATGCTTTAATACCAACTGCTGCTACTATTGTGTCCCTAAAGGGTCAATCACTGGATTCTGTTGTTATGCTGCTCTGGGATATTTTGCTTGACCTGGATGATCTGAGTCCATCAACTAGCAGGTACTTTTGCAGACCAGATTCTTTTCTTTTTATTTCTCCTGCATCGCTTTCTACTTTACTTATTAAAATGCCTTTCACATGTCCGGGAAAGTTTTTGTTTTTGCTCTAATTGGTGAAACATAGGCTATGAATTAGCAAAAAGAGAATGCAATTATCTTCACATGAACACAACTGCTCTTGTCAATGCAAGCTTAAATGTACTTTCTTAAAATGCCTTTCACATGTCCGGGAAAGTTTTTGTTTTTGCTCTAATTGGTGAAACATAGGCTATGAATTAGCAAAAAGAGAATGCAATTATCTTCACATGAACACAACTGCTCTTGTCAATGCAAGCTTAAATGTACTTTCTTTAAGATAGAGGGGGCTGGTTAAAGTAATACTTCTCTTTGCAGTTCTTTAAATTGTGATGTACCTCTTCTCCTATTTTGTTCAATCACTGTTCTGAAAAGTTTTTAGTCACATCCTGTGACCTGAAACCTTCTTTTCTTTCTCTCTAAATCGATTTTCTTTCTTTATCAGTAAATAAGGAAGAGTTTGATGAATATGTTTCTCATAGAAGAAGAGTGGGGTAGCCGTAAATTTCGAGCTGTGTAATGCTGAAACGGAATTGTTAAGGGGAGGAGAGAGGGGAGGGATAGAGGGAGAGAGGGGGAGAGAGGGACTAGTCCAGACCCTGCAGGGTATTATTTATATGAGGTATTTTGTGTACAACGATCCATATACCCTAATTTTAATACATAGCGCAACACCCCGTCAAGCTGGAGCATAGTTGTTATCATTCCCCGTCTTCACATAGCATGTAGAAATAAGTCCCTGCTGCATTTTCTCACGAACAAAGTGACAATCTACTTATGCATTTGGTCCTTCCATGGAAGACCAGATTAGACGCAATATGCATGGCTGAGTTATTATCACACTATAACAGCATAGGGGAATAGATCACCAAAACCAAATCTCCACAGTAATTCGCAAGCAGCATGTGCCATAGCTCTATATTCTGACTCCGCACTTGACCGAGAAACGACATTCTGTCCTTTTCATTTCCAAGACACAAGATCATGTCCAACAAACACACAATAACCTGTACTAGACCTTCTGTCAGACGTAGATCCCGCCCAACCTGCAACATAAAAACCTGCTACTTTAGTATGCTTCTGATTACAGTATAACAAACTACGACCAAAGAGTACCCTTGAGGCATTGCAAAATATGCATATCTGCATCCCAGCAAGAAGATTGAGGTGATGCATGAAACTGGCTCACATCACTCCGAGAGAAAGCAATGTCAGGGTGAGTAGTCATTAAATATTTCAGTTTTCCACTGCGATTTGTATCAGGATCATCTAGCTCCTCCCCCTTCTCTTTTACTTATTTTACATTTGGGTCCATAGGAGTTTCGAGAGGCTTTGACCTTAGCATTCCTGTTTCTGTCAGCAATTCAATGTACATAATTCTGCTGGGATTGAACGATTCTCTTGTACGATTGTGCCACCTCAATACCCAAACAATATTTGAACTTCCCCAAATCTTTGGTTTGTAACTTCTGCTTTAGATATGATTCAATTCATTAATTCCAGCAACATCAGTGGTAATTACAATATCATCGACATACAAATCCAATAGTATTCTGCCTGCATTACTATTCCCATAGAACAAGGAATGATCACCACTTCACCTCAATAGGCTAAAGTCAAGTACTCCATCAGAAAAACGCCCTAAGCAAGCTCGCAGCGACTGTTTGAGACCATTCAGTGATTTCTTGAGCCTACATACTAACCCAGACTCCCCTCGAACAACAAACCCAGGAGGTTGCTCAATACATACTTTTTCTTGCTAGTCACCATGAAGAAAGGCATTCTTAAAATCCAATTGGTGAAGAGGCCAAATGTTAGAAGCAGCAAGAGAGAGAAACAACCTAAGAGAAGCCATCTTAGCAACCGTATTAAAGCTGTTAGAATATTCAACCCTATAAGTCTGGGCATTACCTCTTGGCCACCAATGTAGCCAACCTATAACCAAGTTCAGGCTTACCAACCAGTAAAGCAACCAGATCCCTTGTCTAACTTTGTTCCAAAGCCATCATTTCCTCCTCTATAGCTGTTCGCGAGCCAGAATGCGAGAAAGCCTCTGAGATTGACTTCTGAAGGGGATAGGACGAGATAGTTGTAACAAAAGAATGAAAAGGAAACAAAGAAGAATAAGGCATGAAAAAATAGGATGGCAAAGTTGCACTTAAGGTCTAAGCCAGAAGACGCACTACCAATAGGTCCTGAAGACGAGGAGACAGAGTCATGAGCTGAAGGTGCTTGTGGATTGACGAGTGAAAAGCTCAGTAACCTCCGAACGTGAGAACAATGGCAGAGTAGATTACGTCGGTGATAAAGAAGTAACATGAGAGACGACGTATATGGGAAGAGCATCGTCCAAATCACTGAGTGAGCGAGCCTGAGGCTAGTAATGAGTAGACTTGAAGAAGGTTAGATAAGTGGAAACAAAATGCCTATTTGATTCAGATGAGGTAACAACAATATCCTTTTCGAGTACAAGATTAGCATAAGAGATGCACTTCATAGCTTTACAATCTTATTTAGGTACTTGAGGATGATGATCACTGAAAAATCACACACAACGAGAAATACGGGGAGACAAAAGGAACAAAGACTGTGACAGAAAATAGAGCTGAATTGGGTATTTTCATATGAAGAACGGAGTAAGGGATCAGATTAATTAAATGAGTGGCCGTTAACAAGAGCATCAGCCCAAAAAGGTTTTGAAACATTCATACCAAACATCACACATCTTGCAACTTCTATCAAATGTATATTTTTTCTTTCTGCGACCCCAGTTGTTGCATTCTAATGAAGGATATTAACACAGGACTGATGGACATACCATATTGAGTTGCATAGTTCTAAAGGGAGCATGAATATAACTTGTGAGCATTGTCACTTCTTAAATTATGGACATGAATATTAAACTGAGTCTTAATAAAAGAAACAAATGCACAAGAAGTGGGAAACAACTCAGAACGACTATTCATTAAATCTATTCACGTAATTCGAGAATAATCATCCACAAAGGTAATGAAACACTTAAATCAGCTTTGAAGTAACTGGAATGGATCCCACGCATCAGGATGAACTAATTCAAATGGGTACGCAGACCTTTTATTGACTCTAGGTTGGTAAGACATGCGGTGATGCTTCATAAACTAACAAGACTCATATTATGACTTAGATGAAGAAGTTAAACTCAGAATTGAACTCTTTAATCTTGCTAACGAGGGATGACCCGAATACATCGAATCTATGGAGGAGACACCACAGTGGAACACATAATGGAAATCAGAGCATCCTCAAGCACATGAAGTCCACCTGAATCATGACCTACCATCTGTCTTCCTCGACACAAGATCCTGGAGTACACAGGAATCAAGCTAAAATGTTACATAACGATTTAAAGCACGAGTAAGTATACAAATGGACAGGAGAGCAATCGGAAAATTAGGTAGATATAAATAGCACCATCGACAGTGGAAGAGATGAAGTTGGGTGAGCATGACCAATACCATTAGGAAAAACAGTGGAACCATCTGCCAAGGTGACACTTTGATGATGATTCATGGAAATAAGAAAATATACGTGTATTCCGTCATATGATCTCTAGAACCTGAGGCAATGATCTGGGGTCGAGAAGAGGAGGAAAGACATATCGTAGGTTAACCTCTCTGAGCTAGAGTAGCTGTAGAGGAGTGGGTGGCTGCTGGGAAATTCGGTACTGCATCTAACGAGCATCCCCATCATTTGATATAACCACTGTCCGCCCTGTTGCATATCGGGGTTGAAGAGAGGGAAGACTAGTAGGTTTAGAACTAGCGAAGGCATGAGCATACTGAGACTCAGCTGGGGATTGTGTAGGTGCACCACCGGATTGGGGTGAAAAATGCACTATATGGCTTCGCTCTCCAATTGATAACATGTCCACATATCACCAGAACAACCACATCTAGTGGGAAATTGATTTTTACCACTACCTCTGCCCTTTCACGACCTCCCACCATGAGATCCATCGTTTGCCACCACCACAAAAAAATCAGGAACATAAGGTCCTTGGATGGAATGCTCTGATACCATGTTAAGGGGAGGAGAGAGGGAGAGGGGGGGACATTGAGTGGAGGAAATGAGTCTAAAACTTGACTAGTACAGACCCTCATCATATTATTTATTTTAGCTATTATGTGTACAAAGTCCCCTGTACCCTTAGCCCTCATACATAGTGTAACACAGATCCTTTAGGATGCGATGAGCCCAGCTATGTTGTATGGTTAGGAATGTTGGAGAATTAAGAAACACTGGAGCAGTTACAAGGATAAATAAATTAAGAACCAAGGTGGTTGAAACAAGGTGGGCTTGGCACCATCTGAGGAGATTGGGGGCTCATTGCTTAAAATTGTTTCGGCATATTTAAGTCAGGCCTTTAGAGGACTCAGTATAGAAAGTGACGAGTGATGGGTAGACGGATGATAAAAGTCGTAGGGAGTGGAAATCTTGGACACATTTTTTGTGGGACTGCCTAAAAAATTCGATTTTAGCACTTTTTTTTAATCAACCGATCACAATTAGTTTCATTAAGTTGCTAAGTCTCACAGGAAGAGTAATAAGTCTTAAGCAACTTAAAAGGCCTCCCATCCTAAATTCTTTTTCTGCCTTTGGATAGAGTTACTGATGCAAGCTTCCACTTTCGCATTTGGGGGCGCTTCTTGGCAGGGTTTTGATTTTTTTCATTTTTGAAAAGGATATACGCTGGGTTTTAGCCTTTCAAGAATGCCTTTCAGGAGAATGCACATTTGATTCTCTCTCTCTCTCTTTCCCTTGGAAATGAAGGCTGTCCTTGAGCACAAGTAGAAGTACAAGTACGTAATGAAGTTTTTAAATACTATCCTGAAAAGGCTAAGAGTTCAAAATCATTCTCACTAGAGTTACTGATGCAAGCTTCCACTTTTGCATTTGGGGGCGCTTCTTGGCAGGGTTTTGATTTTTTTCGTTTTTGAAAAAGATATACGCGGGTTTTAGCCTTTCAAGAATGCCCTTCATGAGACTGCACATTTGGTTTTTTCTCTCTTTTTTTTCCCTTGGAAATGAAGGCTGTCCTTGAGCACGAGTAGAAGTACGAGTACGTAATGGAGTTTTTAAACACTATCCTGAAAAGGCAAACAGTTCAAAATCATTCTCAGGATGGTCTCTAGAGTGTATGGACTCTATTAAATAGAACTATTACTGGGGATTGAAATGTTGAATTAAAAAGAAAATGGAGGCGCGAATTTTGATATTTTCCATTCATTGCCGCAGTGGCGTTCTGATTTTTTTTATTTTTGTTTACATGGTCAATTGGTTGTCGTCTCAGTCAAGTTTGGATAGAACGTTCTATGAGTTGGAGTCAAAAGAAACAGTGGAACATGCCTAGAAAATGGTGATGCATGGGCCACGCCATGTTACTGAATCAGAATCAATTTTCAAAAACCTCTTTAATCATTTTTTAGCTTAATCAGTTATTGACTTACCGTTGACACTAGCTGACAGCTGTAGAAGGTCTATGGGTAAGAAGTGCTGAATATAATGTTCATTTTAACATACAACTGATATCACAAAAAATAATAAATTAGATAAGTTGGGGATAGTTTAGTACTTCTGCCTGATTATCCAAATGTTTTAAATCGATAAACCTCACTTTCCTGGTTTATGGATTTTTTTTGCTTTTGAAAGGTGATAAACACTCGCATGTTCTGCTGGTTACCAAACCAGCTGTTTTAAACTGGTTTAAAACAGTTTGACCACCACCCAAGAATCGAATAGTTTATAGGCTGCTGAATTTCGTGTGGCCCTTTCAATATAGACGTGATAAGAGATATGCAAAAATGATTTTACTTAGTGGTGTTTTTCTTTTTTGGTTTTTTTGTGTGTGTGTGGGGGGGGGGGGGGGGGGGGGGGAGGTCCTGCTTGTTGTAGATTTAAACATTACAGAGACCACTAATTTGAAATTTTTATTACTTCTTTGGCAAGATAATGAGGTGCTGGGTGTTTAGGA
This sequence comes from Escallonia rubra, assembly GCA_033065855.1. Taxonomy (NCBI): domain Eukaryota; kingdom Viridiplantae; phylum Streptophyta; class Magnoliopsida; order Escalloniales; family Escalloniaceae; genus Escallonia; species Escallonia rubra. Next base: position 104,212 of record JAVXUO010001905.1, read on the forward strand.
TCCTTTAGCGCAAGTAATGCTTTTTACATCAGATTGAGTAGGGTGGCTTCTTTAGGGTTTAGGGAGGAAGTTGAGGGTTGGTTTGTTGCCGTCATTTATTTTTAAAATTACTCTAAGTTGTCTTTTCTTGGCATTGCAGTGTAATGAATCTGTTGGCGGAACTATATTCTCAGGATCAGATGGTTCCTGCAATGTTTGGAGCCCTGGCAAGAAAAGAAACACAAGAATTCGATTTGAATGAAACTGTTTGTGTGGATGATGTTGGAGAAGGAACCAGTTCTCAAGATGGTCCCTATATGTTATCAACTTTGGCGCCACGATTGTGGCCGTTTATGAGACATAGTATCACGTCAGTTCGTTATTCGGCTATTCGCACCTTGGTAAAGTTTTCATTCTATTCGCACCTCCGTAGTTTTTTCCCTCATTATTTTGTGTTGGAAAAGAATCCTTTTGCAGATGATTTTTGGAATGAAACCACACGTTTTTGTACAAAACATAATTAACGAATAAATATGAAAAATAAAAAAAAAACAAGTCAAACAATCTCACCAAATTATAGAATTTAACCAAAGCTTTGTCTTAAAAGGTTGATTCACGCCCCGCCAAACTAGTGGCTCAGTGCGATGGGCTTCGCTGCGTGCAACCCCAAGGGTAGTCTATAGTATTATCCCAAAGTACACACATATGTACTGAGGATTTCATGAAGAAACCTCTCCTATCTTCCTCTTCCAAGACTCAACAATATACCAAAATATAATTTCAGAAAATACTACAAAAGATCTTAAGAAGAATATTTGATACGATAGAAATAAGAGAGTATGCTAGGGTTTTGTGAGTGGAAATTTGGACGTTTTGATGAATGCGCAAGAGCAGTACTCATGGGAAGAAAAATCTGGTGCCCAAGGACTTCGGGAATTGGAGCTCAAGGCTATCGAAATGCTATGCTTCGGGCTGATTACTTTGATCAGTGACCAGGTAACTTATATGGTGGCCAAGTAATCTTATTGAGTGAGGAGAAAGAAAATATTTGGTGACTAAGCAATTAACATTTATTTTATACCACATGGCCAAAAAGATTTGAAACAAAATAAAATACAATAATCCTTCACATGTTTCAAAACTTTGACGCAGAAGGAAGAGAAAACAAGAAGGTATGCATTGTCGAGGCATCATAGAATTTTGTCTTTCTTAGGATAATTACGGTGGAAGTGCAGAGGTACTTGTGGTACAACGGATACTCTTTTAACCACTGATGATGTGAGCTGTGCAAATTCATCACCAGCGTAACTTCTCTAGTTAGTGTTGTTCTAATAGTTTGATGCCAAATAATCATAAAGATTCGGCCGTGTATCGTGCCGAGGTTGTCATATGTGCCCTAGCGGTATACTCAAGTCTCGTAGAGGCGGCTCAACCTCAGACAAATGTAGGTAGCAGTCATCAAGGTTTATGCCTTAGCTCCACACCCAATCCTAAAATTAGGTGTGGACAACCCCTTACCAGCTGACCTACGCGCTTGGTGGTCTAAAAATTAGGGACTATGGAGCCACTAAGAGCTATAGGCTCATCCTCTACAGGAGTGGACTTCTCAAATGGCCACCCCTGCCTTAAGAGGATATAAAATTTAGTATGCTTAAGCCTTTGGCACCTTGATATTACATATTTAATCTCATTTACAGAATCGCCGACACAGAAGGCTAGGTGTAACGCCCCGAACCCGAGGGTCTGTACATATCCTTAAACCAAAATCCAATCACGTCCATGACGTAACTAATATAAAGGTAGAGCAGAGCATCTAAGATACCTCAAACACAATTATCTAAATCTCAAAAACTTAACTCCAAAAATAATTCAAAACTTATATACAATCATTTCAGATTATCTATCTGAAATCAAGTCAATACAAAATTAACTAAATAATAATTCTTCTAAAGAAGTCATAACCTCTACGATTCTCAATATCAAACACCAAAACAATTCCACTGCTACTAACATCTCGCCTTTCGTGATACTCTTGGCCTGGAAGGGGAAGGAGACAAAAAACAACGGGGTGAGGACAAATTGCCCAGTAAGAGATCTTACACACAGAGGGCCAAAAACGAATACGAAATTTAGAGTTATCGAATAGAGCCAATAAATAGGAATTTAGATAATTCAATCAAATTTCACAAGCGAATAACAAAGGTGACGAAAAGAGGGTTACAAAAAACGAACTACCAAATTTGAGTTATCGAATAGAACTAATAAATTGGAATTTATATAATTCAATCAAAATTCAAAAACGAATAACCAAAGTGATCAAAAGAGGGTTAAGTAACCAATAAGTCAAATTTCAAATACAATTTATCAAAACTTGTGGGCATCACATACACAAATTTCTCATCATTAAGCATCACAAATCGTGGTTATACCATGTCGAATATCGCAGCCAGCACATCACACAATGGCTTGTTGCTAAGCATCACAAATTTTGGTTATACCACGGCAAATATCGCAACCGGCACGTCATAAATAAGTCACGATCATCAAAAGTGACTTTCAAACACAAATATCACCCATAGAGTAATTTGATAAATGTAACGAATATTCATTCGAAGTCCAAAAATAGTAATTGTTGACTCAAACTGAAGATAACGAAAATACAAATCTAATGAAACAAAGATAAGATCAATCGAAGATCGGATGAGTAAGATTTCGTCAAAAGAAATTTTTGGGTGAAAACAAAAAGGCACGAATGCCAAGAGAAAGTAGACGTGACACGTGGCAGCTCCTATTCTGTAAAGCTGTGCAAATTTCATTAACTGCTGAGAGTGGCCTTTGCAAAGAAAAACTTTACGGAATATATTAAATGAGTGGAACTGGAAACAAAGGTGCAATGATTGCTTTCAGAATGGAACAGTAAAATAACCGTGAACAGTAGTTTGCTGTTATTTGAAGAGGCCGACTTTGAGATTTAGGTAGAAGACAAAAGAAACGGCAACATGGAAAAGCATACGGTGATAATGGATAACGAAGAAGTTCAATAACGAAAGCTGATTTACATCACAAGACGCACAATGATAATGTGTATCAAGAGAAAAGAGTGCATAAAAACCCTTACCTTGATAGAAAACAAAAGAAACGGAAACATGGAAAAACATACGGTGATAATGGATAACGAAGAAATTCAATAAATAAAGCTGATTTACATCACAAGATGCACAATGATAATGTGTATCAAGAGAAAAGAGTGTATAAAAACCCTTACCTCAAAATAGCGAATATAACATCAAAAATCTCTTCTTTATCTTAGATCAATCACAACCTTTTTTCTTGAATATCCCAAAGAATGCACTAGCTCTTTTCTCTCCTTTCTCTAAAAATATGAAGACTTATGTCTTTCCTCCTCCTCCTTATATAATTTGCTAATGTAATTATAATATGACTTGAACACTTAATTGCTATTGCAAATATAAAGTTTAGTATGCTTAAGCCTTTGTCACTTTGATATTACCTATTTAACCTCATTTACGGAATCGCCGACATAGAAGATTAGGTGTCCGTCACTTCCATGTTTAGCACTGGGTATATTCTTGTTCCCCTCAATGCTTCAATAACTAGATTCGTCCCTAATGTTGGTGAGAGGATCGGCCAAGTTCATTTTTGGCCTAACAATGTCCTTGGACATAGTATTATCTTTGGTATGTTGTCTCATAGTAGCGTGTAACAGATAGATGTGACGACTCTTCTCACTATACATTATGCTTTTGGCTCAAGTAATACCAGTTAGGCAATCAAAATGCATAACTATAGGTGGATTAGGTTTGTTCCACAAGGGTATATCCAGCAAAAACTTTTGAGTCTCTAGTTGAGAACAAGCCTTCTTAGGCAATAAACTTTGATTTCGTAGTGGATTTAGCGATAATTGTTTGCTTAGACAACTTTCAAGAGATTGATCTTCGGACTAGTCGAAACACATGCCCACTGGTGGGCTTCAGCTCATTCAAGTCTAGCTTATCTGAATTTGAAATCCCATTTGCATAGTAGCACAAAAGGATTACCATAATTTGTTAGACCAAAATCAACGGTGCCTCTCAAATATGTCAATAACTTGGTTTTGTCATTCAAATGATTCTTGATAGAACTATGTGTATATGTGATAACAAGATGAGTATAATTCATAAAAAAATATTAGGCTACCAATAATCTGTGAATACTTATTCTTGGACACGCGATTGCCACTATTTTTCACTAAGTTTGGTTTTAGCATCATAATGGGAGTCTATGTTACATGGACTCTGTATGAGTGTCCGAATCAAATACTAAGTGTCGGATGTGTCTAGTGTTCAAAACTCAAGACACGGGGACACGACAAAATAGTTCTATCGATTACTATTTTTCAGTGATTCCTCAGGTAACATAGTGTTTTCTGTGATGCACAATGTTTTAATTGAAATCTTATCTCATCTCAAAGCAATAACGAATTAAAAGAATCACTTTAAGGTGTTGTTCTTAGTGGCATATCCTATGAGATGTGTCGGACACATATGCCATACTATGTCCAAGTATTGAGTGTCCGACACGGACTCTTCAAGCGTTTTGAAGAGTCCATGTAACATAGATGGGAGTTGTATGATGGTCTTGCCTCTTTTTTTTCCTTTAATTCTGTTCCATGGGAAGAAGAATTAGTCACGATTCAACCTAATCAATAGCTACACTTGCCCCCCCACTCCACCCCCTGCGCATCTTCTTATCGTTGCTCATCATGCCTGTATGCTCAAGTAGTTAAGCTTTTGGACCACTTTGTACATTCATATGCTCATATTTTCTCTGCATGTCAACAAAGGGTGATCGTGGCAATTTGATGGAATTAACTTCAACCTTATCTTTCATGTCAACTTTATATGATAAGGATCCCTTGGTAGCATACACAATATCAATGCTAGTCCCTAAGTTAAGCATTCTATCAACATTGATGCACTTGACAACATTGTTCATCACAATTCATTGAATGTCAGGACATCGTGAGACTGTCAAATTTCTCAAAACATTGTTTAGGTGCATGTTTCTTTGCACACAAAGATTAACCAATTACACACTTTATTTTCTTGTCGGAGGACTGCATATCTTTCATTCTGCTCCATATTTGTATATCAGATGGATGTTAAAGTTGTTTTTATTAAATGGTGATTTAGAAGAAATGTTTATCTGATGGTTGCTAAAATTGTTTTTCTAAATGGCGATTTAGAAGAAGAAATTATATGGAGCAGTCTACTTCATAAGTCTTTTTGGTAAATGGTGATTTACTGCTTCATATATGTTTCTTCTTCTAAATCACCGTTCAGAAGAATAGTTTTAACATTCAGGCCCAACAAGCTTATATATGGATGCAATGGTGAACAACATTCTTACAAATTTGATACCCTTAACTATCAAAATAATCAAGATTGTATTTTTTTTCTTGTAGCCTTTAGCCAACAGTTGTGGTGCGTTATACTGGCAAACAACATGTTGCAAAAAGGTGCATCGGTTCACCATTCACAACGTACACATAATAATCATCACCAAATTGGTCTCAGTTCTAGTTCCCTTTTTTACAATTCTACATTTTCCTTTTGAACAGGTTATAGGTACATTCATGCTTATCGACAACTCTAGGCATTTTATTCATTGCAAGAAAAATATTCTCAACAAAAGAAGCATTCTTGAACCGGAAGATAGTATTTGGTGCAATGACATCTCACTTGTTATGTCAAGAAATCTCTATGTAGGCTATTCGAGACACAACTAATGCACACACAATCACAAGTTCATATGACATAACCTTTGTCGAACGCCCCCACATTTTCAAGCACTCCAAGTCAGGAATGCGACCATTTCATAAGCTATTTCACAAGGAGTTGGCAAGTAACATAGAGCTAACCAGCGTTGCATTATCATCTCTTTCGGGCAATTGTTTTTACCCTCAGCAACTCCATTTGATTCCGGTGGCTAAGGTCTATCACTTTATGATCAAGTCATTTGCAAACAGAGATCATTAAAAGGATTAGAGTCATACCCATGACCATTATCTGTTCTGAGCCCTTTATCTCCTTCTTGTTCTGATTCTCTACTTCATTCTTATAGTTTATGAACATTTCACGAGCTTAATCTTTTTTCCCCCCTGGCACATAGTGTCCGGTGAATCTAGAACAATCACCAGCAAAGGTCACAAATCTTTCACCACATCTGGTTATGGTTTGCTTCAATTCACCTAAATCACCGTGAATCAAATCCTGTTGTTCACTTTCTTTAACATGCTTGTGGTGCGGTGCTTTTGGTTTCGGCACATTTCACATTTGACTATGTTAGACTTGGAAAGTTAGAGATCTGACCATCTATACGTCAACAAATTCAGTCAAAGTAAACAAAGAAGGAAATGCATTCTCATCAGGCAATCGAGATAAAGGCCTTGGTTAAGATACCCCTTATAGACAAGGGCGTCATGTTTGTCATATTCATGATACCACTGCGAACAAGGTCTTGATACCCACCTAACGATGAAGTTGCAGTGGCATAGGGCTGTGCTTGATTGTCAGCACATGATATACATCTAAAATTAAAAGGATTTTACAAGAAGTGAGTTTGAGAGATATCCTTCCCTGTTCTAGTATGAACCAGTTGTCCCCAATGTCCACGCATTCTATACCTTCCCTTGCATTAAATAGGAGGTAAACACATCAAGGTCCGTACAAATGTACCTGGTGGCACCGGAGTCTAAAACCAATCCTTGCACTTCCGTAACCAGATTCACCTCAGACACCACGATTGCAACTTCGTCTCTGGCCCTAGTGGATCTCTTGTATTTTTGTGGTGTGGCGGTGATGTTGCTGTTGTTGACCCTTTCTAATATCTTTATGCGTTTAGATAGTGTTCTGTTTTGCCACAAGCATAACATATTACTTTCACCCTTTTTCTTTTGAGACTTAGGATCAGATACTATAGTAGTTTTGGTTACTGAACTCTAGTCTCCTATTTTGTGATTGCTGGGTCATAACTGGTTCAGTTTCAACTATGTTGGCTTTGGACACCGTTACATTGGCTTTACTTGTCATTTGCATGCCTTTAATCTTTTGAGTAATACGTCACCCTCTTTAGCTAAACCATTTACTATACGCTTTTATTATTAACCATTTGATAGTGCAAATAGTTTACAGCCAAAGCTACTTAGTCCCTTCATCCTCAAACTCTTGCTTATTAACCAACTCTTGCTTACTAACCAACTCGTTTGACAATGTTCTATGTAACTATAAATTATTCTAAAGCCGTATAGATCATCCTATTAAGTCTTACAAATAGTACCTAGACCAATTTCCTTTTGGCATTTTTCCACGCTCTAAACATTGAGCACAATTTTCAGCATCGCCATCCGCCATAGGTCCAGTCAAAGCAAATGAGATTAGAATTATCCAAGAAATCTAAAACAACACATTCAGTTCGGCTTGCGTCTGTAATGACTTTTGATTATGTGAGAAGCTGTGATTCCATTTTCAAATCAACCTTTTGGATTACACAAAAATTATTATCAGATAAACACTAAAACAATAAATGTATGCATATTAACATGTTTAAACAATCTCATTAAGCAGCTTCAGAATCAAGACAAAGCTTTGTCCTATTAGGTTGCAACAACCAAACCCCCCACCCCCCCCGCCCCCAAACCAGTGGTTCGGTGCGATGGGCTCCATGTCACGCAACCCCCAAGAGTATTTCCACTAAATAGTCCCCAAAGTATCTGCACATGTAGTGTGGATCTCATGAGCAACCCTCTCCCACCTTCCTCTTCCAAGACTCACAAATTACCAAAACATAGCTTAACAAAATACTAGAAAGTATCTCAAGAAGATTTTTTGTAGTACTACGTCATAGTGCTGATAGTTAAATAGAAATGAGAGAACGAGAGAGTATGCCACGGTTCTGTGACTGGAGAAATTGAATAGTTTGATGAATGCACAAGACCCATACTTAATGGGTTAGAAAACTTGGAGCCCATGTACTTACGAGTGGTGACCAAGTAAGTTGCTTTGTGTGGTGGCCAAGTAATTCTTTGAGTGCGGAGAAAAAACCCATACTTTAGGGACCAAGTAATGTACTTTTGCTTACACCACATGGCCAAAAGCTTTTGAAACAGAAACATTATACTAACCGTGAGCTTCTTTCTTTTTGTTGCCATTCTTTTGCTGATATATCTTGGGCTATGTATTTTCTCTAGTTTTGTACTTGCTACATATGTATGCACTGTCATTAGCTCACTAATAATTTAATTGCAGGAGCGGCTGCTTGAAGCTGTATACAAAAGAAGCATTTCTGAGTCATCTAGTTCGTTTTGGCCTTCTTCTATCTTAGGTGATACCCTTAGAATAGTTTTCCAGAACCTGTTGCTGGAGTCAAATGAGGATATTTTGCAGTGTTCAGAGAGAGTTTGGAGACTTCTTCTTCAGGTTTTGAATCTGATGAGAATGCTTGTCATTTACTAAATTTTTTGTTTGGTATCTTGTTATATTACTTTTCATGCTTGAAGTGGTCGTCCATTAATTCACCGTGAAATAAATCATGTGCGTGGCTAAGAATTGTGTGAATCTGACGCAATTATCATCCACTGTTCTGAACTTTGGTTAACACGTGTCACTTTAATAACTAGATTTGCTGTCAACAGAGTGCTGTTTTTTTTCCTTTCTAATTTTATGGAATGCGTCAAATTACGGTATTTATGTACACATTGTTGTTCCTCATTTTATAAGTGCTTTATTGATCTCAGTGCCCAGTGGAAGATTTGGAAGCTGCTGCGAAGTCATACATTTCTTCTTGGGTAGAACTTGCAGCTACTCCATATGGTTCACCACTTGACGCTGCAAAAATGTTTTGGCCTGTAGCTCTTCCTCGTAAAAGTCACTTCAAAGCAGCAGCTAAGATGAGAGCCGTGAAACTTGAAAGTGATCCTGGTAGGAATATTGCCTTTGATTTTGCCGAAGGTACTACCCTGCAGGAGAAAAATGGAGATCCCACTAGTCCTGTTAAGATAATTGTTGGTGCTGACTTGGAAATGTCAGTAACGCATACGCGAGTAGTTACAGCAACCGCATTGGGAGTTTTGGCCTCAAGGCTGCAAAAGGTCTCTGTGCAACATGTAGTTGATCCATTATGGAAGGCCGTTACCTCTTTATCTGGTGTTCAGCGGCAGGTAAATTTTTTACTTTTTTGCCCCACATTCCTTGTCTTCTCCTCATTCTTGGATTAATTTTTTTATATCAGGTGGCTTCCATCATACTCATGTCTTGGTCTAAAGAGATGAAAAGTGGGGACCTTCTCAGAACCAAGGGTGTCATCCCTGATTTTTTCAGTACTTTCAAAAATAGGTTGTTGGATTTGTTAGCATGTGCTGACCCTGCTTTCCCTACAAAAGATTCACTTCTTCCTTATGCCGAACTTTCAAGAACATATTCTAAGATGCGAAATGAGGCCTGTCAGTTGTTCCGTGCTGTTGACTCGTGTGGCATGTTTAATGATATATTGTCATCTACCAAATTCGAGGTGGAAAGCTTGTCTGCAGATGATGCAATGAACTTTGCGTCGAAGCTTCCATTGCTAAGTAATGATACTCCTGGGGAAGATTTTACGCAAAGGAATATTGCTGATGAACTAGAGTCATTTAAACAGAGACTTTTGACAACTTCAGGCTATCTAAAATGTGTTCAGGTATGTTTGCAATATAATATCTTAACTTACCTCAGACCAATAGTTGAAATTCCAAGGAATCAAGGATACTTTTACCCCTTTCATAAAACAATGTTTTCTTGGGGTTTTTTAAATTCTGGTGTTCCTCTTTGTTAGTTGATAGGACTGGCTTTTTTAATTCTATAGCTGACGGACTTTTGTGTTCTTTGAACAATGTGCAGAGTAATTTGCATGTTACGGTCTCTGCTTTAGTTGCTGGTGCAGTTGTTGGAATGTCGGAGCTTCCTACAAAACTTAATCCAATAATACTGCCCTTGATGGCCTCGGTTAAAAGAGAGCAGGTAGCATTTTTGAGGCGTGTATTATTCTGATTATAGCACACATCCATCTGAATCTAATATGAATTCTGATCCTTCTGAAGGAGGAAATTCTGCAAAATAAGGCAGCTGAGGCCCTTGCGGAGCTTATATATCAATGCATTGCACGTAAGCCTGGTCCAAATGACAAGCTAATTAAGAACCTTTGTAGTTTAACGAGCTTGGATCCCCGTGAGACTCCTCAGGCTGGAGTTTTGAGTTCCATAGAGATGATTGACGATCTAGATCTCCTCTTTGGTAGAAGTACCGGTAAACAGAAGTCAATGATTCATGCAGTAGCTTCAGGTGAAGATCGATCGAGGGTTGAGGGATTTATTAGCAGAAGAGGGTCTGAACTTGCACTAAAGCATCTGTGCGGAAAGTTTGGTGCTTCACTGTTTGATAAGCTTCCTAAGCTGTGGGATTGCCTCACAGAAATCCTTAAACCTGGTAGTCTTGATGGGCTGTCTCTGGCAGATGAAGAGCATATTACTCAACATATCAACTCAATCAAGGATCCTCAGATCTTGATAAATAATATCCAGGTATTTAGCGTGCCTATTTCATGCTGTGACTGCTCTGTCTCGTTTCTTCTAAACTTGACAATGCGACGAATAATTTTTTTGTCAGGAATCTCTTTTCCCATTGCGAGGAAGTTTTTTTATTTTCATTTGTGGCTGCTCTTTATGCTTGCATCTGCTCTGTACAAATCTACAGCAGATGCATTAAGTGGTTGTACAGCACATGCAATATGTGATTGTAGGTACATTGCGTTGTACTACTTTTCTATGTTTAGAGTTTTTTGTGTCGGTTAAATCTGTTCGAGCTCAAAATATGCCTATTCTCATTGTGAATCTTGTTGGCATATCACGGTCTTAGGACAATCCTGTTTGATGAGGAGCTAGTTTGAAAATAATGCATTTGGCACATATCAGTGACATATAAAGTTTACTCCTCAAAGTATAATTTCAAATGTATTATCACAGTGGTTTTAGTCTTACGATCATGGGTCTAAGAAGAGATTCAAGACTATACCCTAGAATTTTCAACTAAACAGCACAGATCCCGATAAAGAGATACTGGGTTACTGTCGTGTGACACTCGAAGTGGATTCGAGGGAGGGGGGTGATAAGAGAAGAGTAAGGCTAGTCAGAGGGAGAAAGTTAAAAGGAAGCCATCTGGGGGATAAGAAGTTCTTTCTTGGCTCTGAGGGTATGGGGTGAACTTTTCGTGTAGGAACCATTCTTCCACCACCGAACCAAATGCCTCTCAAGGATCCCATTAGGTTACATGGACTTCCTTGTGGTCCTGCTTTGTGGCAGTTCCTCCCCCTGTAAAAGGGGAAAAGGTCATACATGGGCAGATCAACCATGTTATCTAATCACGTTAGGACCTTTTGCCCCCTATCAGGGCTAAAAGTTGCTTGATCATGAGAATTTGGCTACTCGTGGGGCCTTCTGAAGTGCCATTCGTGGCGCATGGAGGTAGAGCCACCTGCGGGGCTTCATTGACTGCTGCTCGTGAAGCTCGAAGATAGAGCCACTTGTCTGGCTTCACCCAGTGCTACTCGTGGAGCATGGAGAGAGAGGCACTCTTGGGCCTTCGTTTCTCTAGAGTATCGCATACTTTTTCAGTCATGCTTTCAAGCGCGTGGTTGGAGTGTTGTGATGAGTGTACCCATTACCACATCAATATATGGAGGCTTCATATTGTTCGATTTACTGCTCTTTTATGTTTGTGCTGTTTATATCCTTTAAAACGATACATCTTTGTTTTGCTGGTCTCTGAGAGTATGGACATGGAAAATGGGCAAGCTGACACGAAAAATCATAAAAAAGTTGGATAAGAGTTCGCCGAGGACAAGTCATTAAAGCAAAATTTAGTTGTGACAAGAAAATGATGCATGTTATGACCTTAGGAATGTCTTCCTAAATTTTAGTTTTGTCATGATTTTTTTGCATATCTAAACATTCAAGTTTTGTTTGGTTACATTTTGGCATGTTCAGTAAGTTTCAACCAGGCATCAGAAATGAGTGGTGTGTGGAATATTATTGGCCAAATGAAATTGTCAAACTTGTTTCAAGTGTCAAAATTGACGTGCCTAACATAAAATAATGTGGTAGAGTTGTCTACTAATTTAAGTGCAGAGTTGCTGTTTGATAGAAATCCACTAAGCCTAGTGTGGGAGTCCGATTTAGTGTCTTATAATTTAGCTATTATATTGGTCCTAGTGACTATAACCATGATGGGAATCTTGACATCAATCATGTAGTATTCATACCTTGACTGTCCGTTATGCACAACACAGTAATAGAATAATCTCAAACCCATTTTCTTATGATTTATGATTTCTCGTTTGTTCTTCCTTGTCCTAACCCACAATCCGGAAAAATCATAATTCTAATTTGGGGCATCATCCCCTCAGTTTGATATTTGGTGATTATACAAGATAATTTTGTGAGATTTCTTATACCAAATCATTTCTTCGAAGTTTATCTCAGGTTTTTTATTTTGTTGTTCGGTATTTGGAATTTGGTGGTCCCCGACTGTCTTCAAGGATCTGGTTCAGACTGTGGTTTCTTTAGCTAGCACTTGTAGGTTATGTTCCTGTATTTAGTGTGTCTGAGCTTCCTACAGGTTTGGTTTGTGAAAACGAATCTTGGACCTTGGATCCCTCCTTTAGGTGAAGAGCAGTAAAAACAAGTAGAAAGGAAAAAGAAGAAATGGCAGAGGAGAGATAGAAGCACAAAAAAGAAGTGCAAAGAGAAAGAAGAAGCTCATCCTTTAGACTATACGAGGTGTCTGTCCTTCAAGGATTCTGGTCCGTGTTGGAAAACAATTAAATTAACTGCGACACCTTACTTGGCGTTTGACACATTCTGAGAAGGGTTTGGGAAGTGTCAAGGTGCTGGTAGGTATCCAAGATGATACTTTGGCAAATCAAGGGAGAGATTGGGGTGGGGGGGGGGGGGGGGGATGGGGATGGAGGGAGGAAATATTATTTGCCTGTGTCTATTTCGCATTTGTTGATAAGTAAGACGCATGGAACTGAAAGTTTCTTAGAGGCGGGAGCCTTTTGCATGGGGCTAGCCCTTCTCTAGCGCAACTTATTTTTATCTGCAAACAGACGGTATCACTTTAGAGTTTTCAGTGGTCAGTGTTAATTTTGTGTGTGTGATTCGGGCAGCATGCTTTCTTTGTTTTTTTTTTGGCAGAGTGACAAGCAGACACTCTGTCTCATTTTGAGTCAGTTTTAGAGGCACTTTACATATTTTCTTGCTTCCCACAATTGTACGTCTGACCAGATGCTTTGATTGGTTGCCACAAATGTGCCTCTTTAAGCATCTCTTCTGTTCATTGTAGTGGCCATCTTTGCCTGGTGTATATGGTAAGTGTAACTCTTAAGCGTCACATACCATAATCCATGAGGCTTACAGCCCTTACTTTAAATGCGTGAAACCCTACTTGCATATAATGCACTGCTTCTATTGAGACAAATATTGGTTCAGTGCTCTCTTCTCACCTTATTTTTCCAACTTGTGTAACCTTACGTGTGCTTTCTGTTATCTTACCTTTCTTCTCTTCTTTGAGTTGCAGGTTTTACGTTCTATAGCACCTATGCTTCATGAGTCATTGAGACCGAAGTTTCTCACTCTTCTCCCCTGCATTTTTAAATGTGTTTGCCATTCCCATGTAGCTGTTAGATTGGCTGCTTCGAGGTGTATCACATCAATGGCCAAGTCAATGACAATTGATGTGATGGCTGCTGTAATCGAAAATGTTGTCCCTATGTTGGGTGATATTACGTCTGCAGATGCCAGGCAAGGAGCTGGGATGCTTGTTAGTTTGCTTGTTCAGGGAATGGGGGTGGAGCTTGTCCCATATGCACCTTTGTTGGTAGTTCCTCTTCTGAGGTGTATGGGTGATTGTGATCACTCTGTCAGACAGAGTGTGACACATAGTTTTGCTGCCCTAGTACCTCTTCTTCCATTGGCACGAGGCATCAGTACACCTGTTGGCTTGAGCGAGCGTTTATCTAAAAATGAAGAAGATGCAAGATTTTTGGAGCAACTGGTTGACAACTCCAACATTGATGATTACAAGCTTTCCACTGAATTAAAAGTAACTTTGAGGAGGTAGCTTACTTTTCCCCAGCTGTATGTTCAGAAGTATGTTGTGTGCATGCAAGCTTTTGTGTTTTTTACTACTCTATACACTATGATCACATCAAGTTGCCTTTCAATGACTATGGCTTCTGTGACTTGGTGAAAATTTTGAGATCCTGATCTTATAAAGGATGGGCTCAGTGAAGTGATTCCCACCATTGCGGGGTCTGGGGACGGCTGACATGAGCAGCCCTATTCCCACTAGTTGTGGAGAGGCTGCTTCTGTGTTTCAAACCTGTGGCCTCCGGGTTACAACTGGGCAAACTTACATTTGCCTCAAGGCTCACCTTCCAAATGATCCTGATCATTGAGTGTTTTGTCCAGTTTGACATGCTTGTGTTGGTTAACATTCAAAGCTCCCTATTTGTTAACCTCTTCTACGTGAAATATGTATGTAAGTATGCATCTTCGAATCTTAATGTTGTACGTTTTCAAGATTGGAAGTTTCAATTTGGTAGAAGTCGTACATGTGTTGTGTTTTAGTGTATGTGTTTTCATCAGTAACTTTGTTCTCTTTATAGCTAAATTGTTCTAGTGTCAGCTGTAGTTTCGATGTTATCTTTGTGATGATTTCGCTATTTGATAAAAGCACGCACTTGTTCGGATTCTAAAGGCTTTTCAAAAAGATTGAGCATGATAATTATGGTCATGGAGGTATTGAGTTCATGTCATTATTCTTGTAAGTCTACATTAGGAACTTGATTGGTCATGCAAAACTAGTGCCAGGAAATGCTCCCTGCTCGGATATCAAACTAATGCAGGGTAGAGCCTACACCAGTTTAGGCACTATGGTAATAAAACAGGAGGTTATAGAAAACTGGAGGGTTGAGAGGGTTATGGTAGAATAGACCTTTTAAAAGAGGTCTAGAGTTATGATGAGCTTGAAATTAAGTATGCTAGCTTGCTGAAATTGCTAAACTGCATGCATTTGATGGTTAAGAAAATGGATAATTGATCATGGATGAATGGGGCCTGGGGTATATTTGCAAATGCAGCCTGGAGTGACATGAAAGAGACAAGAAGAGGAATTTGTTATGAATCGCCCAAGAATCATTTAAGCTTCTTCCTCGAGGTTAACTTGTGTCACACATCACATCAAATTTTATGTACATTTAAACCGATAGTTATCTCCTTTATAAATATTAACACTTCAAAACTAAGACAACTAAGAACCTTTTAGACATGCAAATATTTTATTACCACTTAGACCCAATAACTCGATTAGGATCTATGAGTGCCACCACATTAAGACCTCAAAACTAAGGGTGTATTTGATAACGCAATTAAGCACTTAAAACTTAAAATCTTCAATAATTTTCAATTAAGTGCATTTCATAACGCTTAACCTTGTACTCCCTCCGTCCCACAAAAATTGATCATATTTCCTTTTTGGGTCATCTCACAAAAATTGCTCATTTTCCAAATTAAGAAAGATTATGTAGGTATTTTTATATAGTTACCCTTTTTAAAACTTTTTTTATTCTTTTTCTCTCTCCACATTTAACTCTCCACCAACTCATATTCTCTCTCCTGGCCCTCTTTTTTACACTTTTTTATTCTATTTCTCTCTACATTGAACATTCCACTAACTTATTTTCTCTCTTCTGGCCCACTTTTTTCCCTTCCTCTCTCTGAAGGGTAGAATGAGAATCACATAATATATGATTTAAATCATTAATCTGCATGACAAAAAGAAAGCAATCAAATTTATTGGGACGGAGCGAGTATCACTTAATAACTTGATTCCTGCAAAAAATAGATCAAAGGTTTAAGTTAGGGTGGATTTACTATACTTATCACTTCATTATAACTTAGATGATCAAAAGTTATTGAACAAAATTTTACGCAAAAAATATATACCACCATGATGCTGCCACAATTAATATTCCGGCAATACCACCTCCACCAGACTAGAGACATCACCATAATCAATATGTCCCTTTTGCCTCCACCACCACAATTACCATGATTTAGCCGCTGCCACTGCCCCTACCACCACACTATGATCGGCACCTTTCTTCCACCACCATCATTATCACTCCAGCTACACAAGCAACACGGTATTGGCTATAAAAAAAATATATAAAATACGTACTTAATTTTATAATTTGTCTAAAATGGACGAGTTTCTAAGATGAAACAATTTTCAGACGTTTGCTTTTAGTTTACCAAACAGGTTAACTTATTTTTTAGTAGTAAAAATGCGGCAGCTTAAAGTTTTCAGTTTTACAAATTTAGCTTTTAAGCTTCAGCATGTAAATTTCAGTTTCATCAACAGCCCTAAGACAACTAAGAATATTTAGCCTTGCAAATATTTTATTACCACGGGCTCTATAACTCGATTAAGATCCATGAGTGCTACCATAGCTTTGAAGCACCGGTGCGGCAATTTGGAGGAAACACCAGCACCGAGTGTGCATCGGGTGCGGGTGCAAGTCGGGTGCCGCATTGGGTATGTGTCGAAAATTAGACTTTTTTCATCTAATTTTCTGGATCTTCGGTACGGCTGGGACATGCCAGGGATACGGCAAGGACACGCACCCAGGGTTTTTTAGCAAATAGTAGGAGGAGGAGAAGAAGGAGAAGAGAAGAAACAACCTCTGCTGGAGTAGCGACGGTCTTCCAGCTGTAGGGGCGATCGGCAATATCCGGTAGGAGAGGCGACCGACGGTGTCCGACAGCAGTGGCAACGGCCCCTCTTTACAGAGCTCTGTCGATGTTGTCTATGTTTTGGATGACGGCTGTTTATAAGCTACGGTCTGTATCAAACTTTCTGTTTATTATGTTTTAAGTCCCAGCTTTGTTGACAATCTTTTAAAATAGCCCCACTACTTTCAAAATATAACAGAACTTGTACAAACTTTGTCATATTTGGCTATGCACTTTCAATATTTCTAAAGCAGCCCACCAAATTATTAAAATATCTTATTGTGGCTAAAATAGCATTATTTTTGCTACGTACAAATAATATATGTTAATAATTTTTTGCCGTAAAACCCGTGGCACCCGTATCCGCTTTTTTGAGAAAATGATTTATCCGCACCCTTATCGCATTCGAACCCATGCCTGCACCCAAATCCGTGCTTCTTAGCACCATAGTTAAGAAATATTTGGTTATTTGGCAGCGTACTAATGTAAATCTAACTTAGAATTTGGCTCCATATCTGGGAAAGTACATGGACAGGGATGGGGTTGGGAAGCGGAGTTACTAGATGAGCCTTTTTGAGTGCCTTTATCTGTATCAATAATTGAATATCATTATATTTTTAAAATTCTGTGCTTCTACTCTGTTAGTTTTTTCTCGAGGTTTTATACTGTAATGCTTCTCTGGATTCATTAGTCCAAACCCTGATTGTAGCTTTTATAATTTAAGTTTTATCCTTTGCTGGTTATATTCTTGTTGCAATCTGTTATAGTATCTGATATTTTTAGGTATCAGCAAGAAGGCATAAACTGGTTGGCTTTTTTGAAGCGCTTTAACCTTCATGGTGTCTTATGTGATGATATGGGCCTTGGTAAGACTCTTCAAGCATCAGCAATTGTGGCGTCTGACATAGCGGAGCACCGTGCTTCAAATGGCGGCGATGATGACCTACCATCATTAATAGTTTGCCCTTCCACACTTGTTGGACATTGGGTCTTTGAGATAGAGAAGTTCATAGATACGTCTGTTATAACAACACTCCAATATGTTGGTTCTGCCCAAGAGCGAAGCTCACTCCGAACTATGTTTGCCAAGCACAATGTCATCGTGACTTCGTATGATGTGGTCCGTAAAGATATTGATCATCTTAGACAGCTTTTATGGAACTTCTGTATTTTGGATGAGGGACATATGATCAAGAACTCAAAGTCAAAAATCACAGGTGCTGTGAAGCAGTTAAAGGCTCAACACCGCCTCATATTAAGTGGAACTCCAATCCAGGTAGGTTCTTTGTGCAAGCTTCTACTGTAGTGCACAAGAACTCTCAATTTACCTGGCAAATTCTTCTCATATTGCAGAATAACGTCTTGGAGCTGTGGTCACTTTTTGACTTTTTGATGCCGGGATTTCTTGGAACTGAGAGACAAGTATGTGTTTCTTACTGTCTGAGTTTGTTTTCCTTGTAGATACTTCACAAAGAGTATTTTAGTTCATATGTGCCAGAGAGAGGAGGGGATTTTGTTCTGAAGTGTGATTTTTAAGATTGTAGGTGTTGGAAAATAAAATATGTAAGTGATTATTCTGCTTTTACTTGCATCAATATTAGTATCAACGGAGAGTAGTAATCATAAGAGGATACTCGACTCAGCCTCTATTCTAGATCTCTCATGGCACTATTTAGATCTTTTTCCTCATTTTTTCTCTTCTTGGCAATTCATTTGATTCCTTTGCCCAAAGTTCCAAGCCACATATGGAAAACCACTGCTGGCCGCTAGGGATTCCAGATGTTCAGCCAAGGATGCTGAAGCTGGGGTACTTGCCATGGAAGCGTTGCACAAACAGGTTTTATCTTTTCTCCTTTTTCTTCTTATTGTTACAGAATGTTGTACTTTTCTACATCTCTCTTCCAGCTAAAAGACTGTTTATTCCATAGGTCATGCCTTTCCTCTTACGCCGAACAAAAGACGAAGTCTTGTCTGATCTGCCAGAGAAAATTATTCAGGACAGATACTGTGATCTAAGTCCAGTTCAACTAAAACTCTATGAACAATTTTCTGGTTCACATGCAAGACAAGAAATCTCAAGTATGGTAAAGCTAAATGAGTTAGATACAGGGGAAGGAAGTTCTTCATCCAAAGCATCTTCTCATGTTTTCCAGGTATGTGGTACTCTGTGCTTTTGTGGTTCATTCTATGCCTATTACCTGATGTCCCTTTTTGGGGTTCTCTCACTGTTTCAGGCACTTCAGTTTCTGCTAAAACTTTGTGGTCATCCATTGCTTGTAGTTGGTGAAAAGACTCCAGATACACTTTCGTGCCTTTCGCCAGATATATTCCCTCCAAGTTCTGACATTGTATCAGAGCTTCATAAACTTCACCACTCTCCTAAATTAGTTGCTCTTCAAGAGATACTGGAAGAGTGTGGAATTGGTTCAGAGGCATCAGGTTCAGAAGGTGCCATCAATGTTGGACAGCATAGAGTTCTGATTTTTGCGCAGCATAAAGTATATCTTCTTACGTTGCGCAACATCTTTACTAGAAAATCCTGTGTGCTTTTCTTCCTGACTTGCTACTTATGACAACTCATGCAGGCTTTTCTGGACATAATTGAAAGAGACTTGTTTCATGTCCATATGAAGAAGTGAGTTCTATGCCTTTGTTTTAGCTATTCGTAGTGTTGATTTTAGGATCTAGATGAATTGGCTTTTTCTAATATTGTGCTTAATATATCGACTCAAATGAAGGATGTTCTTTGTTCTATAATGAATGAATAGTAGTGGTCAGAACCATGAATTGTCTTTTTGCCATACGTTATTGGGGTCGTACCTGTAGTCAACCAATTATGTCTTGTCTTACATCCTTATCCCGTCATACTTATTTATTTATTTTGGAATTTGGGTTTGAAATATTTTGTAAGTACTTTAGGGTTTCTGCATTCATTTAAATGCGAGTCATTTGATTGTATTTTTGAAATCACGTATGTAATGTGTCCGTCGCCCTGTCCCTTGCCTAGCTTGGTTTTGGTTTTGCCTCCCGAAGAGTTGGTACTTACCGAGAAGTGTTGTCTCAATTCCCTTTTGGCAAGTATTTATACCAATGACCAGGGACCGTGCATGTAGGACTGTAGTGTGCGTGTGTTGGGGCCGCGAGAGAGATTTTTGGGGGGGGGGGAGGGAGGGTAGTGTTCTGAAGATCCTAGGCATGTGAAAGAGTTTTTAAGTTTGGAGCTTCATAATAATCATCTAAGCCTTTGTCCCAAGTAGTTGGAGTGGGCTGCATGATATCTTTTCTTCCGCTCCTCCCTATCAAAACACGTGTTCTATGATTAGTCTCTAGCAATCAAGTTTTTTCTCACTACTTCGCCCCATGCTATCCTTTGTATACCCTTACCTCGTCCTACCCCATCAACTTTACAAATACCAATTACAGAGGCATCTAAAGGCCTTCATTTGATAAGTCCTAACCATCCCAAACACTTTTCCTCAATTGGCGCCACCCCTACTTTGTTGTGGATTTCCTCAGTTTTGTTCTACCTCTTTTGTTGGTTACAAAGTTTGAAGTGGCTTCAACAAATATATATTGGATGTTAAATTTAAAACATCTGGAATTTGAACAAAATACATATAATTACAAGTCGAATTAGTGTAGTATGCCTTTAGTAAAATAACATGAGGGGAGTGGAATAGATCTATGAAATAGCACCCAAGGGAGGATGGTATTGAGAAACTTGTGTCCCTGGGTTAAGCTACCTACAGCTAAGATCTGGAATTCTTAACATGCCACAAGAATCCGTAAACATGGTCAAGAGAAGGATAAGCCTATCTATCAGGTGTAGTAAGCGAACCAAGTCATCACTCCTAGGTGGTACCCGAACGTCAAGTGAGTGGAGCAAGAGAACCAAGGGATAAAATTACAGGACCAGAATACGGTGCAAATAGACTGACACATTAGGGAAAATTTATTTGCTCTAGTACCATAATTCAACATGATTTTCAAACCAAAGGCATCCAATTCAAAAAAGTTACAACAGGCCCACAAGGCTTATATGCTTGTGAGCTGTATAGCTACAAGCTACTTAGTGTTCTGTTTACATGAGTTGCGGCCCCATGGCGCCGTTTTAGTACAAATTGACTTATTAAAAGGAAAAAATGGAGCACTAATATCATATGTAAATCGAACACCATTTGATAGTTGGTTTAGCAACACTTTTGGTGTTACATAACTACCTACTTAATAATTTGTGATGATTTGTTTAAAAGTGATTTAAAACAAAAAAACTTCAAGGAGTAAATAACTAGCTACAAGGATATGTTTGGTTTGCATTTACGAAATGTTGAAAATAAACACTTATATGTCATGCTTGACTTAGTAAATATATCAGATTATTAACTTTATTTGGCACTTGTGTCGCGTCTGCCAAGGTAAATAGTCAACATTATGTCTCTAACGGGACACAACGTTGTTCACCCAAACCGAAACAGATAATACTCACATAAATATTCTAAAAGATTTTATTATGAAAATTTTCTTGACAACATTAGATAGATGGGTGCTTTTTTGTTATTTGCAAGTTAACTGAAGATATTATGTTCTATATATATTATCTTGTCAGAATAGGGCTTCATATTTTGCCAATTTGTCTAAAATTTAAGTTTCGTTCAGACCCACTTGACCTAGTTAGACTCACTTTTACTCTTACCATAAGCTACTGCGGGGTTGGAAGAGGTGGGGGTTGGGGGTGTATTTACTAGCAATTGATATGTACCTCTCGTATCTCCATATCTCATGGTCTTCATTTTCATTGAACTCGCTTGTTTCTCAATGAGCAGGCGGGAAAATGAAAATGTAGACCAAACATGTTTTCTGCCTAAAGTAGCGGAGTGTGACACTGCAGTAAGCTCGTTCCTAAAAGCAAATGAGCATTTTGACCCTTCAAAAGATAAAGTTGCCCTTCACCTCACATTAGATTTTCCCCTACAACCATTACCTCTCTTTTTTGCCTGTCCTTCATCTCAACCACCACTATAACCGCTAGTAGCAATCAATAACCTGCCGACGGCTGTAACTCGTTGCTGATGGTATATGATAAATCACCGAATGGATGTAATCGGGCTTGGTTCCATGCAAATAGGGAGTTGGGGAGTTCTGTTGGCAGAGTGGGTGGTGGTTTTTCAATGCCAGTTGTAAGGAAAGAGAGTGTGACAGGTGAGCAAAGGAGAGATCGAAGGAGAAAGCCAAAGGAAGTATTGATCAGGAGGTGGGTATTTGTAGGACTAATGAAAATTGATCCTACAACCCACCTTTAAGTCCCTTTTCGCCTAAGGGTCCTAGACCCGTTTGTACATATGATCGCATACAAAAAAGAAGTGGAAATTAAAAGTTTTGCCAACCAGGGCCGTACACTCCGGCTTAGGATTTCTTGCTAGGCATGTCCAAACACGAGTGCTGGATTCCAGGATTAGAAAACCAAGTTATATCATGCTATGAGAAGTATGCATTTCTACATTTACAAGTTATTGCAGTGTTGCTTGTCTTAATAGTTTTGTGCTTGCTTCAAAGCAGTATTACGTACTTGCGGCTTGATGGATCTGTCGAACAAGAAAAGCGTTTTGACATTGTAAAAGCCTTCAATTCAGACCCCACTATTGATGCTCTGCTGCTTACTACACATGGTACGATGTTATTGCTTTCACAGAAGGCATGGGATTACTGAGATAGACAAATGAAATTTGTTAACTGTGATCACCTTTTGCAGTTGGTGGGCTTGGTTTGAACCTGACATCAGCTGACACCCTCGTTTTCATGGAGCATGATTGGAATCCAATGAGAGACCTTCAGGTATCTAGAGCTTGTTTATGTTTTTCTTGCTATTTTTATCATTTTGTGATGAAACCGTGACATTCTAGTACGTTAAACATGTACTAGCACCTTAATACTGCTACTTTGCTGTATCTGCCTGATAATACTTAAGACTTGTTTCAACTTTTAAGCACTTCCTACTCAGTGTCATCAAGGTTTTGTCAATTTTAGTGATTTTATCCTGAATGCCTACCAAATGGACCAGCTTGACCTCTCAAACTGGTGAACTGTTTTATCTTTTCTATTCTGATCCAGAAAGTATGCATTCAACTTGTTGCGTGAATCTGTTCTAATGATCTCTATTTACTGTTAACTCGTCCAGCTTCAGATTTGCAGTTTGTTTTATGCCTTCAGCTGGTCTGTATGTGCTCCTGCGCGTGTTTATTTCTGTGCACGTGCACACGCGTGCGGTAAATATTAGTCATGTTTTCATCATGATGTTTTGCAGGCAATGGACAGAGCACACAGATTAGGTCAGCGGAAAGTTGTTAATGTTCACCGTCTCATAATGCGTGGAACTATAGAAGAGAAAGTAATGAGCCTCCAGAAGTTCAAGGTCTCGGTTGCTAATGCTGTCATTAATGCAGAAAATGCTAGTCTGAAAACAATGAATACAGACCAGTTGCTTGATCTATTTACACCAGCAGATAGTAAAAAGGTATTCATTATCTTCTATTTATTAACTCCCACATCTCTCTCGCTGTTTATTTTTTCTCTCTTTATGCTATTTGAAAACATACCTTTATGGCAAGCATGACGTATATTTGATTTCCAGGGAGGCACTGTGTCGAAGGGGTCTGCTGAGAACTTTGAGGGAGAAGCAAAATTACCCGGCGGTGGGAAGGGATTAAAAGCCATTCTTGGTGGACTAGAAGAGCTTTGGGATCAATCACAGTACACTGAGGAGTACAATCTTAACCAGTTCTTAGCCAAGCTAAATGGCTGAATTCCACAGAAATTTTGGATCAATAACAGTATGCCGTAAACATAATATGGAGCTGGTTCTTGGCAAAGCTTGGTGGCTGAACACTAGCCCCCCTTCCCCCGCCTTAACATGTACAGTGTATATTTGTTGAGCCAGAGCCAGAGACACAGATTTTGCCCATCTAGTAGTAGTTAGCAGTCCTTTTTGCATTGCCTTTTTCCTCTGCTTGCGGGAGGCCATGGAGAGAGATGGTTGTAGTTAGTGCCAATGAGATTGGGCAGAGTAAATCTGAACGACGATAGGGAAATGGGAAAAAGTTGTAAATTTTTTTTAGTGTATATACATCTGATATAAAGGTACTATTTTTTTTTCCCCTTGAAAATCATAGAAATACTTACTGATCAAAGAATACAGAACAGTCAAGTTATACGGATAGACATCCCCATCCGGTAGGCATCACAATATAAAAATAACCTACCTAAAACACAAACTAAATAACATTATGTAAAAGCTAACTAAACTGTAAACATAAAATAAGGCAACAACAACAAAATATTATTTTTTTACCCTTTTTGTTTTCGGTTTCTACACCCCCCACCCCAAAGATTGGATCAGAACAACTCAATGGGACAGATATGCCACCACCTGTCAAACATAACACACAAGCTCCACATGCCAGCAACAACAAACACCTCCCTGTGACATTGACACCTGTCCAACTGAGACTCAAGTCCCAAGACCAACACAAGCCCAATGCCCACGCGTCTCACCGTGAGTCTCTGCCACTGACGGCGTCGGAAGCGTCAATCCCTCATAGTCCACCGCCTTCGCAAACTGCCGAACACCGCAATCTACCGGCCAACTCCTCTCCTTGCTATCGCCACAAAATATCAGCCACCTTATCAACCCCAAAGCACCACTTCCACTCATCCTCGTCTTCGTCTTCGTCATCATCCTCATCCTCATCATCAACCTCCATACCATTGTCCATGTCAAGCTCAGGTAAGAATCGACTACGATCATCTAAAAGGTCCTTCCTACAAAGGGTAGAGCAGTCTAGTACGTTGTGCCGAGTCACCTCAATGTACTCACCGTGAAGAGGAATGTCAAAGGCAGCAAAAATACGAGTAAGTAAGAGGCCATAAGGTATAGTTAAGGCAGGATGTGAGGCGTTCCTAATCATGTTTAATATGATGCGATGAGAGAGATTAATCGGTGTACCCAAGCGAAAAAAGGTCAAGAACCGGACATCTAAGTAAGAGACTAGTGAAAGATCGCCGGCTCTAGGAATGACGTTATGAGCTATGAAATGATGGAATAGTTGAGAGAGAGGAGGAAGGTCACGAAGGTTGGGCTTGCTCGCAGCCCTAACATGACGTCGATGAAGTGTGTATTGAAGCTGTTCCTCGATAGTGAAAGGTCGGTCAAACCAATGTGATTGACCAGCTACAGGGATCATCTCCAGTGTAAATGAGAAACTATTATCGGTGAGGTCTAGAGGAGTGGCTAGACGTGACTAGGACAATAAAATACAACAACCAAAGACATGAGGGTACACGACTCACTGGAAATGCTCCAAGTCAAATTCACATTGAATAAACGGATTGCATCAGGATAATATAGAATGATGTTTCTATCAGTAAGACGGTCAAGATGACAATCCTAAAGATGTCTAAATACATCTATGCTAAAAAGAAATGGAGTATCCAATCGCAAACCTGGAGCCAAAGGAGAAGAGAGTTGTGTAAAAAAATGATCTAAGGCCTTTCGGTTCCGATAGCGGTTGCGATATGATCAAACTCTACCGCAATTGGCTCGAGTGCGGCTCGTGATCGAGACATACTAGCACGTGCACGTTTCTCTCGTGCCATTCTCGAAACAATCTAACAAAATTGGAATGAGAAATAAAATAAGTAAGATGTATGTGAAGAAAAACATATATATTAAGAAATTTTGAAAATTAGGGTTTATGAAAATTTTGAAATTTGATGTTTTCTATGAAATTGTTGAAATAAAACATGTTAAAGTATGCTAGATAGATAATGTAACATGAATTTAGGCTTAATACACACGAAAGATGCATGAATTTTAAATAATTTTGAAGAATAAAAACCCTAGTTCATGCAATTTGGGGAAAAAACAAATTTTGGACAAATTGAATGTAATTGACCATGTATAATTGAGCAATAGATATAACTAAGCATGAATCAAGTGATCAAACATGTAATTGCATGGTCAATTGAAGAAATTTTGACAATTTAGAACCCTAGTTTATGAAATATGGGGAAATCCGATTTTTGCATGAATTCATGTAAATAAACTATGTAGAAACATGCAATAAGCATCACTAAGCATGAATCAAGAGTTAAAACAAGTAGTAGCATGCTCAATAGAAGTGAATCTGATGAAATCATACTATATTGTAAGAATCGAATTTTCAAGGATTTTGAACAATGTGGGTGAATTTGATAGGTGAAAGTGTGTAAAACATGTAATAAAATAAGATTTGGGAAGAATTACATACCAATTTCATGCCGAAATCATGAAAATTGAGCCCCTGTGTGAGAGAAGAGAGAGAGGTTTCGAAGTTTAAAGATGGAGAGTGAGTGAATCTGCCGAAATTAAGCAGATTTATGCTTTTTTCCCGTAACGCAGTCGACTACATTCCATAATACAGTCGACTGTATTGACCTTTGCAGTCGATTGTATTTCCTCATGCAATCGACTTCAATGCAAAAAATCTAGTTGCCTTGAAATGATTATGCAAATGTATATTGGAATATAAGTGTGTGCAAATCAAGTTAAACAAATGAGATTAAATAAATATCAACAAAATCAATAATTTAGAAATAAAAATAACCAAAACATGCTATAAGCATATGAAATAATGCTCAAGCATGTGAAGTGCAACTTGCATGTTGATGCACAAGATATATAACAATTTAGTCACATAAGTGAAGACATGCCAAGTTCTCTTCTAAGAGCGGTAAATCTTTTTGAATCCAACGGTTTTGTGAAGATATCCGCTATTTGGTGATTTGTGTCCACGAAATTCAGAACGATATCACCTTTTTGCACATGATCACAGATAAAATGGTGTTTGATTTCTATGTGCTTAGTCCATGAATGTTGGATGGGATTTTTGCTCAAGCCAATGACACTAGAGTTATTGCATAAGATAGGTATGTGATCATACCTGAGTCCAAAATCCAAGAGGGTTTGTTTCATCCAAAGAATTTGTGCACAACAAGCACCAACCGCCACATATTCGGCTTCGGTGGTACTTGGTAGAGAGTGCAACCGAATTTTGCTTTTTGGAAATAAAAAAAATAAGTGTCCTAGGAATTGGCAGCCGCCACTAGTGCTTTTCTGCTCCGTTTTACAACCGGCATAGTTGGCGTCGGAGTAACCAACTAGGTCAAAAAATGACGTGTTCCTAAGAAACCATAACCCTAAGTTGTGAGTGCCTTTAAGATATCTAAGGATTCTCTTGACGGCTACTAAATGAGATTCCTTAGGACAATCTTGAAATCTAGCACATAAACAAACACTAAACATTATATCGGGTCTACTTGCGGTAAGGTAAATAAGTGATCCGATCATACCTCGATAGCGCTTACTATCAATATCCTTACCTTTTTCATCTTTATCAAACTTTAATGATGAGCTCATTGGAGTGCCAAAAGCATTCGATTCTTCCATTTCAAATCTCTTGAGTAGCTCTTTGGTGTATTTAGCTTGGTTGATAAAGATTTCATCCTTGCTTTGTTTGATTTGCAATCCAAGGAAGAAGTTGAGTTCTCCCATCATGCTCATTTCAAACTTCTTACTCTTACAAGAAGCAAACTCTTCGCACAAGGATACATTAGTTGCACCAAATATAATATCATCAACATAGATTTGCATCAATAATAAGTCATCTTCCTTAGATTTTATAAAAAGAGTGGTGTCAAGTTTCCTCTTGAAAAACCATTTTCTAAAAGAAAACTACTTAGCCTTTCATACCAAGCTCTAGGAGCTTGTTTTAAACCATAAAGAGCTTTGCTAAGCTTGAAAACATGGTTTGAATATTTTTCATGTTCAAAATCGGGAGGTTGAGCCACATATACCTCCTCTGAAATAAAACCATTTAGAAAAGCACTCTTGACATCCATTTGATAGAGTTTAAAATCTTTATAGCAAGCAAAAGCTAATAGCATTCTAATAGATTCAAGTCTAGCTACCAGTGCATAAGTCTCATCAAAATTAATTCCTTCCTTGTGGTCATAACCTTGGGCCACTAATCTAGCCTTGTTTCTAACCACGACTCCGGATTCATCAAGTTTGTTTCTAAATACCCATTTTGTGCCTATAATCCTAAAGTTTTGAGGCTTAGGCACAAGGGTCCAAACTTGATTTCTTTCAAATTGAACTAGCTCTTCTTGCATGGCAAGCATCCAAGATTCATGATGTAGAGCTTCAGAGAAGTTCTTGGGTTCAATTTGGAAAAGAAAAGCTAAATTAACATGTTGTTGAAGAGAGTGTCGAGTTCTTACCCCACTCGAAGGATTACCTAAGATTTGATCGCTTGGATGATCCTTTTTGTAAGTCCAATCTATTGGTAATGCTTGAGAGTTGTCCAAGTTTGAAGCATCATTACTTGCTTCCTTGTCTCCCCTTTGAGAGCTTAATTGTTGCTCCCCTAGAACAATTTCTTTGGGGTTGTCTTGTAGTGTTTCACTTATGTCCAAAGTTCTCATGTCATTGTCCATATCATCTACATTAACAATGTTAGTCTTCCGAAGAAAAGGATTAGTCTCATCAAAAGTAACATTTATGGATTCTTCTACAACCAAAGTACTTTTATTATAAACTCAATATGTCATACTATTATTAGAGTAACCAAGAAAAATTCCCTTAAAGGTTTTGAAATCAAATTTGCTAAGGTGATCCTTAGTATTTAAAATAAAGCATTTGCATCCAAATACTCTAAAAAATCTCACCTTAGGTTTCTTATCATTAAAAAGCTCATAAGGAGTTTTTAACAAAAAAAATCGCAAGATAACTCTATTAAGAACAAAACATGCACAACCTATTCATCTAATCTAGAAATGGTGCATCAACGGAGGCAAATCATTTCAACAATGTGGTGTTCTAGTAGTGGTAGCCATACTGATCGCGATTGTGGACATTGCTCATTGCTCTATGTTAGCAAGATTGGATGAAAATGAATGGCTAATTATGATGATGATGATGATTGTGGGGAATGAGGTGTGGGTGAGGATCTGATTAATTTGGTGGTAGGCCTGAGATGGAGCTATTTTACATGCTTGAAGAAGAATAGGAAATGGTTCGATTGGCATCAAGTGGCTAATGTAAAGCTCAAATGATGACTTCTCAAACTTAAACTAACAATAGTGATGACAATAGGATGGCTCAGTGCTATGTTTCAGCAATACCCATGTCGCCCCATCGCTATAACCTCGCCACTCTGACTTTAGCCTACCCCGCCGTTGGGTTGATTTTTTTTTCTTTTTGGTGAAAACCCATTCCGACCCAATTACATCTATTGTTATCCGATCCCACCATAATCTGCACCCGCCGCTTTCGCCCATATGAGTCAAAATGTTGAAAAGAAGTTTCGCAATGATATTTTGAAGACGAAAGATTTACAAAAGCATACCATACATGGATCTGCGACTCGAATGAGTTGTGTCATTAGTATAAGAGAAACATTAGTTAGACGAGAATGAGAGATGAAGATATATAAGTGATAAGGGTCGTTATATCAATGGGAGAGCATATAAGGAGATATCGATGGGTATTTTGAAGGAGAAAGAGGCTCAGAGGTCGCCGCAAGTGAGAAAGTGAGGGTATAGGGATTCTCTGGCTCAGATTATTTTCACGTAATAAAGCAAAGAATGAGACTAATGGTACTATGTATATAAGACTAGCATAGTATCTGAGCAATACTCGGGGAGTTACAACATAGTATCTTAAAAGTAAAATAGATAGATAAGTAAATTATTTGAATGTACAATATACATATTAATAGATGTTTCTAATTAGCTTAAAGATAATATATTTATAATTTGGCAGCAGATACTGAAAGTGGTCGTATAATGCTAACAGTGATAATGAAGTGACCTTAATAGTTAACGTACAATATTTACAACAAAACTTAATGTAAAAATCTCTCTTAGAATGTCCTATTCTTATGACATGCATTACCTGTAACAAATGAAGTAGCGCGCTGACGGTGAATGAAGGCCTCTCTTTACCTTTGTCTATAAGAACAACAATGACATTTCCTTCTCAAGAGGGTTAGAAATTGCCTTGACCAAAAAAATTTGCATACAATATAATTCTTCATATGAAGCTGTAACTTTTTTATATTATTTAACTGCTTTTTAAATATATGACATGAATTCACTATTTTGTTATGGTCTTTATTATTTGGAGAGTGATTGTTAGTTAAATTTCACTAATCCACTTTCTAGTAAAAAAATTAAGAAGAAAAGATAAATCTTTCTTTGAAAGGTACCAGTATTAAAATAAATTACTATAGAATTTTTGAGATGGATCTACAAATTTTGCATAATAATATGCGCTAATTGCTCTTTGTTCGCTTTCCAATTGTAATTTCTTGAATTAATGATCATAAGTACGACTAACACAGATAATTATAAGGTATATTATGAATATTATTCAAACGAAATATCTACACATGATTAGTAAAAAAATACTAAAGAGTTTTGACATAATGATCTTGTCAGGAATTTACCACTATTAGATTTTTTTTTCTTTTACTTATTTCTTATATAGAAGAAAAATTAAGTACCTGAGCAATGCTCGAAAAGCTAAACTATGGTATCTCAAGAATTAGATAAATATATATAAGTAGAATCTAAATGCAATATTAGTAGACACTTGTTTCTAATTAGGTAAAGAAAAAATATTTTATGTCAGCGACAAGTACTAGTAATAGGAAGTATCATGCTAATAATGATAATCTTCATATGTGCCATACTATTATTTATGGCAAATTTTCTATCATGACTTATTCTTATGACATGCATTAACATTGAACAAATAAAATAGTGCATTGACAATGAAGGAGACATTTTTTTTTCTTTTGTACGTAAGAGCAACAATGACGTATCCTCTTGGAGAAGATAAAAAAATTGCTGTAATCAAGAAAAAATGTGTTCCCAACCTATTCTGGTCGTACCCAAGGACCCACTAGGGGTCCCGCTTCATGCAAACACGTCGACAGATACAACGTGCATTTTTCCAACGCATCAAACCGGTCAGCGCGCGCACGCTCAAGTCACGTGCGTTTTTCGCTCCGCGCGCCTTGTGCGCGACTTAGGCACGATTTATTTCATGTTGACGTCACTCACGCTAGCGCGATCGTCACGCCGAGACCACCCAAACACCTTTTCACCAAAAATGTTGACCGACGGCGCAATCGGAGCAACGGGGTTAAGGGGCAAAGGCCTTGGCCAACCCCATGGGGTCGGCCTCGGCCTCCCATGGGGGTTTGGCCTTGGCCTTCCCCCCTCGGTTCTTCACTTTTCTCGCAAAGTCCTTTTCGCACTTTTTTCGCTTCGTACATTTTGGACGTGACTCTGGCACCTTGTTCATCATATGGGTACGATTCTTGGTAGCACGATCGTTGTAACGCAACTTTCGGATTTTCCATTGCTCATCGAAACACCTACCGTCGCGCGGCCAAAGTTCATCAAAAGGGGGAGTGGCCTTGGCCTCCCTTCATGGGAGTTGGCCTTTTGCCTTGGCCACCCCTTAGGGTCGGCCTCGGCCTTCCCAAGGGGTCGGCCTCGGCCTCACCAAGGAGTCGGCCTCGGCCTCACCAAGGGGTCGGCTTCGGCCTCCCCAGGGGTGGTGGCCTTGGCCTTCCCCCTAATGTTTGGCCTATGGCTTCCCCTCCTACGCGCACTTGTTTTCTCGAGTCTTTGCACCTCCGTGATGTTTACGTCCGTTCGTACATCAACCTCGCGACGTCCGTCGTGCATCAACCTCGCAACGTCCGTTCGTACATCAACCTCGCGACGTCCATCGTGTATCAACCTCGCAACGTCCGTTCGTACATCAACCTCCCGACGTCCATTCGTACATCAACCTTGCGGCGTTCGTTGTGCATCAACCTCGCGACGTCCGTCGTGCAACAACCTCGCGACGTCCGTTCGTACATCAACCTCCCGACGTCCGTTCGTACATCAACTTCGCGACGTCCGTTCGTACATCAACCTCGCGACGTTCCTTGTGCATCAACCTCGCGACGTCCGTCGTGCAACAACCTCGCGACGTCCGTCGTGCCACAACCTCGCAACGTTCGTCGTGCAACAACCTCCCGACGTCCGTTCGTCCATCAACCTCCCGACGTCCGTTCGTACATCAACCTCGCGACGTTCCTTGTGCATCAACCTCACGACGTCCGTCGTGCAACAACCTCGCGACGTCCGTCGTGCAACAACCTCGCGACGTCCGTCGTGCAACAACCTCGGGACGTCCGTTCGTACATCAACCTCCCGACGTCCGTTCGTACATCAACTTCGCGACGTCGGTCGTCTATCAACCTCGCGACGTCCGTCGTGCATCAACCTCGCGACGTCTGTCGTGCATCAACCTCATGACGTCCATGACCGCACACCGCTCCCGCGATTCCCATCGCCCGAAGTCACGCGCTACTGCCGAATGACCCGTCACCGACGACCGCATACCACCCCTCCCAACTTTGTCATTACTACACGTTGCATTCATTATCTTGTTATGACAGGTACACTCAGCTCACATCCCATCTTTGGGACACCCGACGTGCGCCCGTGCGCTGCGCTCGTGTGCCACTTTCATGATATGTGCCCACGGCACCAGGTATTGTCTCCGCGACGTTCGTCGCCGCGCTCGTGCGCCACTTTCATGATATGTGCCCACGGCACCAGGTATTGTCTCCGCGACGTTCGTCGCCGCGCTCGTGCGCCACTTTCATGATATGTGCCCACGGCACCAGGTATTGTCTCCGCGACGTTCGTCGCCGCGCTCGTGCGCCACTTTCATGATATGTGCCCACGGCACCAGGTATTGTCTCCGCGACGTTCGTCGCCGCGCTCGTGCGCCACTTTCATGATATGTGCCCACGGCACCAGGTATTGTCTCCGCGACGTTCGTCGCCGCCCTCGTGCGCCACTTTCATGATATGTGCCCACGGCACCAGGTATTGTCTCCGCGACGTTCGTCGCCGCCCTCGTGCGCCACTTCCATGATATGTGCCCACGGCACCAGGTATTGTCTCCGCGACGTTTGTCGCCGCCCTCGTGCGCCACTTCCATGATATGTGCCCACGACACCAGGTATTGTCTCCGCGACGTTCGTCGCCATACTCATGATACGTGCCCCGGCACCAAGTATTGCTCCGCGACGTTCGTCGCCGCACCTGCGCGCCATCCTCATGATACGTGCCCGGGCACCAAGTATTGCTCCGCGACGTTCGTCGCCGCACTCGGGCGCCATCCTCATGATACGTGCCCCGGCACCAAGTATTGCTCCACGACGTTCGTCGCCGCGCTCGTGCGCCATTACCATGATACGTGCCCTCGGTACCAAGTATTGCTTCGCGACGTTCGTCGTTGCACCACTTTCATAACACGTGCTCTGGCACTAAGTATTGTCTCTGCGCCGTTCGTCGCCGCGCTCGTGCGCCTTCCATGATACGTGCCCCGGCACCAAGTATTGCCAACGGGCTTACTCTGATCATGCTGTCATTGTGTGGTCAGTCTTCTCAGACAGGTAGAGCGACGCTGTGCGAGGCAGGCAACGCAAATTTGGGAACCGGCAGTCCAACGAAGAACCGGTATTTTGGGACCCCCTGGTGACGTGTCACTCCTAGGGAACGACATGTGGCACTTTATGGCATAAGCACATTGTTTCCTATAAATAGTGAACCTTACAACTCAAAAAGGGACTTCTTCTTGATTCCCACAAAATCACTTTCTCACTCTAGAATTTGGGAGCTCTTGGATTCTAGTGAGTGAAAGACAAATTGGACATAACTTTGGACCGTAACATTGGACTACGACTCAGACCCTGACTTGGATTGTCGACTGCCGGCCCTGTTCGTCTCAGCCTTGCCTTCGCAGCACTGCCACTCCTCACGGCCTGTTTGGGAAGCCTTGCTCTCTGCCCTTACTCCGCCCTCACTGTCTCTCACTTTGCATACTTGGAAGCTGACTTGGACTGCAGCCTTTGTGGCACCTCCACGTAAGTATGAACCCACTTTCCTTGGCATCAAGATGTACCTTATATAGTTTCTTACATGAAGCTGTAACTTTCTGTATAGTATTTTAATTATTTGTTTAGACAAATGAGATAAATTCACTCTCATATTGCGGTCCTTACCACTTGCGGAATGATTCATTAATTAAGCTTTGCTTATTGCACTATTGCACTATAAAAGAAAGAAAAAGAAAAATGTGTACTTTAAAGTTTTTTATCGAGGTAAAAATAAAATAATTGAAAAGTATCGGTAATAAAAGAAGTGTTGTATAACTTTTGAGACGAAGCTACAACTTTTGGTGATAAGAAGCTCAAATTGTTATTTGTTCTCAAAGGCCGTAAGGCTATTTTCACTTTCTAGTTTGCTAATCTACTCCCAAACTCGTACCACACAAATGAATCAATGTCATAAAATTATTTTTAGCGACAAAAAACTGGTGGAAAGCATATTGCCAATTAGTAATGCACGTTTACAAATGATGTATTCTTGCATGTCGAACTTGTTGGCACATTTTGTTAGTGAAAAAAAGAAAAGTATCTGTAGATAAAATCTAGTGTAATTAATCAAATGTAATTTTAGCACGATCAATAAAATCTTCTTACTTAGCAATTAGTACTATCTAATGATAAATCAATTACCGTGGTAACAATAAGTTATGATTTACTATATCTAGAAAAGTTATATAAAACATTAGATAGAGTTTATTTAATAGGTTATATTACAATTTAAAACATTTCATTTAAATAAATCCTTACGAAATAGTACGGAATTAAGAGATGACATCTAGCAAAAAGTCATAGGTCAAAGTCACCACGGGTGCGGGTCGAATTGCCACCCCTTGTCCACCAACAGGAGGTAACCGGGCTGGCGATGCGGGTCAGAACGGGTCGGATAAAGGAAACGGACTCGAGACTCGGGCTTCCTGTATAGCGCAGTCTGTAGCACGAAGAACAAACACAAGAGATCTGAGTGCTGGCCGTGTCAACGAAGGAGGGATCACACCTTCACATCGAATTGAAGTGAAAATTTCCAATCCTGAGAGTCGGGCTCGAATTTGATCAGAAGAAACAAATCATGGTGTTGGCATCGACGGTGAGGGAGTACATCAATCGAATGTTGCAAGACATTTCTGGCATGAAAGTCCTCATCCTCGATTCCCACACGGTACTCCTTCACACGACACACACTCCCTAGCTCCATTTTCCTGCACAATTTGTACCTTCTTTCTTGACTCCCTCTCTAAATATTGGTGGAATTTCGGCATTTCTTTTCATATGTTACTATGAGTTATTTGGTTTTGAGGGGCTGATAAGGGCTACCAACATCATAATCGTGTGATCCGATGTTTGTTTTAAATACTTTGGCTCAGACATCATATGTTATAATGAATGTTGGAATGAAACAATTAAAAGAACAAGGGCGGGAAGCCTCTCAGTATCCCTCGAAGAAAGTGAGAGTGAGATTACCTTGAAGTTCGTCACTACCTAATGCACCCAATGCGGGCAAGATATGCACCCGGCCCCACATTGTCTGGCTGACATGCTCTGTTTTTTGGTCACCACTGCTTCGACGACGTGATGGGGACTTTCAAGGAATTCCTCAACATTAGCTCTTTGATACTCGTTACTCTCTCTTTTTGTTAGTTGTCACCACCATTTGGCATTGATTACGTGCTGGGAACTTCCTACTTGGAAATTCGTCGGGAGTGGCTGTTCGATTCTCACTAGTCTTCCGAACCTATAGTCTTTTCCGTCGGCTTTCGTAACACACTTGAATTAGTAATCTTTACTACCTCGAATGTTTTTTTTCAGTTTTTGTGCTACTTTATATATGTATTTATATGTAAGATATGTTCATATGTATAAACATGATCAGGAGAGCATCTAGGATCTAGTATTCTTACTTTGGGTACTTCCCACCATATTAATTGAGATTGTTGCATAAAGCAAGTGGTGGAGTTATTTGTAAAGGGTTTTTTCCATTGAGTTGCAGGTTAGTATTGTGAGTGTTGTGTATTCTCAGTCAGAGCTTCTTCAGAAAGAAGTGTTCTTGGTAGAACTGGTAGACTCCATTTCCTTGTCAAAAGAGCCCATGTCACATCTCAAGGCAGTTTACTTCCTCAGGCCAATTTCGGAGAATATTCAGTATATGAAGCGTCAGCTGGCTAGTCCTCGCTTTGGCGAGTATCACCTTTGTAAGTTTCTCCACTCCAATTGGAAGCTTAAGATAGGATATTAAGTACTTATTTCATTTTAAGAGCAAAAGTTTTATTTCATGTTATCAAATATATGTCTAATTCTTCCACATGCAACAGTATTTTGTTTTAGTAGAATTGTTGATCTTATGTTAATCAAAGCTTCTTTTTGTTTGTTAAATTGCTGTTTACAGTTTTCTCCAACATATTGAATAATACTCAGCTTCACATTTTAGCCGATTCGGATGAACGCGAAGTTGTCCAGCAAGTTCAGGTAAGTTTGGTTTATCTAGAAATATACTGCTTAACCAGAACTTTATGTTTGTAA
Source organism: Escallonia rubra (assembly GCA_033065855.1). Classification (NCBI taxonomy): domain Eukaryota; kingdom Viridiplantae; phylum Streptophyta; class Magnoliopsida; order Escalloniales; family Escalloniaceae; genus Escallonia; species Escallonia rubra. The sequence goes on from JAVXUO010001905.1 coordinate 140,646, forward strand.
TCTTTTTGGCTACTAGTAAATTTTTTTGAAGAGCATTTCGAGTCTCACCAGCATGCTGAATGTCAACTTTCATTGAGTAGTTCTAGTTGACAAATAATGATGGTCATTGTACTCTTCTTTGAGGTCTGTTGTTCCTCCTCTTCTCCCCAAGTCAACTTCCAGATTCCAGTTTTATATGGTGATATAGAAAAGGAACCAGAACTTTATGTTTGTAATCTTTTTTGGCTACTAGTAAAATTTTTTGAAGAGCATTTTGAGTCTCACCAACATGCTGAATGTCAACTTTTATTGAGTAGTTCTAGTTGACAAATAATGATGGTCATTGTACTCTTCTTTGAGGTCTGTTGTTCTTCCTCTTCTCCCCAAGTCAACTTCCAGATTCCAGTTTTATATGGTGATATAGAAAAGGAACATGTTTAAAATGCTAAATGTGAAGGGTGTAAAAACAACCTGTCATTTACGAGTTGCTGACATGTTCATGTTTTGTTTTCTCTATAAGTTCTCTTTATTGCACATATTTGCTGACCTCTTTATTGTTATATTAACAGTTTGTTTAATTAAGTTCTGCTGTTAATGGTGTACTGACATAGTTAGGAAACTATATTTTTGACATTGGACTGGCAGAAAACTTTAAAATTGCCGTTTTTATTTTGCAGGAGTTTTATGCAGATTTTGTTGCAATTGATCCTTTTCATTTCACATTGAATGCGACATCAAATTTCATGTATATGCTCCCTGCTGTTGTGGATCCCCCAAAATTGCAGCACTTCTGTGATCGAGTTGTTGATGGACTTGCTGCTATCTTCTTGGCATTGAAACGACGGCCTGTTATTCGATATTCAGGGACATCTGACATTGCAAAAAGGATAGCACAGGAAGCAACTGTGAGTATTATTATTGTCCATAGGTAATATAATTTTTCACTTCATTGGATGATACGTATGCGTCAAGATTAAAGGTTTTCCTGCTTCCGGTGTTAAAATTCGAAAAACTCTATAGCTTACTACTCTTATTTATTTGTAAATGCGTTGGTTCCAAGGGTTCTCCTATCTTTGTGGATGCTAATGGTTTATTTGTTGATTATTCCCCCTGGGGATACAACAGAAGCTGATGTACCAGCAGGAGAGCGGTCTTTTTGATTTCAGACGCACAGAAATTTCTCCCTTGTTGCTTGTAATTGATAGGAGAGATGATCCTGTTACTCCATTGTTAAATCAATGGACATATCAGGTACTTTTGGGTTGAGATATTTTACTTTTTGACTCCTGTTATTCTTACATACATAGCAAACTACTGCACTGACCATTTTTTCAGACAGATGATTAAGATTTATGAAAAGATACCTCATCCTTGAGAGAAAAATCTTTGTAGGCAATGGTTCACGAGTTGATAGGTATTCAAGACAACAAGGTAGACTTGAAGAATATTGGCAAAGTTTCAAAGGAGCAACAGGTTAAGATTTATTCGTTTGCTTACCAAAAATTTTATGTGTACACCCTCCTCCTATGGTGAATCATGTGTTTAGTATTCGTGCTTACAGGAGGTCGTGCTTTCTTCTGAACAAGATGCCTTCTTTAAGGCGAATATGTATGAGAATTTTGGAGATATTGGAATGAGTATTAAGCGGATGGTGGACGAGTTTCAGCAAGTTGCAAAAAGTAACCAGAACATCCAGACAATAGGTTTGCACTGTTTTGGAACTATTATTTCTAATTCCAATTTCAGTTCTAAAAAATTACTTGCAAGAGCTGTCAGATGCTAAAATCATTGATGTTTGAAACTTTGCAGAAGACATGGCCAAATTTGTCGACAACTACCCAGAGTACAAAAAAATGCAAGGAAACGTATCTAAGCATGTGACGCTGGTTACAGAAATGAGCAAGATTGTTGAAGAACGAAAACTCATGTTAATTTCACAAACAGAACAAGAACTGGCTTGCAATGGTGGGCAAGGAGCGGCATTTGAGGTGGTTTGATGCTTTAAATATGTTCGTTCATTTGTCTATACTTCATTATTGACTTCATTTCTACTGCTCGTATGACAACTTCTGAATATTAGTTGGTCAAATTTGGTTTCATTTGCTGCATGTAAAATATTAATACTGCATTATGTGATACAAATAGGAGAATGCGACTGAAGGCTAAACCTCTTAAAACTATTATGTTTAATAGTTTAGAAGGATTTTTATGGATTGTTTTCTTCTTTGTCTTGCCTTGGGGCTTTTTTCTTTTTTTTTTGGAGGGGGGGGGGGGAGGAGAGAGAGAGAGGGTAGATATTTGACACTTTGTCGTCTAGGAAAGGATAAGTCTGGCTGCGCTCAGTAATAACTTTACTGATGTAGGTGGTTGGGCATGCTATGATTAAATGATTGGAGCATCCTGATGGAATGGTGTGTCTGAGGTAGGTAAATCTTTTGTGGCTATTATAGAGTAGGGGTGTTCATTGTCTGGTATTAATCTATAGAAGAACCGATTCAAATTGTTTAATAATTGGTGTTCGGTATTTGGCATTTGGTGTCGGATTTGGGTACCAAACGGAAACCTTTGGTATTCGGTTTCTGTTTTGGTTAGAGATATGTTAAGTTGGTCAGCCATAATAAACCAGCTAACCGGATCATTAAATAAGATAATGCATAAGATGAACCAGATTTAGTTATCTAAATATGTTTATTACTGGAGACTGTAGCCATGCAAAAACACCCTAACATCTCATCTCACACTCAACTCTCGAGTTTGGCGTTCGGTGGCAGGAAGTGAAAAAAGTAGCATCATTAATTTAAATGTCAGCAGGGGCAGATCGAGATCATGCTGATCGGAGGATGGGTTAGCAGGTAGGTAAGAGGACGGACACAGGTTGAGGTATTGGCAGCAGATATCAAGCCTTAAGTTTTTCTGCTTTTGTTGTCTTGTAAGTTGTGAAATGTGAGGGTTTTTGGTCCATTCTGAGAGCACCTTCATGATACTCCAAACCTGCTGTGTTGTAAATTTGCAATATCCATTCCAAGGAATTCTTGTGAAGTTGCTCCTCACAAGCTCTTAACTGCATTTTATTGATCGGGCTTGCTTTCTGTTGAGTTTTGGTAACCAAAATTTTTGGGTTAGTTGAATGGTCTTAAAAGGAAGGAGAAGATATGGGAGATGACTCAAAAAGAGTAAGATTCTCATATGGTCATCTATGTTACATGGACTCGGTACGAGTGTCCGGATCGGATACGTGTCCAAGTGTCAGACTCGTCTAATTTTGAAAACGCAAGACACGGGGACACGGCAAAATGTTCATATTTGTTATTGCTTTTTAGTTATTTCGAAGGTAAAAAGGTGTTTTGTGTGATGCACTTGGTTTTAATTGACAAAATGTTTCCTATCAAAGCAATAACTAATTAAACAAAAAACTATATATAGTATTGATAATGTCATATCCTATGAGATGTGTCGGACACATATCCCATACCCATGTCCAAGTTTCGAGTGTCCGACACGGGTACTTCACGCAAACCGAAGAGTCCATGTAACATAGATGGTCATCATATCAGGGTTAGATATGTATCACATAATCCTTAAGCAGCACAAACAGTTCGGTGTCTTGTTCTTTATAACCAGACTTCCTATTCATAAGCAGTTCTCATAATTCTGCCACTGGCACTGGAGTCCATCTTTAGGGAGTAAAAGACACATATCAGTTGAATCTATTTACTGAGGATTACTCATTATATCTGCTTTATCCAAATTGGCACCTGTGGACATTTACTCTGATGCTAATGTGGTTTAGAGTAATTAAGACACATGTTCCTGAATAACAAGGAGGTTTGGTTTCTGGGTTCTAATATAAGCCATTTGCTGGACTGGGAGTTTAGTCCGATGCGGCAATTTTTTTGGAAGCTTTATTCTTTTAAGTTGAGGATATGAGGGTATAATCTAGCTATCTTGACAGTGGGTCTTATTGGTTCTTTAGGAGCTATTTCTGTTTTCTTTTTGGGTAGAAGCATAATTGGATTACCAATATACCTGTCAAGGTGTCTGCTTTTGCACGGGATGTAAATTCAGATGCAACTTTGACTGGTGATACAGGGCAGGCTGAATGAGATTTGCCAATTGGTGTTTTCTGAGGCTGAGTGTTGGCTCAGAAGTAAGGTTGCTCCATTTTAGCCTGGAGACCATGGTTCAAGACAGGGAAACAGCCTCTATACAACAGTTAGGTCAAGTCTGCGTACATCAACAGTCCTGAAATGGCAATGGCGGGACCCTTCCGCACCTGGCCACCCTTTCTGTAATAGCCCATATTTTTGACTGCTTGTTTAAAGAATAATTAGAAAATTATTCTGATACTGAATTAAGTAAAGGACCTTAGAGAATTTAAGTCCTTTTAGTGACGAAATTAATATTTAATAGTATTAGTGGCTAATGCGATTATATTAGATATAAAAAAATAAATAAAAAAAAGATTTTGACTTGGTTTTAGGATTTTAAGTCATTGTGATTTTATTAGTAATGAAGACTTTAAGTTGAATTAAAATTGCACTAGCAATTAGGACTTCAAGTCACATTGTAATTATGCTTAACAAACTATATAAGAAGGAGAAAGGCATAAGAGTCTTCATATTTTTAGAGACAAAGGAGAGAGAAGAGAAAAGAGCTAGTGCATTCTTTTTGGATTTTCAAGCAAAAAGGTTGTGATTAATCTAAGATAAAGAGGAGAATTTTGACGTTATATTCGTTACCTTGAGGTAAGGGTTTTATGCATTCGAAACTTTGATGTCACACATGTCATTGCAGTTTTAATTGTCACTATTTTGTATTCGGTTATTTTTCGTAATCATCATGTCCCGTTTTCTTTTTCGGAATCATCCGTGCCTATGAGTTATTGCAGTGAACTTTTGCTGCCCATCAGTTCTGTTCTTGTATAACAGCATAAACACCGTCGAATTCTTGAATTAATTTTGTTCGGCGCCCTGTATTCTTCCTCTCTTCCTTTCATTTAGCTTGGTAGCTAATGATCACAATGTCTTTAATTAACTTTTGTTCATGAAATATACCCTGTTTTAGCCACTGTACGGCACAGATTGTTTTCTGCCTCTAGCTTTTCCTCTAAGCCTCTCACGTGTCATATTGGGTGGTTCTTGTTTTCCTTGACTTTTGTTCCATTAAGTTTCCACCCAAAACTTCTTTTGACAATTTCTCACTCATTCGATCTCCGATTGAACTGATTTTGGGTGCGTTGAATTCGTATTTTCGTTCTCTTCAGTTTGAGTCTATAATGACTATTTTTGAACTTCGAATGAATATTTGTCGCATTTATTAAATTACTTTGCGGGTGATATTTGTGTTTGAAAGTCACTTTTGATGATCATGACTTATTTGTAACACGCCAGCTGCGATATTTGACATGGTATAACCATGATTTGTGATGCCTAGCAATAAGCAATTGTGTGACCCGCCGGTTGCAACATTCGACATGATGCTTAATAATAAGCAATTTGTGTATGTGACACCCACAAGTTTTGATAAATTGTATTTGATATTTGGCTTATTGGTTATTTAACTCTCTTTTGATCACTTTTGTTATTCGTTTGTGAATTTTGATTGAGTTATCTAAACTCCTATTTATTGGTTCTATTCGATAACTCAAATTTGGTATTCGTATTGGATAACCCTCTTATGGTCACCTTTGTTATTCGCTTGTGAAAATTGATTGAGTTATCTAAATTCCTATTTATTGGCTCTATTTGATAATTCTAATTTCATTTTCGTTTTTGGCCCTCTCTGTGTAAGATCTGTTACTGGGCAATTCGTGCTCACCCCTCTACAGTTTGTTTTCTTCCCCTTCCAGGCCAAGAGTATCACAAAGGGCGAGATGTTAGTACAACAGTGGAATTGCTTTGGTATTTGATACTGAGAATAGTAGAGGTTATGACTTCTTTAGAAGAACTCTCAGTCAGTCAGTTTTGTATTCGTTTTGGTTGCATATAGCTAATCTGAAGGGATTGTACTTAAGTTTTGGATTATTTTGGAGTTAAGTTTTTGAGATTTAGATTATTATGTCTGCGGTATTCTAGATGCTCTGCTCTACCTTTATAATAGTTACATCATGGACATGATTGGATTTTGGTTTAAGGACGTGTACGGACCGTTGGGTTTGGGGCGTTACACTTTTCCTAATGCAATATAGAACAGGTTGATCACTTCTTGCTGCATTGCCTGGTTGCTACGGAGTTGTAGTATTTACCTTCAGTCCTTTTGGAGCTTAGTGAGTAATGGTGCAACCCACAATTAAGCTGCTGCATAGCTGGTGTCTGTCCACTCAGAAGAGGAGTAAGATGCAGGTTTGGGATCTCCCTTGTGTCTTTTTTTGGAGATTTGGTGCGAAAGAAGTAGGAGATTGCTTACGTGTCAGACTTGTACACAGTTGATCTTAGAGCTCATGAGGCGTCATTCTATCGCGCTCTTATTAAGCATTTTTTTTTAAATATGTGGGTTGCGCCCCCTTTTTTGGTGCATGCTAATACTTATCTTTACCTATCTGAAGAAGAAATATGTCCAGTTGTGGAGCGTGGAGCCATATATATGATGGCAGATGCTTGTTCTGTAACTGAACTATACGCAAGAATATGAACCAGAATAATGCTGTTAATGGTAATATCGATGCTCTCTCAATACGTATGCTGGGACTTGGCACTAGAGACCAAAGCATTTCGTCTCTTGCAAGAATGTTTAAATGTCGTTTTATTCCAATTGTACAATTTGTCTTTAGTAAAATCAAATAGGTTGATTGAGTAGGAAGCGTTCTTGTAACCTGTCCTTCAGCCCATGTCATACATTCTTCTAGAACGTATGGCTTTGCTTTTATGACGATTGATTGTTCCTATCTCTTATCTGTTTAAGACAAAAAATAATTTCATGTGAATCTTTACAGGCTGTGACAAATCTTTTGAACAATGAAAGTGTCACTGATGTTGACCGCCTACGCCTTGTGATGTTGTATGCTTTGCGCTATGAGAAGGATAGTCCTGTTCAACTAATGCAGCTTTTCAACAAATTGGCTTCTCGGTCTCCCAAGTACAAGCCTGGGGTAAGGATTAGTTCAGGCCTTCCAATTTATATTTTTTGATGTGATCCCATTGCTCTTCTGTTTGATTATCATGTATGCAGATGTACGTTTTTTTGTGGCCATGCGTTATATGAGTCATTAACTTATGATTTCCTCTTAATGGGAGAAAAGGAAACTAAATAAGTCTAGGGTGTGGAACCCCAGCCATATGCACTCTCAGCTGGTCAAGCACATTAGATGGGAATAATCTCAGAAGTAAATTGGATTCTTTCTTTACCAACCAGCTTTTTTGGTCGAGATATAAAAGTCCCCTCCAAGGAGAACATGAAGGAGCGGGTTAGCACTTCTTGAGTGAGTTTGCGAGTAATTGAAGTCCCCTTCAATATTTCAAGGCTCTTGAGATTTTTGAAGAGTCGCGTAAACTCATGACTTACCTAAGGGTTTTATGATTACAGCACCCCTTCATGGTGCTTGAAGTCTGCTCATCTCCTCTTTAGAGACCAATTCCTGACGATCTTGAATCTGCATCTCTATCCTTAGAAAGGCTCATATTATAGTACATTTCTCTGCGGCTAAAGGTTAGGCCCATGAGCACCTCGATAGTTGGAGCTAACCACCATGTCTATTTTCCTTTTTGGTAGCTTGGCAACTTGTCATGAATGGCAGTGCCAGCTACTAAGTGCTCATCTCAATTCGTTCTCTGTTCTGGGTAGATCTGATTATTCCTTAGCTTCCAAATTATATATATAAAAAAAATATATCAGAATTCTAGTTTTCCTTCTGCACAAAAATCTCTGTAATGGCAGTCTCCGTAGTATATCCTTCACTCTTCTGAATTTCCTAGCCAGATGATCCTCCCCTGCGGAAATATCAGTGGTGATCTTCTGGGGACACTTTCTCTGGTTCTCGATATTATGCCTGGATCATAAACTGATATTAGCAGTCATTTTCCTTGTCCAGTATACTGTAACATATCCTTTTGATTTAGTCAGAAAGCTGAGAGAAAACTTCCTTTTTGTTATATTTTTGATCCTTTTGAAGGATGTTCTAGTTTGTTTCCTAATCTTGTTTTTGGAATCTACAACCTTATAATCTTGGAGGTCAGTTACATTGAAAACTTGTGTAATGCTCGAGTAACATGGGAAAGCTAACTAATTTTGCTTAATTTTCCATGATGGAATGACAGCTTGTGCAATTTCTGTTGAAGCAAGCTGGTGTTGATAAGAGAACAGGTGATCTTTATGGGAACAGGGATCTCCTCAATATTGCTCGTAACATGGCTCGTGGGCTCAAGGTTTGTCTTCAATACTGTTTTGTCATCCTGCTTTTGGACATTGTTTCCAGGTTTTGATGATTTGTTTCCCATGCTTATTCCAGGGAGTTGAGAATGTGTACACTCAACACCAGCCTCTTCTATTTCAGATTATGGAAAGCATTACCAAGGGCCGGTTGAGAGATGTAGATTACCCTTTTGTGGGGAATCACTTTCAGCAGGCTAGGTCTGTCAGTTGAATCTATTCGCCTCGTTTCACCTTTTTGTCACTTCTGTGCTTATTTTGATCTAGCATAACTTTTTGTGATTTTCCACCTTATGCATCCATATTTCTCTGAAATGTGCTACATTTTCTTCGTTGTTATTTTCTCCACCATATTTCTCTGTTATATATATCAGCATATGCAAGAGGTTTTGAAATAGTTACTTGGTGGCCTCTCTCTCTCTCTCTCTTTTCCAACGCCGTTTTCTTGACAGCTTCTGGATGCTCTGCTTTTTTTATTGTGCACATTGTTGTGTGTGGGTTTCCCCCTCCTTACTGGTGGCTTTTTTGTGAATAATACTTGTCAAAATAAAAATGACAAATACCAGAAGATTCAGAATATGTTCTCCTTCAAATTCAGTAATGCTTAAGATAACAGTCCTAGATGAGAAAAAGCATCTGTTTAAGTTTTCACTTACTGTTGAAAGGCTTATGAATTACTCCCTTCGTTTCAAAATAATTGATCAGTTTTCCTTTTTAGGCTGTCCTAAAAAAATTGATCACTTTCCAAAACAGGAAAGATTCTGCATGTGTGTTTCTATATTTACCATTTCTACACTTTTTTATTCTATTTCTCTCTCCACATTGTTGCCGAGGAAAGATGGTTCGTTGCCACGTGGAGGTGCCACAAAGGATGCAGTCTGAATCAGCTTCCAAGTAGACAAAGTGGGAGACAGCAAGGATGGAGTAAGGGCTTAGAGCAAGGCTCCCCAGACAGGTCGCGAGGACTGGCAGCGCCGCGCAGGCAGGGTGACGACGAACAGGGCCGGCGGTCGACAGTCCGTGTCAAGGGTGCAGCGTCAAGGGTCCGATGACAGGAGTCCAAATGTCTTTCTCTCACTAGAAATCCAGAGAGAATGAGTTTTAGAGAGAGAAAGTGAAAATGTCAAATGAGGGAGCCCTCTTCAAATAAGCTCCAAAGTCCACTATATATAGGCATAAATGCGCACGTGTCATCAGCTGACATGTGTCGTCCCCTAGGAGTGACACGTCGCCGGTGGGGGTCCCAAAGTATTGATTGTCTGTCAAATTGCCGGTCCCCGAGTTCGTGCCGCCCTGCCCTTGTAGTGTCCTACTGCCTGTCTGAGGAAACTGACCACACCGCGGTAGCATGGTCATAGTAGCCCGTTGCCCCAGCCTCCAGTCCAAGCCCTTACTGAATCCCACAAGATACGTCAAGAGACGCGCAGAGATCCTGACAGCGGCGAGGGTTGCCCCTGTAGCCAACTGCCAGGCGGACTAGGCGCTATGCCCTCCGAGGACCTGCTCCCGTCCTGGAGTGACCCGGGGGTCATTGCCCTGGCGGTGTCGATGATCAATGGTAACATGAGCGTACATGCTCACAGCTCGATATTCAGAGTCCGTGGCGGTGGGTCTTCGTGCCGGAGCACTACGAGCAGAGCCCCCCGAAGCCCGTCAGTTGATTGTGTGGGCGAGGGCCGGAGCCCCCGGTTGATTGTGCCGGCGAGGGCTTTAGGGTTGCGAGCCCGTCCCGCCGCGAGGGCCGGAGCCCGGTCAGTTAATTGAGCCGGCGAGGGCTTTAGGGTTGCGAGCCCGTCCCGCCGCTAGGGCCGGAGCCCGGTCAGTTGATTGAGCCGGTGAAGGCTTTAGGGTTGCGAGCCCGTCCCGTCGCGAGGGCCGGAGCCCTGTCAGTCGATTGAGCCGGCGAGGGCTTTAGGGTTGCGAGCCCGTCCCGCCGCGAGGGCCGGAGCCCTGTCAGTCGATTGAGCCGGCGAGGGCTTTAGGGTTGCGAGCCCGTCCCGCCGCGAGGGCCGGAGCCCTGTCAGTCGATTGAGCCGGCGAGGGCTTTAGGGTTGCGAGCCTGTCCCGCCGCGAGGGCCGGAGCCCGTTCAGTTGATTGAGCCGGCGAGGGCTTTAGGGTTGCGAGCCCGTCCCGCCGCGAGGGCCGGAGCCCTGTCAGTTGATTGAGCCGGCGAGGGCTTTAGGGTTGCGAGCCCGTCCCGCCGCGAGGGCCGGAGCCCTGTCAGTTGATTGAGCCGGCGACAATGAGCGTCGCGCTACTGAAGATAGCGGGTGAATGTTGTTTGAGCGAGAAGTCAGTGTCGTACAGCAGGTCCCCCCTCCCCAAAGGGAAAGGGAGGGCGACCCCCCCCCCCCCCTTTACCAAGGAGGGTGGCCGACCCCCTTACCAAGTGGGTGGCCGACCCCCCTGCAAGGAGGGTGGCCGACCCCCCTCTAAAGAGGTTGGCCGAGCCCCTTCCTTAGGGTGTGGCCGACCCCTTTCTTAGGGGGGTGGCCGACCCCCTTCTCAGGGGGGTGGGTGACCCCTCGGTTGGAGGCACACTTTCGATCGCCGTCTGGATGCTCGAGGTGCCGAGCGCTTTGACCGAGCAATGATGTTGAGCGATCTTGACTACCAAGCGGGTGACGTGTCGTGCCACTGGGATCTCTTAGTGGGCCCCAGGGTATGGTCCGAATAGGTTGTGAACACACATTTAATCTTCCACCAACCCATTTTCTCTCTCCTGGCCCACTTCCTTCCCCTCCTCTCTCTCTTTTTCTCTCTCTCTTCAGGGGTAGAATGGGAAACACACAATATATGACTTATGACTTATAACTTAAATATGCATGCCAAGTCAAAGTTGAGCGATTATTTAGGGACGGAGGGAGTATATGTTTTGGTAATGTAAAGTATGGTAATTTGATCTAAAAACATGGGACTTCAATATTGACATGGAATGTAGAAGATGGTCAGTTCTAGTATGGTTTGCTGTCGGCCGCGGGGGGTTCACTGATTGATATTGTAGTTGGCGTTTGGTTTAAAGATGCCGTTATCAACAGTTCCTGGAAATGTCTTAATCCTTTTTAGCCTGCTTCCTGGTGGCTCATCTTTATCTCGATTGTCATTAGCAGTCACCACATGCCAAACTGGTATAGTGCCTTCAGGTTTAACCGTTGAGATATGGGGCACCCTGGGACTGTCATTCTCTCCTTTTGACTTCAGTCTTATCTATTTAATTATTTTGTCACACATTGAATATTAGCAAAAGTGTCCTAGAGGGCGAGTCTTAGTTGAGTTTTGTCCAATGGTGTGCCTTTGATTTAACCTTCGAGATAAGGGGTACTCTGGGATTGCCATTGCTCTCCTTTTGGCTTCATTCCTTTATATCATCTTCACCATGTTAAGGACTTATTTTTACGTGTCCTTCACATGGAATATATGCAAATGTGTCTTATGTGGACAATTCTTAGTTGAGTTTTTTTTTTATGTTGTGTGGTCTAAGTTTAACCATTGAGATATGGGGCACACGGGGACTATCATGCTCTCCCTTTGGCCTCAAGTCTTTCTATCATCTTCACTACACAAAGGACCTACATATGAATATTATGTATCCTTCACATTGCATTTTCACAAAAGTGTCGTATGAGGGCAAGTTTTAGTTGAGTTTTGTCCAATGGTGTGCTTTAACTTTCAGATATAGGGCACGCTAGGACTGCCATTGCTGTCCTTCTGGTTTCATTCCTTTATGTTATTTCCCCATGTTAAGGACTGTATTTACGTGTCCTTCACTGAATATGTGCAAATGTGTCTTATGTGAACAAGTCTTAGTTTTGTCCTTTGGTGTGTAGGACTCTCACTAAAGTCCATGGAAAATTTATGGTATTGAAACAAAACCTCACATAATTTATTGCTGGCAGGCCGCAGGACGTCGTGATCTTCATCGTTGGTGGGACAACATACGAGGAATCACGTTCAGTTGCTATACAAAATGCCACCAATTCTGGAATTCGTTTCATTCTCGGTGGTTCTGCGCTTCTTAATTCTAAGAGGTCGTGAGTCATCTTATATTTTACATCGATTTGTAGTGTGCATGGTAGAAATGTAACCGCTAACTTCCCATACAGTCTGCTGACACATATACTCTACAATCCTTGGTTGCTTTTCAAAACATAGCATTTAAGTTGTGTGCCAGGTTTATAGGTTCTTTCTTCTACTAAAATTTTCCTTTTACAAGCATGAGCTTCATTTCTCCTGTGATTTACATTTTCAAAACACACTTTTAGCTTTATACTTATTTTTGCTGGAGTTGCAGGTTTCTGAAGGACCTTGAAGAGGCTCAGAGAGTTGCAAGGTCAAGCACGACTGTGATTTGAACATCGTCCTGCCACACCTGACATCTTTCAGGATCATGTAAATAAGTTTGATTTGCAATATTACACACTGCACAGAAGAGTATGAGGTCAATCCGTTGGTCTGGCCGGCATTATACGAGTTTTCTTTGTTCCGACTTGCACAAGATTTACGAGGAAATAGAGTTTGGCAAAGATTTAGAACCAATTAACTCCGACTTGGTGCATTAGATCTGGCGGCCAAGGGTGAGGCATTTTTTCTGGACTATTTTGTATAGGGAACCTTATTGCTGCTGTTGTACAACATGAGGGTGTATCATTTCTAGATTCTTGTAATTTCGTCATATCAATTTTTAGAAAAAAGGTATGTTGAAGAGTCGGTATTTTTACTAAACATTGAAAATCTAGAAACGTAGAGCCGGTGTCCTCTTGATCTGCCTTGTTTGTATATATATCTAAAGCCTATATCCTCCTGAAATCTAGAGCATTTATCATTTGTGTGTTTGTTCATTTGGAAGTCTAGAGCCTGTGTTAAATCTAGAGCGGGCACATCCTCACTATGTTTTATCTTATATTGGTCCAATATCATGGTTCTCTTTACTAGTTCGTGGAGTGTTGGGTCGTTGGATTGTAGAAAATCTGAATTTGGTTCTCTCTTTATGTTTATTTATGGTCTATTAGCTCGTATCTTTTCCTCTCCTTGTGCGGAGTGGTCATTTGAGATGTCTTTGATTGGTTTTTTGGGTTTTTCTTGGTTGGAGGTGCCTTGCTCTGGCTCCAACTTATCTTGGTTGGAGGTCCCTTGTTCTGGGGGAGGGGGGTGGTTCAACTCGGTTACAACTATCTGTGAGTTTTGTTTTTGCTTTGGTGCCTTAGGAAGGTTTTGCCTTGTGGTGTTGAAAGTTCCTGATGTGATTGTTGAAAAATGGATTTGGCTTTTTATACAAAAAAGTTGTAACTCTTGAACAAATACATGATTTGGGCCATTTTAAATTGCCTATCGAATACTGTATGAGCAAGTTAGAGCTGTTTGGAGTTCAAGTTTTGGCTAAATTGGTTAAAACTTGATTTCTAATCTAATCACTCTTCTCTTGCTAGAAAAATACCAGCATTTGGGAATTTTCTTTAAGAATTTTCTTTAAGGCTTCCAAGGGCTGTATATGTAGAGGTCTGGGAGCTGGAAAGTCACATAAGGAGACTAACTGACAATCCTTATCGCTACAAAGAGATAAGATAGAGAAAAACTATAAAGACCACAATACCCTCACTGGCCGGTGCATTTAAGCCATTGAGGAGAACTGGCCAGCTCAAAGGAGAACCGGAAGGTCCACTTATCCTTCTTAATTTACTATTAAGCCCTTTTTAGAAGGAAAACAGTTAGGGTGTGTTTGATAACGCAATTAAACACTTAAAACTTAAAATTTTCAATGATTTTCAATTAAGTGCGTTTGATAACGCTAAACCTTGTATCTCTTAAAAAATTAATTCCTACAAAAAATAGACTAAAATTTTAAGTCAGGGTGAACATACTTTATGCTGATCACTTAATTCTACGTGAGATAGTTAAAAGTTTTTTAATATATTTTTACATAAAAAAATAATTATCACCACGATACCGTCTTAATTAATTTGTTGACAACACCGCCTCCACCACAATACAACCACAATCACAACCATTATTTCATTTTGCTACCACCACCACAATTACCACGACCTAGCCACCATCACCATCACCACCACCACCGACAACATCACAAGGACAACGCCACCTCCATCATACCGTTGCTGTTGTCACCACGTCCATTTCCGTCAAAAACATCTAAAGATCCACCACACTACAACCACTGCCATGACCGCCATGTGACAACGACCACGACCACTACTACTCCATCATCACTGTCAGCACCACCACCAACACGATTTTAACCCCCTAAAAAAAGTTATAAAGTACATAAACAAATGTATAATTTTGGTAAAACGGATAAATTTACAAATAAATAATTTTCAGACATCTGCTTTTGGTTTACCAAACAGGTTGACTTATTTTTCAGTAAAAATTCAGTCGATTAAAGTTTTCAGTTTTACAAATTCAGTGCTTAACTTTTTCAGTACTTAAATTTCAGTTTTATCAAACAACCCCTTACTTTTAATTCAATGCATGTAATTAAGATAAAATCGGGACGGAAAATATTAAAGCAAATTCAAGTACTAGACTCCATATCCTTTCCAAACTCAGACCTCAGTTAAGCCCAAACTGACTTGGCTGACTAACCAGCTGGAACAACTAGATTGGAATGAGTAATTAAATAAAGCCTATAAGAATTAAAAATAAATTAAAGCTACAAAAATGGGGTGTCTACAAAGCCCCTCGTGGGAGCTCGCCTCCGAGGTAACACATTTTTTGTAGAAAAAACACAAAAAAGACCATAGGACAGATGACTGACGTGAGGAATCACCAATAGGAAGTCGAACTTTTGTAAGGCTTCTTATGTATCCTTGAGAAAGGAATCAAACCAACGTAGGTCAGACGACTGGATAACAGGTACTCCATTACTACCAAGCACCCAACGACATTACTCTGACCAGAGCCAAAAACGCGTGGAAATGGCTGGTTATCTAGAAAATACAAGTTAGAAGTAAACTTCATGTAGAGCCAGAGCCAACAACGTGTGAAAGCAGCTAGTTACAAAACAAAGGATGCACCCTTAGAAGCCAGAGCCAAAAATGCGTGAAAGTGACTTATTGTCTAAAGATACTGGGCATATAACCAAGAGCTGGTGTAAAAAACACATAAAGGCGGCTGGTCTATTAGATACAAGGAAAGAAGCATATCTAGAAGTCAGAGCCATTGTCTAGACACACTGGGAATAACATACCTAAGAGCCGGAGCCAACAATGAGTAAAAGCGGCTGGTTGATTAGGAACACCGAGGACTCACGTATCAGAGTTGAAGCCAAAAACGCTTGAAAGCGGCTGGATGCCAGAGCTAACAATACCAAACGACAACGCAATTGGTTGTCTAGACACATCAGTAATCAGTGAACCTAAGAGCTAGAGCTAGCAAATCGTAAAAAGGGTTGGTCGCTTAGAAACACCGGGAATAACATTAAAGAGCCACTCAAAGCCGGACCAACAATGCCAAAGATAGTTGGTTGTTGAGCAACGAGAGCAGGAAGGAACAACTATCTTCCAAAGTAGATAAAGATTGAAACATGACTAAAAAGCCATAAAATAAGCCACTCAGAGCTGGAGTTAACAATGTCAAAGGGAATTCGGTCATTGAGCATCGAGAACATGATACTTCAACTCTCTTCTAAAGTTGACAAGGACAGTAATATGGCTTAAATGTCATAAAATGAGCCAATAAAAGTCGGAGCCAAAATGCCTAATGCTAGTTGGGCATTGAATAATAACAACAACATAGATAAACTCTATTCAAGAGTCAATAAAGATAGAATTGTGACCAAAAGGTCATCAAACTGAGCCACTCAAGGTCAGAGCCAACAATGTCAAATGACAGTTGGTTGTTGAGTGACAAAAATAGGATAGATCAACTATCGCTAGAGTTGGTAAGGATAAAAATGTGACTTAAAAGTCACAAAAGAGCAGATAAAATTAAGGAAAACACTGTTGCCTTTGGCAACGACGAACTGAATGTGGTACTGGCCTTCACTGCACACATATTTAAGCTAAGCAACAAATTTGCATAATTGGATTAGGTGGACGATTTTCAGATAAAAAGAAAGCTACAACTTGATAAGGATGATTATCAAGAAAAATAGGTGGTGGCATAGATAAGGAAATCCGACGACCACAAAGTGATACAAACCGGCTAAAAGAAGCCCAAACATGATTTTGAAAAAATAGCATGCGTAAAGAAACACTTAAATAACCAAAGCACATGAGCATGAAAATTTTGTAGCATGCAAGCACACCCAATCTGAGAAGCTTATAGGAAAGTCCTCAAATGTTTGAACACATGCGTGAGTCATCAAAGTGCAGAAGGCACAAGAAATTCAAGCAGATGAGTATGCAAGATCGAATCATGCAAGCACACAAAATCTGAGAAGCGCAAAGGCAAACCCCCAAATATAGCTTGTGTAAACTACGCGTTAATCATCAAAGCACACTAGGCAAGAGAAATCAAAGCAAATGAGCACGCATAATCAAAGCATGGATGCACACAAGATCTAAGAAGTACACAGGAAAATAGGCCAGAAAGCTAGTGAATAGACAAGTATACAAAACTCACAAGCAAGCAACGCATGCAAAATTATCAAAACAGAGATTATGCAAGCATGCAAGACATTCAGTTGCACAAAGCTCGCACAAGTTATCAAAGAACTAGTCGGATTTCCCTATACCATCAAATATTTTAAGTGATAATGAAGCCAAAGTATTTTCTAATTGCTGTTGAAGAGGATGAACATAAGTTTCCATGGCTGTGCTAACTAGATTGGAACTGGAGTTAAGATTAGACTGAGATTGTAACTGGACTGGACATGAACTGGACTGGGACATGATTTCACAGGATATTTGCATTCCAACTTAAATGGGTTCCATACCCTCAAGCATAGATTTGGACTGGAAAATGGCTATACCCAAAGAAGGTTTTTACATATTCTCATTCGAGAGGGATGACCAATGACTGGATAGAGGAATGTAAGCAGCATCTGTGCATCAACTCGAATTGAGGATTAATACTCTCAGTCATAGATCTGAACTGGAAAATGAATGTACCTGAGGAAGGTTGCCTATAAACCTTCATCTAAGAGGGATCAAGCCAAATGTAGTGCCAACTGGTTCTAGAAAAAGATGACAAAAAGACCAAAAATAAGACATGAATTATTAGCATATAAACCTATATGGAGGGCTAATACCCTCGAGCATATATCTAGACTGGAAAATGGTTGAAGCCAAAGAAGGTTGCCTCCAAACCCTCATCCAAAAGGGATCAAGCCAAACTTAGTTCGATCTGGTTCTAATAGAACAGAGAAAGATTGGACAAAAGACTGTACGCGACGTCGACGTACCAACATGGCTTGAGGGTTCCATACCCTCAGATATGATCTGGACTAGAAAATGATAGGTGATGGGCTTAAATGGAGGCCCTGGACAACCAATATATATATATATATATATATATATATATATATATATATATATATATATATATATCATTATCATCATCATCACAAGATAAAACCTGCAGACACAAGTGACCATCACAGGTAAAATAAAAAGGCTCCTAGATCACATGTAGGGCACTAACAAGGGAGAATCTAGCACAACTTACGAAAAGAGGTGACTCAGAGCGAAAACCTAGACATGATGCAATAGACTATATGACAAAACGATATAGCCGTTACCTTGACTATCATGAGAGAAAAATCACAGAGAGTCCCCTGACAAGAAATGCATGTAAACGATCTAAAATTGCTATATCTAGATTAATGACCAAACAAAGGTGGGCACTACCATGAATGTCATGAGCCCAAAGGGATCCCCTAGACAAAAATGCATGTAAAGGCTACTAACAATGCAATAGGCTGGACGAAGATAGACACTATCAGGACCATCATGAGAGGGGAATCACAAAGACCCCCTAGATAAAACAAAATGCATGCAAAAGAAATCGGTAATGCAATGAGTTGGATGATGAAAGACTAACACTGTTGTGATTGCCATGAGGGGAAATCACAAGGAATCCATATACAAAAATGCATGCAAACAATACTCAAACTACAATGTACAAGATAACGATAAACACTATTCTGATTATCACTAGACGCGAATCACAAGGATCTCTTAGATGAAATGCATGCAGATGACACTGACCATGCAAATGGATTAGATATAGATAAACGCTATCAGGTCAATCGTAAGAAGGCAATCACAAGGAGCCCCTAGATAAAAGTGTGCACAAATGATACCGATACTACAATGAGTTAGATGTCAAAGACAGAAAATATCTTAATTGTCACGAGAGTAGGAATCACAAGGAGTCCCTAGACAAGATACATGTAGACAATATCGACCATATAGTGAGCTAGATGAGCAAAGAAAAATATCACCATGACTGTCAAGAGAGCTGAATCACAAGGAGCCCTAAACAAAAATGCATATATGCTCGACCCTAATACTACTATAATAGAAGGGGAATCACAAGGGAAGCCCCTAGATGAAAATGGACGTGGACCGCATGCATGATAGAAAATAGAAGTGATCCTCTCACAACTCTCTTAAAAGGGGTACCATAAATGAAGTATATACATGAAACACACATAAATGAGAAGAATTCATCATGTGAAAGGTTAGTCAAAAAGAAATTGATAAGTGAAACCCATTAGAGCGAAAAAACACAGTGATATAGAATAGGACCAAAGTCACAACAACCATAAACCATGTGGGGCATCACAAAGGAAGCCCATGTATTAAGTGCATACAAGAAAAAGGACCCTACAAAAATTATCACTACAGGGGAGTCACAGAGGAACCTCTAGACATAAGGCAGTTGACAGGGAAGGACCTATATAAACCATATTCAAGGATGTAGGCATCCTAATGGAAGCCCCTATGCAAGCAAGCGAATGAGAATGACAGCGAATCATTCCATGACTAGGCTGAGGAAAAGTATGTCGATTTATGAGGAAGATCATGCCATTGACCTGGATGATTTGCAGATATGTCAAGTCAATGATTCTGTATGGTTTTATTAGAAAAAATAGTAGATTTGTTATTATTGTCTTTTTTATTTTCATCAAAGGAGATCTCTTGATATAAGGGATTTGATTAGGCCTAGTTTAGAGGGAGTTCATACCTTATTTAGTGGTATCATTTCCTATAAAGGCTGCATCACTTTTAAGTACAAGGTAATGGAGAACAAATTTAGTTTCTTCTTTCTTTTTCTTCTCTGAAGCACTATATTGTATCAGAGCAACCTTAATTTTTTCCTATGGTCAAAATGGCCATGACTGAAGCATGGAGATCCTTCTTCTGAGACAACAAGTTCAACACTTTGTGGGACACTCAGACCAACCATGGCCTACGGAGGAGACCACTTCACCTCCCATAAACTGATCGTGAAGTTGGTGATTGATGGAATGGGCAAGCTTAGATATTTGACCAGTGATGTGAGATAGCCAGTGGCAGGCGATCCTTCCCTGAGCGTGTGGTGATTCAAAAACTCCTTATTCATTGCGTGGTTGATGAATTCCATGGAGGTAAACCATATCTCTTTCTACCTACTGAAAAAGATGTTTGAGAAGCCGAGCGTGAGACTTAATTTCATGTTGAAAACTTTTCAGATATTTTTTATTTGAAAACTAAACCAGGGAAGTCTAAACAAGGAGAACGTGAGGTTACTGTTTATTACAATGAGATAGTGTCTCTATGGCATGAATTATATCCATGTATAATGGTGAGTGTGATTGTCTAACTGATATTGTAAGAATCACAAAAAAGAGGAGTGTGACCAAATGTATCTATTTTTAACGGGTCTCAATCGTGATCTTGATGAGGTTAGGTATCAGATTCTTGGGAAAAAAATATTTGCCCTCCCTTGCAAGCCTTTTATGACATTAGGAGGGAGGAAACTAAACAAATCGAAACCCAAAACCTGCAGTAGATGTAGAGAATTTTGCTCTAGTTTTTAGGGGGAATGAACATGACAACGACAAGAAAAAAAAAAGCCTCGGTGTGATCATTGCAAAAAGTCTTGGCATACAAGGGAAACTTGTTGGAAGATTCATGGGAAGCCTCCAAACTGGAATAGGAAAAGCAGTTCTGATATCCGTGCCTTTCAAGTGTCTAATAAAGAAAATCAGGGGCATCAAATTACTCAAGAAGCATCCTCATTTACAAAGGAACAACTAGAGAACTACACTCTCTTGTTCTTTGGCTCCGAAATATAACTTTTTCTCTGATCTTTTTAGCATCATTCTTAGTCAAAATAACTCCTGCATCATAGACTCGGGAGTAATATTTCACATGACAAGTTGCTCCCATCTTTTCTCTACGTATATTCCCTGTTCTAGAAACAAAAAAAATAAAGATTGCAGATGGGTCTCTCTCGACATGATCCATTGCGTTATCTCCATATGTAACCCTACACAATGTTCTTCATGTTCCTAAACTCTCTTGTAATCTTTTGTTATTAATAGCAAATTAACTAATGATCTCAAGTGTCAAGCTAATTTTCTATTCTTCTGGATGTGAGCTAGGAAATTGTCTCGGGGAAGATGATTGGCAGTGCTAGAGCAAGTGGCAGACTCTATTTCTTTGAAGATGGAACTAACTCTAAAAAACATGTTCATAGTTCCTATTTTAAATCTGCTTTCGTCCAGTGATGTTATACTTTGGCACTATAGATTTAGACATCCAAGTGTTTATTATCTAAAACACTTGTTTGCTAGTTTTTAAGTCCATCTTTGTTTCAATGTGAAAATTATGAATTGGCTAAGCATCACATTCATTTTTTCCTTCACGGCTATATCAATCTTCAAAACCATTTATGTTAATACATAGTACATTGGGGACCATATAGGGTTTCAATAATTTTTGGACAAAAAATGGTTTGTTAGCTTTGTTGATGATCATATACGTGTAACTTGGTTGCACTTATTAAGGGATAAATCTGAAGTAGAAAATGTGTTCAAAATTTTCTATACAAGGGTAGAGACAAAATTTCAAGAAAATATCAAGGTGTTCACAAGGTAGAGAATCTTTTAACAAAGTTTTAGGAGATGTCTTGTTGGAAAGGGTATATTACATCAAAGCTCTTGTAATCAAACACCCCCCAACAAAATGGCATAGCTGAACGAAAGAACAAACATTTTTTTTGGAAGTTACCAGGGCATTGTTGTTTACCAATAAGGTTCCTAAGTACCTTTGGGGTGAAGCTAGAGGTGTCAATGGGCTGGGCTTGGGCCGGCTCTGCCCGGGCCCATCGGGCCAGCAGAGAAAACGGGTCCGGCATGGCCAGAGAAATAGGATATCTAGGCCCAGCCCAAGCCCTGACCCTAGGCCCAATTTTTAGGGCCGGGCTTGGGCCCAACAATGTTTTTTTTAAATTCTTATTACTTATTTTCTACTTTGAGGAGGAATTAAATATAAATTTGTTCATAAGCCCTCCTTTTATCCGGGCTTGGGATCGACTGCTTGTGAAATTACCTATTTTTTAAATATATATATGAGAAAAATGTCTATTTTTTTGTCAATAGTCACATTTTCATATGCATTGTTTACTTTAAATACAATTAGTTTGTTTAAAAATAATCCACAGCGAAAATGTAAACTATGTTGTGTGAAAAAAATTATTCTAAAAACTTGAGAAAATTAACAATATTTGCGAATTTATAGCGACAAATTACTAGAAAATATTGATCGTGAATATATCACGATTATTTGCAAGATTCGTGAATATATATTAAATATCGTGACATTGACGAATTTATCACGATATGTAACGATTATATCGCGAGTTGAATCTCCTTCTCTTGAAAAATGACAAGAGGAAAAAAAAGCTCTCTTGGTGGGACTCGAACCTTGGTATCACCAATAGTTAGCACAGCTTTGTGCCACCAGACCAAGCTATCACTCTTGTGTAAATTGAGCAAAGTATATAAATATTTTATTAAGCCACAAAGGGCAGGGCCAACATGGGGCTGAAAAGCAGGTCATAAGCGGGCCGGGGCCAAGCCAGCCCTAAAAATCGGGCCAAGCCCAAAAAAATGGGCAGATTTCAGGCCTAGCCTTGGCTTTTTAGGGCCAGGCCGGGCCTTTTTCTGCAATTATCCGGCCTGGTCCAAGCCCAAGTCCAAAGCCCTAAATACATGGGGCGTTACTGTTCACTTGTTGTGCCGGACCAGCCCGGGCAAAAAACGGGTCGGGTCGGGCCAACTCGCGAGCTTTCCGGCCCATTTGACATCTCTAGGTGAAGCTCTCTTAACTGCCACATAAAACTTATAAATTGTATGCCTACAAAGGTTTTAGACTTTCAAACACCTCTAAATGTTCTAAAAACGCTTTTTCTGCTTCTGCATTGACTTTTGATTCACTGTTAAAGTTATTCGAGTGCAGTGCCTTTGTCATACACATGATCAAGACCGTGGGATATTAGATCTAAATGTGTATTTATAGGCTATGCCCCAACTCAAAAAGGATAAAAAAAGTTATGATCCTTGATCTAAAAGATGTTTGTCGTAATGGATGTCACTTTTTTTAGTCTAAACCATGTTTGACACTGTTCTTAAGGGTGAGAGTAACGATGAAGATTTGGAGTTTTTGAAGAGTTTTTTATTCTCAACCCACAATATCACTCGAAAACATGATAAACACGGAATTTAGTGGTTTAAATCATGAAAATTTGGATCCAAAATCCATAAGTCTACCTTATGATATTGATGGGAACGAAAATGGAGGAGCACAAGGTAGAAAAGAACTTCTTCTTTATTCAAGGAAGAAACAGATTCAAGGAAATAAGACCGATACTTCATAGTACTGTCAAGAGTCTGTACCACAGACAATTCAATACTCCATTGAAGCTCCAGGTAATACTCATACGGAATCCATCAATTTGAATTTTCCTAGCTCTGAGTCATCTCAATCCGAGTCTAGTATGTCTGATCTAATAAACCCATTGCCCATCGTAAAGTTATAAAAAAAAAATGTCAAGTATTCCATGTCAAACTTTGTGTCCTATAAAAACCTGTCACCCATGTCTTATACATTTACCTCACATTTGTGAAGTGTGGAGATTCCAAAGATTGTTCAGGATGCTTTACAGGTTCCTGAGCGGAAGGAGGCAATTCTTAAAGAAATGAGGGACCTTGAGAAAAATGAGACATGGGAGGTAATGGATCCACTGCCATGTTTTTAAATGAGTATGAGCCAAAGGTATGTGAACTGCAAAAGTTTCTGTACGGACTGAAACAATCCCTGAGAGCCTGGTTGGAAAGGTTCAACACAATTTGTCAAGAGAAAAGGATATATTCAGGACATGTAGATCATAGTATCTTCACAAGGCATTCAGTTGATGGAAAGATAGCCATTCTAATAGAACATGTTGATGATATCATTCTAACTGGGGATGATATAGCGGAGATAGAACGGTTGAAGTAGTGCCTAGCCTCCGAGTTTTAAATTAAAAACTTGGGATCATTGATGTTTTTTCTCAGAATAGAGATAGCTCGATCAAAGAAAGGGATTGTAGTTTCACAATGTGATTGATCTACTTAAAGAGACTGGTACAAGTTGGTGTCGTCCTGTAGAAATACCAATGGATATGAACCAGAAACTTGAAGATAATAAGGCAGATCCAGTAAATACATCTCAATACTTGAAACTAGTTGGGAAGCTGATTTAGTTGTCACATACATGGCCTAATATTGCATCTGCCGTAAGTCTAGTAAGTCAATTCATGAATTCTCCTCATGAAGATCATCTTGAGGCAATCTACCCCATCCTGAGATACTTAAAAAGTTCTCTAGAAAATGGCTATTCTTTAAAAAGAACGAACAATGAAATCTTGGAGCATACACAGTTGTAGACTGGGCAGGATCAATTATCGATAGGAAGTCGGCATCAGAATACTGCACTTTTGTATGGGGAAAACTAGTAACATGGAGAAGCAAGAAACAAAGTGTCGTGGTTCATAGTAGTGCCAAGGCAGAATATAGAGGGACGACTCATGGGATTTGTGAGATGATATGGGTAAACGAGTTTTGGAAGAACTAAGAAGACCTATGACCATGCTATTTGTAGCGAACTGCCTCGAAAAAATTCCTCCCCGCCTCGAAAAAATTCTTCCGGAAGGAATTTTAGGGAGTCGCCATCTTATTTGGTTTAAGCAAAGAGAAAATAAGAAAAATCCAAGAAATGACTCTAAAATGTCCAAGGGACAACTAACCTATCAAAATAGGGAGATAGTTTTAGGGACTAAGTTATTTAGTGGGAAAGGTTTTAGGCACCCACCACACCCTTTCGGTTTCTACTTCATTTCTATTGATTTTTGGCCATTAAAACATATAACATGTAAACTATGCAATAACACTAACCCTAAGTTATTTTTATACTTTCGGCTTGTACTCGACATCATGGGTCGAATTGCCGATGTATCTGGTCGGGTTAACCAGAATCAAAACCACCGTAATTCGACTTTGGCTCAATGGGAAACAATCTACATGTCGGTCCTAGACTTAGATTGAGCAATGAAAAGACTCTTTTTTATTTTTATAATAGAAATGCGATCACGGGAAATGGGAGAATATAATATCGATTAATGAACTAAGCTAGAAAACATTTAAAAGTTACCTCGGGAATTTTCTTTTCTAGATGACTAGAGAACCCTCTCCATACTATCCACGATTCAACATATTAAGATACTTTTAAGTGAATATAGAGGGCTAAATTCTCGAAATAGATCATACACCACTACATAAAGAAATGGTGTAAAGGCTCTAAAGAGAGTAAGCTTAATATTCAGATTCCAGACCCCTAAAAATAAGGAGCCTTTTTATTATGCCCTGGGGCACCAGAAATGATAAGATTGGCTTTGCCAATCTAGGAGCTGGAGATAAGTCAGGATATTTGAATTACAAATTGACAAAAGTCAACTAACTTGCTGGTTCTCGACAAACTGGCTGGTTCATCCCATAATTTTATGGTGATTTTTCCCGAATTTCAGAATATTATCTGACCCTAATTTTAGTAATTGTCTTTGATTTTGCATATGGGATGTACCAGATTCGAAATTTATCTTCCTAAACCATATAAATCAAGGATTTAGTCCCTTACATCAAGGATAATTCACAGAGAAATTTCTTAAATTATCTAGACAAAATAAAATAAAATAAACACTTGGACTGAACTGACTCAATTGGACTGGACTGGACTAGACCACTGGACCTTACAATTAGACTTATGACCTTGACAATTGGACTAGACTGATGGACTTATGATCTTGACAACTAGACTGGATTGGATAAAATTAATTCAGTTTTATTAGTAGGCCTAAGCTTAATAATAAAATCTAATTACTAATGAAGCCCAATATTTATTTAATTGATATTAACTACACAAATAGGGTGTCTAATGTGACACCCCCAGCCTAAGTGACGTCACCAGAGCTGAGTTGTCAATCATGTCAACGTCACTACCTTGAATACAATAAAGAGCTACTATAACATTAAGATTATAAAGGGACATCATAACATGTCCTTACAAATGTTTTCCTTGAAAGTACAGATTGTATTGCAACGGAAACTGTACAACTTAAAACAACTTAAAATTTACACCAAGCTCACATCATCATGGCGATACATTTCCTCACAAAATCTTAGTATAGTTTCTCTTTACCTTTACCAAAGATTTCTTGTCGTTCAAACCTAATACCTGAAAAACACATCAGATAGGGAATGAGCGCAAGTCGCCCAGTAAGGATAATACAAGGAGTACAAGGCACAGCCTTTTCGAAAAAAATGGAGAATTGATTATGAATTCTCAATGAAGGCAAAGAATTTAAGAATGCCAAGAACAAACATCTCCAATCATCTTGATACATCACCTTTGTTTAAACCGAGTGGCTCAAGCCCAACAAACCATACTAAAGTTCACTTCTCGGTTTGGTGGTAGTCCTGGAAGATCTTCGGGAAAAAAATCTGGAAAGTCGTTGACTACTGGTATCTGCTCCAGTTGTTGTTCACTAACATAAATATCGAATACATGTGCCAGATAGTCTCGACACCCGCTATGAAGACAGCAACGAGCTCGTAGATCAGATATTAGGTAATGAGGGTTTACCACCTTATCTCCTTGTATGACAAGTTCAGGTATGTTAGGCATTGACAACTTAATCAACTTACATCGACAATCTACATTAGCATGATGCGCAGCTAACCAATCCATTCCGAGGATTACATCAAAGTATCCCAGATCTAAGAGTATAAGATTAGTATACAAGATCTGATCAGCTACTTGAATCAGTCATTCTTCATATATTTTAGTGGCTAAAAGGAAATTGCCACTAGGTATGTTCATCGCAAGTATGGCATCAAGTGACTGACAAGGTGTTGTCAACTTTTCTACAAATGCTAATAAAACAAAGGAACGAGTAGCACCAGAATCAAACAATATAACGACTTTATGAGAACAGACAAGGAAAGTACTTGTCACCACCTTTTCAGATTTTATAGCTTCTTTTAATTCCAAAGCGTTAGCACGACCTATTGCTCTTGGCCTTCCTTCTATGGTTAGTGTCTTTTGCCGGGGACACTCATTCATGTTATGTCCCGGTTGTTGGCACTCGTAACAAAAGTTCTGCGAAGGAATTTTGAAATTCGTCACCTAAAAGTCGACTTTCAGCAACATACGTATTTAATACAATTAGCAACAAAACATCCATCACTAAATATATTTTTCATATTTTAATTTATTTTCGTTTTTTGAAAATAATTTATTACATAAAATATTTAGCGACAGAACAATTCGTTGCCAAAAGTTTTAACGACAGACATTTAGCGACAAAACATCCATCGCTAAAAATTATTCAAAACTTGATGACTTTTAGCAACGGAATGTCCGTCGCTAAAAAGTTTGCCGTCTAAAACTTTAGCGATAGAATTTTTGTCGCTAAAATAAGTAAGACTTTTAGTGACGGAATAAAATTCGTCGCTAAAAGTCAAACTAATTTTAAAAATATTTTTATTTTTTTAATACCCAAACCTGTAATTACAAATTCTCAACAATAATTCTCAATCCAGCAAATATTTCTCAATGCATGTTAGGGTTAAATAATTGCTGATCCATCAGCAATTATTTAACCCTAAAACAAACACAACACATATATATATAGAATGGATTCTATACTAATCGAAAAATAAAATGTATATAAAGTTTAAGAAGGCACGAGAGCGGGGTACAATAGAGTAGGGGAGGGGAGGGTAGTACAAGTCCGGGGGGGCACGGGAGCGGGATACAAATAGCTAGGAGGGGAAGGGCTGATCAGGAGTCGGCGAATCCCGGATCTGGATCCTATTGATCATGTTCATCCGCGGGGGCACTGTGGTCCGGATCCGGCTCGACATATCCAACAGCAGTGCCCTGCATGTAAAGGCACGGACGTATTAATCTCGATAGCAATCGTATATAGTGTTTACTAAGCGTATATAGTGGTTGTACCTGATTATGCGCCGTGATCATCCTATACACCTTCGAAGCAATATGACGGATCTCGTCCTCGTGTAACGATAGTTTCTCCACGGTCAGTGTCTGCGTCTGTGGAAAGACAGCGGAGGATGGGGACGCTCCTATCATGGCACGTACAGTCGTATCGAGTAGGCCGCGTACGCGGCCTTTTGGCTTGTTGACGACCCCCAGTGTATCCAGCCATCGCTTTAACCCTCCAATACTTGTGCCCCTACTCATGGACGCTGATGGCTGTCCGAACTGCTGCTTAGACCCCCTGATTTGTTCATACGAGGCCTGCAAAATAGTGATTTGACATTCAAAACATTAAGGTAAAAAACATCGAATATAAAGGCAAAAATTTAACAAACTAAACAAATTAATCCGTAACTTACATCGATCTGCCGGGAAATATCTAAAACAAAGTCCCCCGCCCGGTGTGCATTCCTTCTTCCTCACGTACGTCTGACAGTACGTCAGAGCTACGACCTCATATGCTGCCAGGTTTAGGTGCTCAACCGTATTCTTGTGTCGGAGGATGTCGTGAGCCACCGACCCCCCCGTGTGCGTGGGATCTTTCTCGTGTCTGTTCTCATTCCCACTCATACTCTTGGCCTCTCAGGATGTATCAGTCCTCCACTGATCAACCATATGTCCCCATATAGATGGAGATATCCAATGAAGGGAAAATCCCTTCCACTCCTCCATCGGGGCACCCTCAGGCAGCATCTTCCTCACTTGCTCTTGTGCATCGTGTAGCCATCGCATGTAATTTTTACCGATGTACGCAAAAAAAACATGTCGCCTCAATGCCTGCTGCTCAGATGACTCAAACTCGAACCCCTCTTGCAAGGTATCCAATTACACAATCAATACAATTAATTTAAAAATTGCGTTCTAATTAAACAAATAATTACTGACAAAAAAGAAAACCGTACCTGCCACTCCTCCCATAAGGACTCCCTCGTCGCGGCATCCCAGTCCTTCCAGTATAGCTGTGGCTCAAAGAATCGGCCCTTCACAAGGACGCCGATCTTCCTCTTCGCCGGAGTCTCTATGAAAACTTTGGGGGCTAAAATGTAAATTAATCTTCTACATGAAAATTAACAAAATGAGTGATATATATATATATATATATATATATATATATATATATATATATGTGTGTGTGTGTGTGTGTGTGTGTGGAGAAAGCGAATATAAGGCTAGCCTCACGCAACTTGAGGGAGGCTAGCAGCAAAAATTTAGTTTCATTAACAGAAATGAGGTTAGATATAGTCTTTCTTTCTCTCTCCTAGGGATGGCAATCCAACCCGCAACCGGCGGATCCCCGCCCCGCCCCGGTCCGATAGGAGCGGGTCATTTTGACTTTGACCGGATCACGGGGCGGGTATGGTTTTTTTAAAAAAAATCCGCAGCGGGTTAGGGTCGGGTGTGGTATTTCATCTGGCCCGCCCCGGTACCCGCCCCGCCCCGTACCCGCCATGTTTAATGTAATCCTAACCTTAACCTATTAAGCAATCACAGCCGTCCATCTCACAATATAAGTAGTCACAACTCTCTGAAACCCTAGCCTACCACATTTAGTCTTTTCACTTCTTCTCTTCTGAATCTCCATTTGACGGCGTCGGAGACACAGCTTCTTCACCTCGCCTTTTCACCGCCCTCTCCTCCGCATCGTCACCCCTCCACAGCCACGAAACACCTCGACCTCACCACCACTTAACACCGTCACCACCACCTAACATTCCACCGAACACCATTCCATCTCTACCGAACACCGTCACTACATGTCCACCGTCACCGTCTGACTTCTTAGGCACATCACATGGCCGTAAAGTGCCGACCTTGCTTGGTCTCAACAATTTGGCTTGGATCCTGAGATCGAGGAAGGCTGGAGATCGCCGAAAAGGGAAAGAGTTGAGTCAGATCTGGAGAGAAGAGAAGGTCTTCAGCTTCAATTTGCAACATACAGTCATTTTTTCGCCAAGAAAACGTCTTGAGCTTTGATTTGCAGCTTCGATCATAACACTAAGAGAAGATCTTCAGCTTTGATTTTCGCTCTCGACCTCTTCCATATATAGCTTGTGTTGGATGCCATTTACAGAATCTGATTTGAGGATTTAGGGTTTGTTATTTAGGGATTTTGAAGTTTGTAATTTGTTACAGAATATGATTATGCTTTAGGTCTTAGATTTTCTTTTTTTGACATTGCCTGGATTGATTGAAATTGTATTATTGCTGGATTGAAATTGTTTCTTGTTCCCTTTAACCTAACAAATGGTTGATTATTTTCTAGATTGTACACAATTTGTAAAATACAGACAGGTTTTCTACGGCAACGAAAGCTGATCGGGGCGGATCGGGGCGGGGTCGGGTTTTTGAAAAGTCTACCGGATCGGGGATGGTATTCCCATTCCCTGACCCGATGGCGGGGCGGGGCGGGATAGTGTATAAGGACCACCGGGGCGGGTGCGGATTTCATAAGATCCGCCCCCGACCCGCCCCATTGCCATCCCTACTCTCTCCCTTCCCCTGTTTTCCTCTCATCTCCTCTTCCCCGTCTTTTCTGTCGTAGGCCCTAGCAACCCACCGCCCCAACCTTCATGCGCCGGCCACCGTCACCCATCAACGCCCCAACCTTCCAGCCGCAACAGTAACACACCGTTATTAATGCCTCAACCTTCCACCATAGACCACCACAAGCCACCGTAGACCACCAAACTCAGCCACCGCAACCACCATCTCTAACGTAAAAACCCGTCGTCCAGTCGTCCACCTTCCACTGTCAAGCCACCGTAGACCACCAACCTCTGCCCTCCTCAAAGCCACCGCAACCCACCATCTCCAACGTAGAAACCCGCCATCCACCTTCCACCGTCACTAGCCTTTGTTGCTGGGCAGTTCCATCGTGAGCTACCTTTGCAAAGCACTACGCAGACCTCCCACCACCTATACCATCAAAAGCCACTTACCATTATAGGAACCCAACATTGCCGGTTCTTGTTTGTATGTAGAACAACTGCAAGAATGGAGTTTCGATTACATAATGAGTAGGCATTGTGGAAGTGCAAAGGCAATTGTGTTGAGAGAGCAAGCTTAGTTTTGGACTTTTCATTGGTTTTTTTTCTTTCTTGATTATGGATATTTGTTGCTCATTAACAGTTGATGATTTGTTGAAGTGTGTTAAGGATTAACTCTACCCTTGATTGATGTGTTCTTGGCGTACAGATCTACATGGTGTCCTGTTATTCAATATGGCGCCGGCATGTTAATGAAAAATATGCCATGTTATATTTTTGAGGTGTTTGACATTTTGGAGATGTGTTCAATACGATTTCAATACGGATTTGCATGATCTGTTTGTATCAATTATGTCTATGTTATAAGATTCACATTTTGGCACATAATAAGAGCCTTCACCTCTTCCCCTTTTTTTTTTTAATCCTTTTGGACTATTGTTGCATTTTATTTGGTAAAATTAGTAATCCTGCTCATTACACTATCAAGCAGAACTCATTGGTTCAAACAAAAAGTTGTTATTGCAATGGCAAAACAAACCTTTATATATAACAGATCGGGCATAATTACAAATAATCACACAAGATTATTCAGCTAAAAGAATGATGGCTAACACACTCTAATTAATATTAGGAACTAGAGATACAATACACTGCATAAACTTATTTTATTTGTTGTTACATCTTCACTGATTTCTTAATTGACTTGATGGATGACCTCATGAAGTTGTTGTCGCTGCACGATCATCATCACCAATTACCAAGGGCTTCTTCCTAATGCACGACCGCAACACCCTTTCACTCTTACATCCTCTTACGTACGAATTCATCAGCACTAGGCACAATTACGCGCTGCATGAAGGACAAGAATTCACTCAACAAAATCAAAGAAACACAGGTCGGACCCAGGAAGAGGAATGAACCAGTAGGCTGTTGTGCCCTTCCTAAACCAGCCCTCGACCTCAACACAGCCTCTGCAACAGCACTAACAACTTGATCTTGTCCCAACACTCTTTGATGCAACCTCTCAGCAAGACCAATCAGCCTTTCTTTTTCATTCTGGCCAAGCCTCGTGACCGGTATACCAGTCCAGCGACTCACAACTTCAGCAATTTGTTCGGGTCCAACAGCTTCACTGAGCATCAAATTCTCATCTGTACTCTCTTCAAACTTTGCCAAGGCGGCCTCCACCTCCTGAATTGCTCCAAATCTCAAGTCAGCGGCTCTAGCTAATTCAAATCTTCTTTGAGCTTCCTCTGCAGCAAACAAGAGCTCTTTTCGCTTCTGTTTGAGACGGCGAATCTCATCTATCCTTTCCTTCTCCTTCTGATACTTCATCTTCAATGGCTGAAGTTTCTCTTTCAAATCACTAAGCTCTCTCTTTACCTAATTATTGGCAAAAATTCAGTTCAAATAAAAGATGAGATAGTAAGGATTAATGACAACCCTACCAGCTAACTAAAATAAACCATGACAATAAACTTACTTCATCAAGACGCGCCTTGCTAGCTTTGTCTTTCTCCTTCTCAAGAGCATGATGCTCAATTTCTAATTGCATAATCCTCCTTTCAAGATTATCAATTTCTTCAGGCTGACTATTGAGCTGCACTCTGACATTGCACAAGCTTCATCTACAAGATCAATTGCCTTGTCGGGCAAATGCCGCCCTAAACAAAATTAGAATAACAACTCAAATTATTGTTTAAACATTGCCTTGTGTAAAGATTTATGTTTTGCAATACTGCCTTAGGCAAAAACAGGGCATTGAGATGTACAAGATAACTTTTGCAATACTGCAAACTCTAAAATCAGAATTTAACAGCATGTAACCATGCAGAAAATAAAACCTAGTAAATCCATTTCAATTAGTTACAGTTTAACAAAGAGTCTATTTGGCAACCCACATTGTTTAAGTCCATAAAGTTAGTCCACAGAGACCCCTGCCAAGAACAACTAATAATGCCAACAACAAGTTTCGAAAGGTTCCAGAAGAGCTGATATGTGGTTTATAAAGAGTACGTTTCAAAATGCAGCTTAATGGCTCGTAGAATTGGAAATATGCAATTCATACCAGTTATGCATCGGCTTGACAATTGTGCTGCAACCATAAGAGCTCGATCCTGTATCCTAACACCCTGATGTCCTTCATACTTCTCCTTCAGCCCTCGAAGAATGCTAATTGTGTCAGCAACACTAGGTTCAACCACATAAACCTGCTGGAAACGCCTCTCAAAGGCAACATCTTTCTCCACATATTTCCTATACTCCTCCACTGTTGTCGCGCCAATGCATCTTAGGTGGCCTCTGGTGAGCATTGGCTTAAAGAGGTTCGCAACATCCATGGATCCCTCGGTTTGGCCAGCGCCAAGAACAAGGTAGACTTCGTCCATAAAGAGGATGACTTTTCCTTCAGCCTCGTCCACTTCCTTCAAAACAGCTTTCAATCTCTCCTCAAATTCACCTCGATATTTTGCTCCTGCAACCAAGGCCCCCATATCCAAGGGTATGACCCTAACATCTATAAGAAGTGTGAGGAACTGTATCAAGGATTAAACATTAGTGCAGACCATGACTTATGTACGGATTTCTTTGTAGTGCAGATAGTGGCTGAATACTGTATCAATATTAAATATTGGTGCAAATATGGTTTTTGTATCAAAGATTAAATATGCTAGGAATTTCATCGAACAGTTGGTGATCAAATTGGAAGTATAAGAAGCGTGAGAAACTCTGAAGAAATCATTCACAAAACCAATACAAAAAAGTGAGGCAGGATGGATTAAAACTTACCTGATTTCAGTATGTGGCGTGAGGCTTGTGATGGTGGGTGTTGGGGTCGTGGGAAAAGGAAGACTGTTCCAGCGATGGTGGCTGCGGTGGCTTGTGACGGTGGAAGGTGGACGGCGGGTTTCTACATTGGAGATGGTGGTTGCGGTGGCTTTGATGGTGGTTGCGGTTGGTGGTCCACCAGTGGCTTGACGGTGGAAGGTGGACGACGGGTTTCTACGTTGGAGATGGTGGTTGTGGTGGCTTTGATGGTGGCTTGTAGTGGTCTACGGTGGAAGGTTGGGGCGTTGATGGCGGTGTGTTACTGTTGCGGCAGGAAGGTTGGGGCGTTGATGGGTGTCGGTGGCCGGCGCAGGAAGGTTGGGGCGGTGGGTTGCTAGGGCCTGCGACAGAGAAGACGGGGAGGAAGAGATGAGAGGAAAACAAGGGGAAGGGAGAAAGAGAGAGCGAGAGAGAGAGAGCGCGCGCGAGGTAGTTGTGTGTTGCTGTGAGTGTATATGTGTGTGTATATTGTATGTATGTGTGATAGAGTCAGTTTGTGTGTGTATTAGTGTGTTAGTGTGTGTTAGTATGTGTATTAGGATTTGTGAAGTGTGTGTATGTGTTTGTGGGTAAAGGGAAGGGGAGAAGTGTGTTACTGTTTAACTAGAAAAGAGGGAATGCTGGTTTTTTTTTTCTTTTTTCTTTTCTGGAGAAGAAGATTACAGAGAGAGGGAAAAAGCCGGGTTTTAAACTTTGAACTCAAAAGTGTCGCTAAAAGATAATTTTATACTAGCAATTTCTTTTCCAATTTTTAAAACATGTTTAGAATTTTATTTTGGATAAAGTTCAAAGAGTAATCCCCATTATTTTTGCAAGACCTACAATCTGGAATTTTCTGGGATTTTTCTGTATTTGCGAAGCATGTTAAATGATTATATATATATATATAAAAAAGGGGGTTTTGTTGTATTTTAAAATAGTAATTTAAGTTATTAAATTTTGAAACTTTTACAGTAATCTTACGTAGCTAAGATAGTGTGTTGTCTAAACTTTTGAGAGTTTTTAATAAGAATGCAGATTGCATGTTGGTACTGTGAATGATCAGATAATGTTTTTTTTTTCATGAAATGCTTCTTTATAGATGCTGAATAGGTTCTCATGTATAGCACTAGCTGGTGTGGCAACTGAGTACATTCTATATGGCTAAACAGTACATACCTGCGCTTGCTGATATTAACCAGGTATGTACTGTTACTCTGCTTATCTGACTATTACATCTAGGCAAGGTGGACATATTAATATTTGGAGTGGATGGTATATATGTTGGCTTTCTCAGGCAGCATTCTACAAGTGCTCTGTCATTATGGTTGACTGACCAATTTTGATAACATCATCTGTTTAAAAATCTGCTGATGGTATTTTGGCTTCATTTCTCTTGTCACCTGAGAAACTTTATTTAGTTTTTGCTGCCCTCGTGGTCTTCTGCTTTCCCTCCATACATCCGCATGTATATCGTATGAGTATATGTGAGGTTAAATTTATCTTACAGGCATCCAGACTATGACCGACTTAAGCATTCATATTGGTAGTTTAGCAATCTAACATGCACATTCTGGTGACACACTTAAAACTTATTGAAGCTGGCATAGTTTTAACACACCTCTATCTGTGGAATCGAGCATTTTTTTGGTGAAACCCTTCGCATGTGCTGCATACTCTCCTTGATCTTGAGGCAGCTGCTTCTGTGGAATTGGCTGCACCTTAAGGTGTTTTCTTGGTGAAACTCGTGGCACATGCTGCATATTCCTTCGATGTATTGTATGAGACGATGATACCACTCGACGTCTGCTTGATTCATCAGGAACCTATTACCAGTAGCACGATGTAGATGATGTATACGATTTGGATAAAGAACTTCAAATTCTCACAAAGAAAATAGTGAAACTTAACGTGTCCAGTTCCAGAAGAAACATCTTGGGAAGACTGCATCGACAACATCACAGTCCGTATATGGGACATCATGTTCTCTTGCATTTTAGCCTCCAACTGTGCCTTTATAGTTGATACTTGGGCTGCTACCTGAGTTTGCATCTCTTGTTCCATTTCAGCTCGCATTTCATCTTTCATTGTAGCCTCCAATTGTGTTTTGATAGTTGATACTTGACACTTGGGCTGCTATTTGGGTTTGCATTTCTTGTTCCATTTCAGCACGCATTTTATCTATCTCTTCTTGCCTAATGTCTCTCGTTTCTACCCAACCAACTCTATATGATGAACCATAGACATTACTCGGACAAGCACCTAACCAAAGCCCACGAATACGTCCGTTTTTATCATGGCCCATGACTTTGGAGAAGGTATCATCGGAAGCATAATGTCACGGACCGAACTTCCCTAAGTCGAAACCGTGCGGCACTTAGCTAGATCAAGCCCCCGCTTGCTCGGCTAAGTCAGCCTAACCGTAGAGCTGGGCGAAGTTGGAAACAAATATGCAGCGGAACACAAGAGGTTGGGGAAAGGATTCCCAATACATTACTTGGAGAAAGCTTGAATACAAAGATATATTGGATGTGTTTTGGATGATTTGACCAAGTGAGGCCTTGGCTTTATATATTACTCCACTTCCTCAACGGACGGTGGAGATACATTCGATCCTACGGATCCTATTATGCTTCTAGAATTCTAGAATACTTTCCTACTCTAGAATATTCACACATGTTACACATGTTCAAAATAGAATAGTGTAGAGAAGTCTAGAACCTTCCGGAAGCCTTGCCTTCTAATCGCCAAGTAAGCGTCCACGAAGCGTCCCGTAAGCGCCTAATGAGCGCCCACATGGCGTAACCTCTAAAAATCAGCCTCCTTAGCAAACGGTCCATGACAATAAGCTGGCTCTTCAACGGAATCTGGAAGTTCTGATGCAAAATTGTCCATTTTATCCTGTGCAAACAAGAGAGTAAAGTCCACTATTATCCAAACTTATTAATACTAATATTTATTGTAATCTTAAAAAAGGGGGGGCGGGGGGGGGGGGGGGGTGGAAGAAGCACATACAACAGCTTCAGCCACTTCTCCAGTTGTAAACTGCCCCTGCTTCTCCCCGGTCTTATACTTGTGTGTTCCTTTAAAAAACTCACGACGAGATGGGTCTCTACCGATAGAATTCCTTAGCTACATCGCCAATAGGAAAGCACATTTAAATGCCTATTTGAGCTCATTAGTCATCTGCACTTACTTACAATAATTAGAGTATGTATATGAGAGTTTACCTCCACTCTTACTTGAGCATTGCTCTTCCGACCATTTGTATGAGGGAACTTCCTTTTTTCCCTGTTCTTTTTGTTTTTGTCACTCTTTGCCTTGCATTTGAAACAAACAGAGAAGCATGATTAAGTATTAAAGAAAGCCAACATGGGAAAATGATCAGTTTGTAAGTACATGCTACTTAAAATTATGTCAAACCATTTGAAACATACCTTCACATTTTTGCAACCCCAAAAGTGGACAAGAATAGGCCACTGATTCTCTTCCACCCTTCCAAGTGCTCAGCTTCGTTATCATATGGATCATAGCCCTTGGCCTTCACAGAATGCTTCCACTCCTTCCATTTCTTCTCAACAGACATCATGAGAAGTCTTCTCATCTCCATTGTTGCATTTGTGTTCTCCTATGGTCATGGCATACAAAGAAATGTTATTATTTGACTTGGGAGTTGATACTCTTGTCATCTCCATTGTTGCATTGTTTTCCCCTTTTGCAAATCATATGCTTGTATCACGAAGCTAAAACTTTTTTGCTCTACAGTAAGACCTAAACTTCCCTCCGGGACTTAAGTTAATTTAATTGCACAAACCAATCATTATTAGGCCTGTAACAGTCAAATATTAAGTAATAACACTAGGAAATGAATCAAGAGTGCATGTGTATGGAATGATTTGGATCTAATATGCACCATCCAGTTGCAATTCCTGTAACATAAACTAGGTGCAGTGTTTCAGTAGTGTTTAGTTATGAGTAATTAAGTAATGCAAATCAAATAAAAGAAATCTTGCCCCAATTATAGTACCAGTAAGTTGACCATATTTATTTATGTTTGAATAAAGAGACTGCCAGAATGGAAAATGTTCTCTTTTTGGGATATTAGGAGAGTCGGTCAAGATTCCAGCAACAAAGACCTTATTTTAGTTGGAGTACTGTTGTATTTCTTTGGAATTTCTATTAAAAAACTATTTACCCCAAAACAACCACTCATAATGCCAGTTCTGCCTAGTGATGTTTAGCATCATAATGAGATGTTCGACTTCAATCCCTTTGCATACGAAGTCATTAATCCCACTGCCTTTCTACCTTCCTGCCCTGCATTGAAAACTTGAGCCACCCCTCCCACACACACACACACCAAACACGCACACAACACATAAAATTTGGCATATTTGTTTTCCCACTTGTCCTCTTAATGGCATTGTCATGGTTTTCCCATCCTAATTAAACATCCCAATTAAACCAAGTACACAACATATAGTGCTGCACCTTCAAACTTGAGATTCATCAAGTTTGGACAATATTATCCTACCTGCCCCAGTACAGTGAGCATAATGAAATAGTAGGTGTGGGTGACTGCCTGAACAACTTAAACTACAATTGCTCATGAGTCCTATTTTTCCCTGTACGGGCATATGCATCCAAAGCTCAATTTGGTGATAATAAATGTACAATTGGCACAGGGGCCAAAACCTACATGCATCCAACCTTCTCCAGACCTGCAAGGGACCGTACTGTAGATGTTGAAAAGTGTCTTCCTTTTTTTTGGTAAAAGACTTAATTAACATTAATTAAAAATAACCATTACAACCTAAAGGCAATGCCCAAATGAGCATTCCTGGAAAAACAGAGACAACAGCATCCAAACGGATGGTCCCGGAAATGGCCAACATGGCCTTGGAAGAAACCAAAGAAAACATAATGGCTACCCGTGGGTAGCCAGATCGGGAAGACGCAATGAAATGCATCAGATCCCTCATTCCCACTGAAACAGAGGTGAGAGTCATGGGCCGCATAGAATGACAGTTTACATTACTGTCGCGGTTAACATCGGAGCCGTAGAAAGTGGAGGGGGGTCCTCCCAAGGCCGGATCGAAGCGATCCGCAGCTCGAAGGGAATATGCATCCTCCAAATCTAGCAGATCCGGCATCTTCAAGCCACCATTCCACTGGAAAGTGGTCTTGTCACTGGAAAGACTAATGGTTACGTATTCACTAGATGTTCTATAGAAGTTCTTAAGCATGAATCATAATCCAACTTCTTTTATCTGCAGATTGAAATCCAGTGCATAATACCAAAAACAAAACTGAGGTTTGTTCTCTTTCACAAATGGTGACTTTATTATGATTTTCATTTTGTTTCTCTTGTTAGTATTTCCGAGGTTAATTTCAGGAATGGAAAGTGGAATGGCACAAATTCTTACAAGGAAGACGGAAATGTGGATTATGATGACATGGATAACAAGTCAGATGCATCTGATAGTACAGTCACCAAGAGTGTTGGATCTTCATCTAGTAACCATGTTTGTGGTCCTGGAGAACCTGGTAGCAGGGTATTTTCATCAACTTTCTCATAGTTAGATTTTCACTTAATCAATATCTGTTACTCTTATCCTGGTATTAGCCATGTTCTTATTCGTTTACTTTCTTAGTCTTGCTAATTCCTAAGACTGCGGAAATGATATGTAACAAGTTGATTTTTAAGATTCTATTCTTTATCTTTTTACTTCATTTCAATGTCTTATAGCTCTTAAAAATTCGATTGAAAGTACTGACTTAAGTAGTTTACCAGTACTATTTTGCAGTTATTTAAGGAAATCATTTGAAGCATACACAATCATCAGACAAGGCAATGTACGTATGCTAAGATTCTTAAGAAGCACTAACTCTCGGAAAATAACTTCCACGTTAGTACGTTGACCGTTTTTAAGACCCAATTTTCTCGACATTTTTTAGTATGTCTGAAACATTTGTAGAAACCTGAGCTGTAGCAGAGTATATAATCTTATGGACAATGAAGTATTGTCTTGTCTTCATATGATAGCTTAGTATATTGGAATCATCTCCCACGTCCAAGATGAATATCAAATATGAGAAATCTAAATTTTCTGCACCATTACGTTAAACCAGTGAGTATTGAGACCTGTAAGTATGGATGCCGATATGTCACAAAGCATGACATGCCGATATGTCACAAAGCTCAACTTAAACTACAAAAGCTAGATATGTGAAAACCTGAACGTGATTTCAGAATCCAGAGAAAATGCAGGGGAAGAGAGGGGGAGTGGGGGATAGAGAGAGAGAGAGAGAGAGATGGAGTTTTCTCAGAGGGAAAATGTCAAAGTATGGAGGTGGGTTCAATCTTATCATGATCATAGGAGGAGTTAGTAGGTTTTTTTTTTATTTATTTCAGAGACTATTTGGGTTGCAGAATCTTCTGTACATGGAAAAAACTAATGGTTCTGATCATAGTACTGCTGCCACAGCTCTGTTTTTGTTTTTTCTCTCTTGAAAATTAAAAAAACACACACACACTAGAACTCTCTCCCTCTCTCTCCTATGAGTGTGTACTGTGGTATTATTATGACTGCACCTCTCTTTTGCATCTGCTGCTACTATGCTCTGCCTTTATGGCAGCTATTGTCTCTTTACAAAAATACGGAAACCCATAAACTAAAGGGCGCGGGGAACTTAAAATAAAGGTGGGGAGGAGAAATATTATATCTATGCCCCAAAGATCTGCAAGAGGTGGTGTCTAAAGGGACCTATTGCCTGGATCATGAGAAGATTGTACGGTCTTGTAATTTTATTGCCACCCCCCGCCTGCCTGCTCACTTTTACTTCATCTCTGTTCTGCCAGGCTATGGAGTTCCTCCAATTTCCCAGTTGGTTTTGTAGTGTATCATCAGATGTTGGTTTTGTATCACTTTCTTAGGGCTATACCAAGCACACTAAGGCTACTTATAAATGTGTTATTAAGGATATGTTTTGTGATTTAATAAAAGAGACGTAGAAACATAAAGGAATAAAGAAAAAACTTGGACCATTTCTACAATGCATAAGATAACTTTATACCTTAACGTGGTTCCATATAGCATCCTTGTTAAGCTTTGGTACCTTCCTCCACTCGATATAATTTAGTGTGGCAATATCCCGTTGCGTGCAAGAACTCCCAAATTTGATGCAAGTTTAGTCTATGGTTCCAGAATTAGTTGGCCAAGCTCATTAGTTGGAATCTCCAAAATGCTTCCATTTTCACCCCACCCATTATGCATCATTGTCGGGCCTCGAGTATGTACTTGAACTGGCTGCTCTATGCTTACATATGTTCATCAAATTCAAGTTACTGCTACAAGACATTCAATTTCTATTACTCAATCACTATATTGAAATGACATCGTTATAGCATTCTCTTAAATGCTATAGAAGATGCACAAGTATATATAGATACAAAAGAATGAAAAGAGTAATCAAACATATAAACAGATTGAATATGCACAAGCAGAATCAAAAATGAAAATTGTAGCCCTTTGGGTGTTTATATATTGACATATACGGGACTGTTCTTAATAGAAAGAACACAGATTAAATATGCACGTAAAGAAATTAGTTTAATTGTAAGAGTCCCAGCATAGTAAGTGAAAATAGGCCAAAACTATACACATTTCTTATTATTATACCTGTCACATGCTCAGAATCTTCTTGATTGTTGTTTGTTGGTTCACTGTTCGTTGGCGAGGTGCCACCCGCAGCAGTGGCAGGCCAACTTCGTGGTGGCTCAAGCATGGTGGTATTGACCTCTTGATGCTCCTCACTAGGGCTTGGCATAACTCATGTACTCCCTTGTGCCCCACGTCTACCACTTGCCATTGTGCCTATGTTGTATAACAACCAAAGGTATATTTCACCGGTTAACAGGCAACAAAATAGTATATACAGAGAAAGACTACTTTGTTTCAGTTCAAAGCAACTCTTTGAACTTCACATGAGGTTACATCGCAAACACAGTATAAGAAAGTAGCATAGCAACTAAAGAAGATGAAAGAAAATAATTAAAATAATTAATAGATTATCCAAAAAAGAAAAAGAAATCCACTTAAAATTCTAAGGTCATTCAACATTTATCAGCTGAGCATCCCTTGTCATGCTTTTCTCCTCTTTCTCCTTTCCCTAGCATCCGTGGTCAGTGTGGGGTCAACTTCAGTTCCAACTAAACCTTGCCTAACCCAGGTAACATCCTCATCACATATGAATGGTGAGTCATCCAAAGTTTGCTCATTCCAAAAATTAGTATGATATTGGCTATGAGCATAATGGTCCAAGAAAGAAACGTATATAGCTGTAGTAAAAAAAACAATGAGCTCTGGCGAACAAAGCGATCCGGTGACCTGCGATATTCCTTCCATCTTAGCCTTGAGAAACACCTCCGACCATCCCCCTAATCCTCTCTACCCAACCCCCACAATGGTCGGCGATGGTTCTCCCCAGGCTTCTCTGTTGGAAGTCTCGCACCAGCACCCCTCTCCGCGCCCCGATCCCCCACCAGCTCCATGTTTAACAGGTAAGTTTTGGAGTAACCCGGGCAGTGAAGAAAACCCCTCAGAGGAGATCCTGGAAAAAAACCCTG
Organism: Escallonia rubra; assembly: GCA_033065855.1. Classification (NCBI taxonomy): domain Eukaryota; kingdom Viridiplantae; phylum Streptophyta; class Magnoliopsida; order Escalloniales; family Escalloniaceae; genus Escallonia; species Escallonia rubra. The sequence continues at coordinate 182,958 of JAVXUO010001905.1, forward strand.
CATCTCTACCTTTGGATAGCTCTAAATACCTGGCAACCACCACTCCAAACATTAATGGAGGTGAGAAAAACTCCAAGAAAATTAAGAAGGCACACCTACTGCGTGAAAGGGAGGGTACTCTGGCAATTACTGAACCAGTCACTAGAGAAGAAATCATGGTGGACTCTGCTATAACAGAAACAGGGCAGCTGGAAACAATCCAAAAAGACAAGGAAACAGAAAATGTTACACAAATGTCGGCCCGTATGGAAACACCCCCGCACACTTTAAGACAATAGAACCTTCCAACTCCAAATCTTACCGTGATGCTGTCTTCAAAAACCAAGATGAAAAGGTAGTGTACCTTTTAGAAAACACTGACGACGCCTTTGAAGATATGGCTCCGGAAGAAACATTAGACAACCCCAACCAGAGCATACCGAAAATCAAGCTTCCTGAAGACATGATCCAACACATCCGTGCCCAGTGGAAAGACTGCCTCATAGTAAAATTACTGGGAAGAAATATAGGCTTTAGAGCCCTATCAACTAGGCTCAAATCAACTTGGGATCTTCATGGAGATTTTGAAATTATCGATCTAGATGATGGATTCTTTCTAATTAAATTTGATTCCAGAGCTGATGCGGAACATGCGCTTAATGGAGGTCCTTGGATTATCCTTAGCCACTACTTAACTGTTAGAAGATGGGAGCCAAACTTCAAGCCATCAGAAGCCATTGAAACCACTACGGCAGTTTGGGTCTGGCTACTAGAGCTCCCAATTGAATATTACAGTGAAAACGTTCTACGAAGAATCGTGGTTAAACTCGACCGACCGATTAAAGTAGACTTTAACACAGCCACTTCGATCTGGGGAAAATATGCTAGAATCTGTATTGAAATCAATTTATCCAAACCCCTCATACCGGCATATATTCTGGCAGGGAAAGAACACAAAGTGGAATACGAATTCATGCCTGCAATTTGTTTCGATTGCGGACGCGTGGGCCACCGGAAAGATAACTGTACTCAACGGCCGGAAATCGGTGCATCGGCGAGAAACAACGTCAGCCAAGATAGTCGTCTGACAAAGGACAACGGAAACCTACAAGAGCAGAACGGTAACTTCAACGTCTTAATCCCGGAAAAAAAGGGTCAGACACAGCAGAAACCTAATTATGGGGAATGGATGGTGGTGAAGAGAAGAGCCCAAAAGGCCACGCAAAAGAAATACACAGATAACCCCAACCCCGGCCCAAGAAAATACCAAGATAGCCAAGCCCATATGACTAAACCGTCACCAGCAAATAATAATTGCTTTAAGGCCCTAACCTCCTTGGCCCGTTCACCCCCGATATCCCCGGACCATCAGACACCGTTAGCACGAGCCCAAACCAGAAACACAAAAAACCAAGCAGACAAAACCATAATTTTGGTTGCCCACCCAAGCATCAACATGAGCCACACAGGTACCAGCGACGAAATTACAACCATCCCCATGACGGTTGACCCCATTCTCAGTAAAACACTTGGAGCAATCCCAGCCGTTAAAACTACCCAAAATCCTAAAACCATTTCTAACCTCAACTCTTCCTTAGAGTCGCCGCCTCAACCTGGACAACTCTTCTAAGGCTCCACTAGCCAGACAACTACTTCGCCTCCCACAAATCTCATCCCTGAAAACGATCTCCTGATTTCTCACCCTACAATCATCGGCAAACCCCCGATCATGTTCCCCATATTCTAAGGTCAGATGACACATATTCAAGTCAGGAAACTAGTGTTTTGCGGAGTGGAAATGAAGGAAACATTAGGGGAAGAATTAATCCTATTCACGAAAACGGAGGTCTTCATAGAAAAATTCCGGATTGTTCTTACTCCAGATCGGTGGATAGAAGCCGAAGCCCCACTAGAGGTACAGTTATCAGCACTAACTCACTCGATTATAGGGAGGAAGAAAGTAGAAGATCTCTTGAAAGGTAAAGCTCCGCTTCTGCAAGATCTTTTCATCCTTAATCTTCCCATGACTACCCTTATATGGAACACTAGAGGTACGGGAAACAAAAATTTCAAAAGCCATTTTCATCAGCTAGCTCAACAATTTAAGCTACAGATGGTAGCCCTGATGGAAACCAAAGTCTGTTTCTCTTCTATGGGAAATTACTTTGAAAATTTTGGTCTCACATCCACGGCTATTGTTGATCCGGATGGCAGAGAGGGCGGTATTTGGGTGCTATGGAACCCCGAGGAGGTTTCTGTGACCCCCCATCCATTTACACAGTCAAGTGGTTCATGTGGAAGTCAAGAAAACAAACTTCGACAACTGGATCTTCTCAGCCGTGTACGGTAACCCCCAAATCAACAAGAGAGCCGATATGTGGGAAAATCTCTCTGACTTTGCCGAAGCCGTCCCTGCTCCTTGGTTACTCTCAGGAGACTTCAACGATTATATGGGGCCTAACGAGCTACAAAGCTTCACTACTTTCAATGATTTCCAGAGATACCAACACTTCTGCGACAATATAAACAGCTGTGGTTTGATGGACATCGGATGTCGTGGGCCTAAACTCACCTGGGATAATGGAAGACAAGGTCTTGCCAATACTAAGGAGCGGCTGGATCGTGTTTTGGCAAATTCTGACTGGCATCTTCAATTCCCTGAGGCCACAATCACCAATCTTCCACGTGTGTACTCTTATCATTGTTCCATGCTTTTACATGTTAATGGTATTGATAACTTTAGATGTAGAACTAAGCCTTTCCGCATGGAAACCATGTAGATCGAACACCAGGATTTCAAAAATGTTGTCGAAAAAGTCTGGTGTAATAACGCATCTCTCGTCTCTGCCAAAAATAATTTTAGACCGTTAGCTACTGAATGGAATAAAAATACTTTCGACAACCTTTTTCGGAGAAAAAGACGTATTATCGTCAGACTTAATGGTATCCAGTCCACTATCTCTAACCATTTTAGTTTTAACCTCGATAAACTGGATAGAGACCTCAAACGTGAATTTAACTCTATCCTTGATCAAGAAGAGATATTATGGAAACAAAAGTCCAGGGAAGAAAACATCACACTTGGGGGAAAAAACACCAAATTCTTCCATATGACTACCCTAAAGAGAAGGAAAAGAAATAGAATTGAAGGGCTTAGGAATGAGAGTGGCACTTGGACTGATGACCCTACTGAATTGAAAAACATTATAACCTCTTACTTTCAAGAAATTTTCATGAATAGGAATCCTACCACTCCTTATATTAACTGGCAGAATACTACGAGTTTGACCCCGGAACAGCAAGAAGCCCTTATTGTTAACATTGAGGATCCTGAGATTAAAAGTGTTGTCTTTAATATAAAAGCTAACAAAGCTCCGGGCCCTGACAGTATACCCTCCCTTCTCTATCACAAATTCTGGGATATCATTGGCCCTTCTACTTGTAGGTATGTCAAAAGTTGTTTTCATAACAAAGAGCTTCCCACTGCTGACAAAGATGTCCTGATCTCTCTTATACCCAAAGTGGATTACCCGAAAAAATTAAACCAATTCCGTCCCATAAGCCTGTTTAATGTGAACTATAAGATCATCACCAAAATAATAGTCAATAGAATATGTCCCTTCCTTGAAGATATCATCAGCCCTTTACAGAGTAGTTTCCTTCGTGGAAGACACCATTGATAATGTTTGTATTACTCAGGAAATAATTCACTCTTTATCCCTTAAAAAAGGAAAACAAAGAGGTATGATCTGGAAAATAGACCTCGAAAAGGCTTACGACAAAATTAAATGGTGCTTTATTAGACAAACTTTGTATGAATTTAAATTCCCTCAAAACCTTATTGATCTTATTATGGACTGTATTGTGGGCAATAATTTAAATTTCATATGGAATGGTGAGATCACTGAGACTATCACCCCCGAGAGAGGTATTAGACAAGGTGACCCTCTGTCGCCTTATATTTTTGTTTTATGCATGGACATGCTTGACAACCTTATATCCAATAAAACCAGTGACAAGCTTTGGACTGGTCTTAAGGATTTGTTTGCTAAAGCTGATAAAAAGAACTGTGAACACATGATAGAGACCCTCACCAAGTTCTGTGACGAGTCTGGCCTTAATATAAATACGGGTAAATCCAAGATTTTTGTGTCGGCTAACACATCTAGGCACGTTGCGTTAGAAATTAGATACTTGTGTGGTATCCCTCTTACTCAGAACCTAGGCAAATACCTTGGCATGCCCCTTATACATAATAAGCTGTCTAAAAATCACTTCTCCCATATTATTGAAAGAGTGCAAAAAAGATTTGCTGGCTGGAAATCTAAGCTTCTATCCCTCAATAGAAGAGTCACCCTTGTGAAAGCTGTCACTGCTGCCCTGCCTACCTATGCTATGCAAACCAAGGCTTTCCCCAAAGCTACATGTCAAATGCTAGACAAAATCAATAGGAACTTCATTTGGGGTGACACTGAAAATACCAAGAAAATACACCTCATCAACTGGGATAAGGTTTGCAAACCTATTAATCTGGGAAGCTTAGGTATTAGAAAGACCATAAATAACAACCTTGCTATGCTCTCCAAGCTTGGTTGGAATATCATTCAAAATGCCCCTAAAACTTGGGTTGAGGTCATGAAAAGCAAGTACAAAATCCCCACTAACCCTAGAGTTTGGAAAAAAGGTAAAAGGGCTTCCCACATTTGGAGAGGAATCTTAAACATCAAAGATTGTTTAGTTAAAGGAACTAAATGGGTGATTGGTAATGGGAATAATACCTCGATGTTGGAAGATTGGTGGTATGGTCCTAATCCCCTTAATGCTGAGAATATAAAAGGCAATGAGGAAACCAGAGTTAGCAACATTATCATAAGGAAAAGTTGGCATATGGACGATATTAGCAGCTCCTTGAATAACGCTGAGATTGATGACATTCGTAATACCCCCATCCCCTGCTTTAGCTCCTTCTAGGACACTCCTAGCTGGGGATATTCTGGCAATGGTACTTTTTCTACCAAAGCCTTCTATAAACTCCTGGATAAGTCCCTTGACTCTAGCTCCCACATCCCTCCTTCCAAATGGAAGAGGTTATGGCGTCTCCCTATACCACAAAAAAATTATAGGATTTTTGTGGCTTGCCCTCCACGATAGACTCTTGACCAATCGCTTGAGAAAAATCAGATGCCTTACTGAATCCAACACTTGCCCCTGATGCAATCGTTATGAGGAATCCACCCTCCATGTGCTTTGGAACTGTGTTTTTGTTGGCAAAGTTTGGAATCATTTCCTAAGCAGTCAACAGATTCAAGACCTTCAAAACTTGGATGTGGCTCAATGGTTTTGGAAGGGTACGCATTGATCTTGAGGTCAACTCCAACCAAGAAGGGAACTGGGAAACTCTCTTTATATCTATTTTGTGGACTAACTGGAAATGCAGGAATCGAAAAGTCTTTGACAACAAAGACTGCTTTACAGAGGAAGCTATCTACATCAGCAAACAATTTACAAAGGAAGTCTCTAACGCCTTTCTTAAAAATATAAATGCTCATAAACCAAAAATTTGCAGACAAATCAAATGGCATTTCCCAGTGACAGGTTTCATTAAAATTAACACGGATGGAGCTTCAAGAGGTAATCCTAATCAAAGTGGATATGGAGGAATTGTAATGGCTGATAGAGGATGTTGGCTAGAAGGCTTCTTTGGCAGCATTGGTAGAAACTCAACTCTTAATGCGGAAGTCTGATGTATTCATCGAGGCCTAACAACCATTCGCGAAAGAAACTGGAGGCAAAGGACCCTTGAATCAGACTCTATAGCTGCTCTCACTCTGATAAAGGAACAAGAAATTCAAAGTCACCCCCGTGTGCTTTAGTAGAAGACTGTCGGGAAATAATAAATCAAACGGGATTCGTGCTAACACACACCATGAGGGAAGGCAACAAATGTGCCGATTACTTAGCGAACCTGGGAGCAAGCCAAAGAGAATTCTACGTACATATTGAAGAAGCTCCCACAGAATTGGGAAGCCTTATTGCTGCGGATATGAGTGGAGTTGCCTTTGAAAGGCCCCCTAGCTAATTCTATGTATTATGTTTCCTTTGTACCAAAAAAACATATTGGATATGAGCTTGGTCTGGAAATTCTTCTTCAAGATCAAAAAAGTCTCTAGGTTTTGCCTTGACAACGATGTGCCAATCTTCTTCCACTGCATCTTGCACGTAAAAAAACTTGTTCAGCCTGAGACGCAAATATAAACGGTTCATCCGATATGTTTTGTGAATGCGCCAAATGGTTGAAGTTTAAAAGCGTAACGCCCAAGCCGTCTTGGTCAACAAGTTCAGTACCATTATATACCCAATCACACTTGAATAGCACAAACCTCAAAAATTTTAGAGTAATGTAGAACAATGATTTCTGTCAAGACTCCATAGTAGTTTACATCTCCCGCTATAGGATTCATGTCTCTTGCACTTGCATAACTATTCGTATTTGCCTTAACCATGACCCCACTATGTTGAGTTGTTCTATTACTCTCGCGAGCCTTCGTGTGATACTTGAATCCATTTATAACATATCATGTATATCTCTTTGCCTTCTTTAGTGGACGCATTGCCAGTGATATAACTTCTTCAGATAATGCCACATCACCTTCCTCGTATAGCTTTTGGACCTATTTTTTATGACGGAAAAAGTTTCAGGTTAAAGATTACACTCACATTAGATTTAACTTGAAGTGAAGCAATAGATACTACACTCATGTTACTTACATGATTTCTAAACCATATGTGGAAACTCTCATTATGAACTTTATTCACATCATGGGGTCGAAGTCGACGATTACTCCTTCTAATGGATACATGATGTTCACTGCATAAATTAATATATTGAGTACAAAATCAGCCAAACATAGAGAAAAAAAATTGTATTCATGTTAGATTCTCACCGCCGATATTGAGTTATTGCATCAGAATTGACAAGAACATATCGATGTGCTTGTACATATGAAATGTCATCAAGTACAAATCCCTCTAATGCCCCTAAAGGGGCGACCTCCTACTGAATTGATGGAACTGTCTCCGCCATCATCAAGCCTAACTGGTTGGTTCAATTTTGTCTCAACATTGTCATTTAAATACCTTGAGCAAAATGTGACGCATTCTTCTAACCAGTATGCTTCCGCAATTGAGCCCTCTGGACGGCTTCGAGTCCTTACATAGCCCTTAAGAGTGAAAAGGTATCTATAATGCCAAATAAAAAGTCAAATATCTATAAGAAAGTAATCACATGTGGGCCATAACTAATAAATAACACAAAACTAAATTTGGAAGCAATAACACACCTCTCAATGGGGTACATCTAACGATACTGTGGTGGTCCACCTATCACAACTTCTTCAGCCAAATGAATAACTAAATGCTCCACGATATCAAAAATTGATGGCGGAAATATCCTCTCAAGGTGGCAAAGTGTAAGCGCAATGCGCAACTGAATATGATTCAATTCATCAACATGCATGACTTTTGAGCAAATTTGCCTAAAAAAATTGCTTAGCTCTATCAAAGGTTTCACTACGTTCTCCGGCAAAACGCTTCGCAAGGAGATAGAAAGTAGTTGCTGAATTAGGATATGGTTGTCATGACTTTTGAGTCCCGAAATACTTCTTTTTTGAAGATTGACATGTCGTGATATATTCGAAGCATAACCATCTAGGACTTTAACCAGCTTCAAAACTTACAGCATATCATATTGTTCTTATTGTCCAATGTGAAAGATGACGGCGGCAAAATTTGCCACCAGCCCGTTGTAGAGGATGCAGTGCCTTTCGAATACCCATCTCCTTTAGATCATTGTGAGCATTTAAATTGTCATTTCCTCTGCCATCAATATTCAACAACGTCCATAGTACGTTATCACATACATTTTTCTCAATATGCATCATGTCGAGATTGTGGCGTAGCAAGTTGTCCTTCCAATAAGAGAGCTCAAAGAATATACTTAGCTTTTTCCAATTATGTGCCTCACTGTCGTCCACATCGTTCTCTTTTCCTCTTCTTAATTTCTTGAGCTTTACACTTACCAAACTCGTTCTTTATGTCCTTTACTTGCTCATAGACTTCAGCATGGAATGGGCTTCGGATCTAATTCAACTGTACCATCAAAAGAAACTTTATCTGTTCGAAACTTATGCCCCTGATCCAACCATCTACGATGTGTTGGATAGCACTCCTTCTTTCCATGATGCAGACGACGAGACTTTTTGTACCTGTGACACAAAGGACACGCCAATTTCCCTTTCGTGCTATATCCCGACAAAATTGCATATACTAGAAAATCACTTATCATCCACATCAATGAAGCGCGCATCTTAAACATTTGATTACTAGCTGCATCATAAGTGTCTACACCAATCCATAATTCCTTGAGCTCGTCAACCAAAGGACGCAAGTACACATCTATGTCATTACCTGGTCCCTGAGGACCATCTATTAGAAGGGACATCATCATATATTGTTGTTTCATGCAGTTCCAAGGAGGCAAGTTATATGGAATCAAAATTACTGGCGATGTGCTGTGAGCTATATTCATACTCCTGAACGGGTTAAATCCATCCGAAGATAATCCAAGTCTTACATTGCGCAGATCACTCGCAAAATCTGGATGAAGTTCGTCAAAATGTTTCCAAGCGCAAGAATCAGCATGATGCCTTACAACCCCATCATTAGTACGCTCATCAGCATGATATCTCATAAGAGATGTTGTCTTTGGTGACATGAAGTACCTCTGAAGTCTTGGTATCAAAGGGAAGTACCTCACTACCTTGGCTGGTATCTTCTTTTCCTTAACTTCATCATCATTTGGTATAGCCTTTGACTGTTTGTATCTAGGGGTATGACAACGTATACACTCACGCTCATAAGCTGTATCTTTCCAGTATATCATACAGTCATTGGGGCATGCATGTATCTTCTTATAATCAAGCCCTAAATTCCCAATTATCTTTCGAGCTTCATAAAATGACTTCGGTAATGTTTCGCCTATAGGGAATGCATCTTTCAATAACTTAAGCAACATTGTAAATACCTTGTCACTCATTGCACTGAGACACTTCATATTCAACAGCAGAATCAAGAACAAGTGTCGAATACTTCTCACAACTCGGATACAACTCTTTTTCAGCTTCCTTTACGAGATTGAAGAACATCTTAGTTGCATCATCTAGGCCATCACCATCTTCATTTCCTCCCCCACTACCTATCCCATCTAGCTGATTAAACATAGGGACACCAAAAGCATCGCGTATCATTTCTTGTGTTCTGTCACCCACGGCTGGTTCAGGAATAGAACTTGAAGTCAACGATGATTCGCCATGGAAAATCCAATGTGTAAAGCTTTCTAGAAAACCACCGACTACAATATGTTCTGCCACATCTACTTTCTTCACGAATCTCATGTTACGGCATTTTGTGCATATGTATAGTATCTCTCTAGCATTAGGTCTATCCTTGGAGGCAAACTCAACAAAATCATCAGCCCCTTTCTCATACAAAGGATCCAATCGATTTCGTATATTAATCAAACTCTTATCCATATTGACTTTGAGCCTGAGAGTGTACATATGAACAAAAGAATTATATTCTTACATCACATAAAATAGTCTGGCTTATCCATGTAGTTAACCTATTTTAATGAACTTCAATTTACTCTTTTGATCACCATGGCAGGAGAAGTAGAAGACAAAAAAGGCTAGCATACAAAATAGGCTGTCATGAACTGTGGGTTAATTCACCTTAGAAGTAAGAGTGGAGATTTTATTGTTGGGTTTAATGATATGCTTGTTATTCCCTGGGAAAATCTAGTGGAATAGAACGTAGCATAAAAAGCTAGTGATCAAATTCAAATAGAGAGCATAATTAGTAACACTTTTCTACTTTACTGTGGATATTTTATTGTTAAATTTGATATTGTTTCTTGCCTATAATTAGTGACAATTTTGGTACTCTACCGTGACAACATTTAGCGTCGCTAGTAATCTATTTCCTTGTAGTGACTCCCATCAGCTTAAGCAAATTAGACACACACACACATAAGTAACATCCGTCGCAAAGTATTAAGATCGACGACAAAACATAAGAGCATTGAATGCTGATAAACTTCTAATTAAGTACAAACATAAAATGAAAAAGAGAACAACGAAAACTTACAATTAACAACTACGGTATCAGATGGTCTCGTCCCAAGCTTTGCCGATAGCACACTTTGCATCAACTAAAGATCTGCAATTAGGTTCCTTATGTGTTATTTAAAGACCAAAAATGTATTTAGTTTGCCAAAGTTCTACAAAAAAGACGAAAATCTAACGAAATCCCTAGAGTTGGCAAAGTACATGCCTTAACGAATTCCGTTGCTAAGATATGTTACCAAATGCAGTAGTGTGATAAATTTCAGCAAAATTTGAACATATATTTGGCCTTCCAAAACACAAGAAAGAAAAAATAAAAACAAAAATCGGAAGTATAAAAAAGGGAACAAACATGTTCAAGTGATGTGGTGCAGCTTGCTACAAAGCACAAGTTCTTTAGGCAACGATGCAAAACATACAAACAAATTCGTACAGGCAACAAGTACTGCCCACCCAAATGCAGAAAAGTGGTACCAACCATTGCATAGATAAACAGGAACATTGGCCTAGCCATACTTGTGCTAAATTCAGCTCCACAAACAACTTATTAGTTGTACTAATATAATCTAAAGCTTCCTTTATAAAGATAACAGTTTACTTAGCCAATCTATCTTTTCCAGTAATTAGCATTTAGACATTGGGAACCCATTGGTGTTTCTCAATCTATCTTTTCCAGTAATTAGCATTTAGACATATCATGGGGCATACCCGACTAGATAACCTGTCAAACCAATTAACATTATGAAAGAATCTTCTTAGTGTGATCGATCATCAAATTTGTAGAGCCCTACTTGCACTCATAGAAAGTTCTGTGCACGATAGTGTGTTAAATCCAGACATAACAAATATATTGAGCTGGCATATCATATAGTTGACCTTATGGGGCATCACAATCACAGCTACAGCTTGAAGTATGATCAACAGGAATCCATTGGTAAATAGCTATTTCAGAGAAAATATTTATATTATCAATAGGATCAGATAAGCAAAAACTAGACAAGCAGGCAGAGCAATGACATGTGAGTGTAGCATCAAACAACAGCGATAAACTAGGCTGTCATGTTTTATGTTAGTCATTACTCATTTTAATCTAAAGTATCATGTACAGACTAATAAAATCTGCTATGATCAGGCCATTTACCACCAGTATCATAAGGCAATTCTTTGTGTCGAGTCCATCTACCATTATTGTAGTTCTGCAGCAGCTAAGAATTGCCTTGTACTGTTTCCAAAAGTTCACGATTTCACTCCAGCTTAGCTTTTTTCCCTGGCCTTACGCATCATCTATAAGTTCATAGCATTGTACAACTACTTATCGCAATGTGCACGGGCTACTTAAGTACAAAAATGCACTAAATAACAACCGCATTTCAGTAATGGTCTAATACATTGCCTCGCGAAGTTATTTCAGACACTTACTATTACTAGCTTGCTTGTGGATGTCATAAAATTGTGGATACAAGTTCAGCAAACCTCTAAACTAAAGGGATTTAGGCTTGGGGTTTTTTGGGCCACAGTGCTTAGGTGGATATAACTTATCAGTACTTCCTTTAACATTGTAGAAGTTTAAACTAGAAGCAATCAGGCTTTGTACATCAAGCTTCTCAGCAATGACCTCGTTGATCATTTGCTTTGCAACATTTGTACCTTCCCTCAGTCAAATAAGCCAAAAATGTTGTTGAGTGTCCTTGATGGTGGTGGATAAAGCCATCATCATCATGATTGACAGGCACACACTAGACATGCCCAAGTTCAACAGCTTGGCTTAGATTCATTAAAATGCCCAAACAGCATTATTGCAGCCACGATATCCATTATTCAGTAAGCAAACCAAGATAACGTCAATAGTAATTTCAGTGTTCTAGTCTTTTAAAGCTCAATCGTCCACTCTAGCATAAACATAGTCCTCCTCTTAAGTAGAGTTGCTAGTCAACCCAGTACAGTACAATGTCGATTGTTGGTTTGTGGCAGGAATATTTGTTAGTTCAATTCAGACCAGGACGATCAACATTAAGCTGCCATATTTTGAGTCTAAACAAGGTAAGTTGAAACTTGATCTTCCTACTTTCTAACAGATGGCATATGCACAACAATTTTCGTAGAGACTAGGCACCTTCCGTGACTCTACGTAACTTGACTCGGTCATATTTGAGTTCAAACATCATACTGTGTCATTCCACTGGTAGTGGTGTTCTTAGGTTGAAATTCTCAAACAACACAGCAAAAGATGTGATTTTGCTTCTTAAGAATCATCAGTTAAGAATTAAAAATTCAGAATAACCGCAGGTATCCCATTACAACAATATACAACTAGTAAGAATAGTATGCGACTCAAAATATGGTTAGATAGCTCACATAGCTTTGACAGTAAGAAAGATGTAAGAAGTAAAAAAGATTACCCCCTGGTGGTATATAAATATGCGAATGACCACTGCCCACATATCAGACGTGAGAATAGAGGGATTAAACATTGTGGCTCCGCTCATCTGTAACGAATTACATCATATTAGTAGGTGTTGTCATAGGATTCCTCTGGTTGCTACTTCTCACGAAACTAGAGTCTTCCAGAGCTCACTTTTCACCCAAACAGGACAAGATAATCAGCTTTTTCATGTGCAGGTGTGGGTGGGTGAGAGCAGATTGAGAGAACTCTAGGAAATTCAAGTTTTCAGGCACTTGCCAGACTAAACAAAAACACCCCACTAGCTTTATTTCTCAACCAGACACGATTGTAGCAAAAACTCTCTGTGGCACCATAATGCAGTTACTACAAGTATCAATCTCAATAAAAATCTATTTAGTATAAGCTGTCAATGAGAATAAACTGACCTTTAGAACAAAAGGAGAAAACGTGTAAGAACATCAAGCCTGCTAGAGCATAACCAGTAAATGCTAGAATCTGGAAAGAATAGAAAGGCAGCTCAATATTGATGAAACGTATAGCAGAGGAAAACAAAAAAGAGTAGAAAAGGTGCATATATGAATGCTTAGTCATAAATCTGTTCTCCATCCTGCATCCTAGTTTCGGCATTCAAGCCAACATCACATTCAATGTGCATCTTAGATGCGATAACTATGCAACTTTCATAGTCGATAGACGGAAGGAAAAGAAAACAAAGTACATCTTAAAATAGAAAATAAGTTTGCAGTTGGGACTAGGGATCACATGCATTTCGCTTTCGCATAATGCAGTACAAATTTTCAATTGCTGATAACTCGACCGTGACCCCAAAAACAAGACCTAGCCAATATGACACTGATAGGACAACAAAATACACTTCAAATGTACATAAATATAACATTATCATACTTTTCATATGCCAAAAATTTCCACCTTCCATAGTCACTGACACAGATTCACCAAATACGAGAAAACAAAGTAGTACTATTCCTCACATCAGAACCTAGCTTGTTCTTGTGACTATTTATGCTTCTAGTTGCATAGAAGTCACTTTATTCATTTTCCTGCCCTGCCTTTCACTGCCCAATATGCACTTCTTCCTCGGAGGGGCGAAACTAAGCTATCCACAAACGTGATCTCACCACCGTATCGATTATCTAGTCTTACATAATTCAACTCTTGGGTTTTAACATCACACAAAGCCAGCCTTCTCCCATCCTCAGTCTCAAGCATTACAACTTCACCATCCTTGGTAAAACAAATAGGCTGAAAGATCCTGTCCTTCAACACAATACTGAACTGCTTACCCCAAGACTCCACAGCACCGTACTCCTCCATCACCCACAACTGACAATTCTAGCTCTGTGCGTACAACCGGAATAGAGCAAGCAATCCCTTCATCTCCCCAAGCGTCTCCTTAAACGCCCCAATCGAATCCTTCAAATTCTATCTCTCACCATCAAGTTTGCTCTCCGGCAACAGGCCCCGCCAGGCCTGTGTGTGTACCATTACCCACGACTGTGTTTAATACTGTGTGTGGGATAAAATCTTAGTTGCAGGAAACTCCTAATATGGTGACGTTTCTCTCTCGAAAACTAGCTTTTGAGATCCCAAGTTAGGAGCTCCATGGGATCTCATCCCAAGCTAATATGGGAACTCGATCCCGTTAGCTGGATAGAAATGCATGGAACAAGTGAGAGAATACCTAAAAATCAAGCTCTTTTCAACTCAATTCATTGTTTCTCTCTTCCTTCAAGTCCTTAAAGCCTCCTTGTTTTTTGTTGCTGGCTATGTAATCTATACTAAACAAATGATAATACTCTTTACACATTTATTTATTCAAGCCGCTCCCAACCTCAGATTCTTCTTGGTGCTTACACTCCCCCGCCCCCGCTCCCGCCGCCACCCCCGCTTTGTGCAACTAAGGATAAAATATATAATGAAAGAGGAAGAAATCAGAGAAGAAGAGATAGAGTATTATGTGTGTAGTCACGGATGTTTTACCCTGCCCTTCTTAAATGTTAATTTTTAAGCTCCAAGAACATCAAATTGGGATAACTAGAGTTTACAAGTTGAAGAGATTGAGATTGAGAGGGAGATTGAGAGAGAGAGATAGAGACCAATTTCTTTACGTACCTGAGGAAGGCTGATTTTTGGTCTTCATGCACCGATTGTTGGCATGAGAGAAACTGTTTCAGAAATTTTGGGGAGGGAGGCTATTTGGCAGATCGTGCAACTAAGAGAGGGAGGCTGATTCTCGCAGGATTTTTGGAGAAGATGAATAGTAACTGGCGAAAATATTGGCGCCAGGTTTCCCACTATTCTTTTTGGGTTGTGATGTTTTAATCATGCACGGAATAAAGAAGAAATGGTAAAACGATAACGTTTCACGTCTAAGAGTTACAGCATTTCTTTTAAGCGTCGCTAATAAACAACATGTTAATAAATGATGTTTTATTAGTGTCGCAAAGGAGTAAAGCGACGTTTAATAAGTGGCATGTATTAAAACGTCGAAAACTTTGTGGCACATAAAAATTAGTGTCGTAAATTATCCGACGTTGTAATAGAAGTGTAGTAAATTGCAGCTAATTTGTAACATTTTCTTAAGCATCGGAAATTGAACATCGCGGAAACCCCTTTTGTTTTGAAGTGATCCCCCCTACCAGCTCCCTCTCTCTCTCACTTTATGCCAAAGCAAATCTGCACATTCCATCCAACAATCCAATACAAATCTCAACATAATACATCGCACAATTGTAACAACAATTGTCAAATTAGAAGTGAATTCCCTACAACAATCCAATAATCAAACAAGTCAATAGATAATTCAACAATTATCAAGATAATTCAATAATCAAACAATTTAATATGGGAAAAGACTTTCATATACACTTCATAGCGTCAATTACATCAATAATAATAAGGCAAACGTCTAGCTACACCCTTTTTGAGCTCCCAAGATATCCTATATCTAAATGTCAGGGCATCTTCCGAGACCAAGTTGTAGATTCGAGATCCTCGGCATGAGCTACGTAGTCCATGTACTTGAGCACATAAACACCGCAATCATGACTGTTATACTGTTTTGGCCGGTCTTGTATCATTTCGATCGTCCAAGGATCCGTCGTAGGATTGCTCGTGATGGCCTCTCCCAAATGGTGGCATATCGCTAGTGGAATGATAGTAGTCTACAAAAACGTAAAAAACATCAACAACGATTCAAATATAACATAATGCAAAATTAATTCTGAATTCTAGACTAACCACTGCATTGATATACTTTTTGTACATCTCCTTCAGCTGCTGACCAGGTCCATCCTCCCTCAGGCTATCATATATGTGGACCATTTTCGTCATAGGATACAGGACCAATAAAAAGAAATGGCTCACATGTATATGAGGTATCATGATCATGTTCGCCTCTGACACATGACATTGCTTGTCCGACCTCAACATGCCCTGCAAGTTTGGTGAGGGTATCCATGCACCTTTGTCCTTCCCTCGCTTCTTCCTCCATTCTGTCAAACTATTCATGTTGGCCAGCACCAGAAACATGAAATGAGAGGGATACATGTTGATCTTCACAGTTCTGCAGGGTTGTCCTCTTCGCCTGGGAAGGGCAATTCACCCTCATGCGCATCACCCTGAGAAACCATTTTGGGTACTCCTCGATACTGGTGCCAGGATTCTTCATCGATACAAGGCTATCGTACGTATCTTGCCATGTATTCCACTGTTGCACCTCGTCGTGCAACATATCCAAGGCATCAGGTTGGTTGAACTTCAGCCCTCGGCCCTTCCTATATGGTCGTATGTCTACAGCGGGTTTTGGTATCTCTTGTAGACATCCAGCTTGCCTCATTGCGGGATCGGGCATTTGGAATTCACATGTGTCAAAATGAATGAGCGACACCCGAACCAAATATGTCAGCACGTACGACACATGAAGTTGCCAACTTCACTGATCCAATCATTGCATCACCTTGGAGTAGGGTTGCCACTTCACTTGTGATGCCTCTAATATCTCTAATTCCCCCCGATTCAGATGGTGATGGGGGTCTACCCTTCTCTTCCGACTGGGCGTATGTGGGTAGCCGTGCTCCCAGGCCAATAACCTAGGCCACGTCTCTTCAAAATCATCTCGTGGCCGTGGACGACCCGTGGGTAGCCTTTCAGAAGACCAAATCTGCGAAGTCAAACATTGTATGAAATTAGTAAGTAATCAAGAACATATTGACACGTCAACCAAGAATATAAATACTCATACATGTAATAGAGTCAGGCAGGCAGCAATGGACTTGGCACCCTTTGTCGTGGCTTTCTTCAGTGCTCGATATAGGTGCGTAAGTACAGCTGAACCCCACGAATATGATTGAACGTTCTCAAGGTTATCCAAGAACACCATATACTTCGAATGCACCGTGTTTTTCGAATGCGTAGGATGTAATACAACTTCAATGATGTACAACAAGTATGCCTTCGTATACGTCTCCAAATCATGAGTGTATTCATTAGGTAGCACGCGATACTACCCTCTCAGCCATGTAAGTTTGATGCCATTTGATGTAATGGCTTCCTTCAGAATTTTCGAAAAATATTAGCAAGCTGAGATACCGTTGTAGACACCCTACTCGAAGTAATGGGTCTGCCATAACATGGGAGTCCAAATATAAAGCCGACGTCCTCTAATGTAACAGTCATTTCACCAAATCGGAAGTGAAATGTGTTCGTCTGGCTCCTCCATCGCTCAACTAGGGCGGATATAAGGCACTCGTCGTGCGGAGACCAATGAGGGCGGACAGTGAACGAGAAGAAACCCTGACAATTTAACATATGGTGTTCCTCATTTGACAATTTAACATATGGTGTTCCTCATTTAGTACCCACTCTTGGAGGTGACTCGTGTTTTGAATTGTTTCCAAAACACCCATTTCCACACCTTCAAATACGTCCCTCGCGACGTGGTCATCGTCATCGTATAGTGCGATCTGGCAGCTGCCACTCAGCGACCTCGAAGTGGATCAGGGGTGTGCGTTGCAACCCGGAGAGCGTGAAGACGAACGACTCTCCTTTGTACGGTGCCCAACGCATCTGGCCCGGAGATAGCGAGTCGAGCTCCCCTCGATAGTACGAAATGTTGTGATGGGGATCGTCTCTCCTCGGGTAGTGGCTGTCCTTCCGACTGTACTCCCAGGTGCACAACCGAGGCCACACATTATCGGTTCCATCCCTACGCCTGGGTGCACCGGTAGCAAGTTGTTCTTAAGACCACACCTGAGAGCAAAGACATTATATAAAGTATCGTCAAAATTTTTCGATTCAACAAAAAAAATCGAACACGTAATCAAGATTTATATGATATACCTGCAATAGCGAGAGACATGCACATATAGCTTTGGAGTCGGGCCTTGTTGCCTTGTGCAATGCTCGGTACAGGTACGCAAGAGTTGCTGCACCCCCAGGCATAATCCTCAACCTCTCGCAGGTTGCCCAACAACGGTAAATATTTCACGCTGACCGTGTTCTTCGACGTCGTTGGGAATAAAATTGCGCTCATCACCCACAAGAGGAAGGCTTGTGTGTACAACACAAGCATCTCGTCCGTGTAGTTTTCCAGCAAAACCTTGTAGGTATGTACCAACCACTTCAACTTTATACCACCAGTGCTAAATTGTTCCTCAGGTATCGAAGTGAAGAAGTCTCTAGCGGTTCTCTTATTTGTTGCTTCCGACGGAGGAGCAATTACCGGTCGTCCCGTCACCGGTAACCCTAAGATGAACCCTACATCTTCTAGGGTAATTGTCATCTCTCCGAGATGGTGAATATTCGTTTCACTTCTCCACCTTTCAACAACGGCAACTATTAAGTGCCGGTCAAGGTGTTGAAAGATCTGCCTAAGCGTGAAAATCCCAAACCCACGCAATAATCTTTTCTGGTATTTGTTCAATTTCCAAGCTTTGAAATTATCGGATACTTCTACTGTGTTGAGAAGTGCTCTTTCCTACGAATTAATAAATACAATTTAAGCAAAACAAATGGTATACAATGTTCGTAAGAATAAGAAAGTTAATAAAATAAGTATCTTGGTCGTATAATACGGAGAGATCTTCTGGTCCAGGGTTAAAATCCATTTTTTGCAACTGAAATTATGGAAAACGGCAAGGTTGGAAGCTTTTATCAAACGCTCTCAGACATACAATGCTAGCACATGCATAATACATACAACGCTAGCATGTGCTCACATAAGTTCACATGTTGTATACATACATACATACATACACGGAATCGGATTTTGCAACTGAAATCACGTGAACAAATAATACGCAATATATATATATTGACAAACGCTAGCACATGCTCAATACCTATTCAAAACCATGCATAAGCCGCAATACTCATAACAACTCTAGATTATGAACAAATAAATGATTGGTTTGTGAACTTACATGATTGATGAGACGATTAAAGGATTTCTTGGGAAGAAATTGCGCAGATCTGCTTGCCAACGCCGCTAGAAAAATTTGTAAGAAGAAAGAATGAATAAGAGTTTCAAAGTTAGGTTTGTGTGTATATATATGTTACGTCCGCTACATAGTATAGCGGATAGTAAAAACCGTCCACGACACAGTATAGCGGATAGTATTTATTTAGTATTTATTTAAAGCTTGTCCGCTACACAGTGTCGCGGACGGTGGGATAAGGACAAAGTAACAGTCGTGGGGCGACATGATTGATGTGACAACTGTCAGGGGGGATGTGGATGACTTGACCACCGTCAGGGAAAAAGTAGTCCGCTACACAGTGTAGCGGACAACTTTTTGACTGACGGTTGTCGGGGTCAAAAAGTTGTCCACCATACAGTATAGCGGATGGAGGAAGAGGGGCAATCTGGTAAAAAGGTCCGTCCGCTACACTATGTAGCGGACGACTGACAGCTTTTGAAAAAAAAAAGATCTGGGTCGTCCATCCTGAAAGGATGGACGGCTAGATCGCGCTAGCAAAATCTCCTATTTTGCTAGCGCTCTCAACGGATCAGCTCCTATATATATATATATATATATATACACCCAGTGCCCTTGTCCAACTGTTAGACAATCCATGTATCCTGAAATTTCTAAAACTGGCGAGTCCGACACTCGGACACATATCAAATAGTTGGTGATCTAGAGTCAATTTTAGGTTTTGTTTCTTTTCTTTTTTTTTTTTTACGATAATCACCTTTAATTAACCCTAAAAATAAGATAAAGGCTTGAAAAAATAGATTTTTCGGTTGCACTTTCTCGCAGGTACGTCAAAAAGGTTGTAAATTTCTAAGGGGGCGTATGCTTACAAATTTTTTTTCGTTTTTTGTATTCTGTTTTTGTTTTCCAGAATTTAGTATTCAGTTTTAAAATCGTATTGTGCACTTTTACTTTTTTCTGTATCTACTTTTTTCAGTTTTTTTGTACGTTTACCATTTTCGTTTTCGTTTTCACCAACTTTTTCTGAATCAATCCCGTATGTTTAAATTTTTCTACACTATTTGTACACAAAAATCTTCTTATTTTAACCCTACACTATTTGTACACAAAAAGAATGTAAATGTGGGAAACAAATGGAAAAAAACTTTTAATAAGTTTATCATCGTGTTGATAAGCATATTACAACGTGCATATAATTAATTATTACTGTAGAAGCGTGACACACAAGGCCATGAATAAAAACCTTATACATATATTGTTAAAGAGCTAGAAAAAAAATCCAAATTTAAACAGCATTGTCATAATACATTGACGAACATTACATAGATATAAACCAACAATCACCCATGACGGTGACTATTATTAGTTGCAACATGATCCCTCCATATATGATCCGCCAACCCATCCCTGAAATTGGTCATGCGGGTACACGTTGCCCGAGACAAGTCGGGAGTTTCGAAAACAGATGCCTCATCTCCATGTACTCGCATTCCTTCTGCCATGAACTCATTGAAGAGAGGGTCGTCTGGTGTATTTAGACGAATGAAGTTGTGCAAAACAAAACAAGTGTTGACGATACTATTTTGCCTGGTCAGGTTGTAGTTCGACATTAACCTTAAAATTGGGAACCTGACCTTCAGAACTCCGAAGCATCGTTCAATAACATTACGCAAAGATGCGTGTTTGTAGTTAAACATTTCCCTAGGTCCTCTAGGTGCATTCCTTAGTCCATCAAAGTTGTGAAGGTGGTAGCGCTCGCCACGATATGGGGCTAAATAACCATCCACATTACTGTATCCACTATTCACCACATAGTACTTATCTGCAAACCAACATCGGTGTATCGTCTTCAAAATAAAATTTTAAGATCAAATTACTAATGAGAATACAATCATGAAGCGGTAACTCATTTACTTACTAGGAGGGGGCCGAGGGAAATCAACATCTGGTGATGTGATGACTTCGGCATGAACCCTTGAATCATTTGCACTTCCGTCCCATCCCACATGGACAAATGTGAACATCATGTTGAAGTTACAGACGGCCATCACGTTCTGGGATATATTCCCTTTCCTTGAACGAGATGCATTCATCTTCGACTTGGGTACAACGGCCGCCACAATTGTACCATCAATCGCCCCAATGCAATCATGTAGAAATCACTACAAGAAAACAGGTTTTTAGTGACGGAAATTTCCGTCACTAAAAAAGCAATTTCCGTCACTAAAAAAGCAATTTCCGTCACAAAAAATTTTAGTGACGAAAAATTCCGTCACACGATTCCTTCGCGTAAAACTTCGTCACTAAAAAAGTTAATGACGGAATTAACGATTCCGTCACTAACTGTAGTGACGGAATTGAGACATTTAGTGACGGAAAATTTCCGTCACTATAGGTATTTTATATTTCGAATATTTTTTTAAAATTTCCTATAAAATAATTGGTGACAGAAAATTCCGTCACATAAATACGTCACTAAAAATAATTGGTGACGGAAAATTCCGTCACATGAAATACCTCACTAACATAAATGGAGACGGAAAAATTCCGTCACTAAAGGTATTTTATCAATGTTTTATGCTTTTAGCAACAAATCATAATCGTCGCTAAAATTATAAAAAAAAAAGTATAATTCCGCCTCTTTTTTTCAAATCTCATTTTTTTCTCAAACCTGTATACAACAAATCCATCAACTCATCAAGCACACAAAATCCATTACTACATTAATCTCCACAAAATCCATTAACACAACATCCATTACCATATCAACCTCCACAATTTCCATCAACACAAACTCCACAAAACCATTAACACAAACTCCACAAGTCCACAAACACATAAAATACCAAGTCCAACACAAATCCTAAACTATCATATAGTAACGATCATCCTTGAACATGAAAGTAAGTTGATGTTTGAACATTTCAAATTAAAGAGGGGATTAGTTGGTCACTCAATTTCCGTCCTCATCAAGGTCATACTCCTCATTGGCATCCAAACCATCATTGCCATCATCATCCTCAGTATTTCTAGATGGCTGCACAATCATATAAAGATAAATTTAACTAACAATTACTAAAAATTCACATCGTAAATGATATGGTGAAAAATCATGAATCATATATGCCCGCACATAATCTAATTAGACTACACTTAAGTCATTATCTAAGCAAGCTCACTATTTCCATTACCAAGGTGATAGAACCCACCCAAAATCCCTTCCACGCACACATACACACACATACATGAATATGTACCTCAGCCTTATGTCCCTCCACATGACGTGCCTCTGGTTCCTTATGTTTTTGCATAAATTCTTCAAACAAGCTACGCAGTTGTGGCTTCTAGTGATCGGGCATATCCTCAATCACATTTTGTATGGCTGCTCAACCTCGACCGTGGTGGTGGTCCGCGTGTTCCAAGACCAACTGCACGTCCCTTCTTGTCAAGGACCTTCGGTACAGTGAGCCACAGTTCCTCAACATCATTCTCAGATTTCATTGGCTGAGCACCTTCTACCTTAGACTTAAAGGCATCCTGCGGACAATGCAATACATGTGTTGAGACAATTATACAATTAAAAATACCACTTTGAATGTTAGATAGGTGAAGAGGGCAGAAATGATCTTAGGCATTAACTAATATATAAAGTGAAACGGTTTGGATCTTACCCTGATTTTTTCCGTTTTCTCGATCACATATGGCTTGCCTTGCTTATTCTTCAGACAGTGGGTAAAGTGAAACGGTTTGGATCTTACCAAGGCTACTGTTGATTTTACGTGAAATGTGAATGCCCACACAAGATGTTAGTATCAAACCAATGACTCGACCTGTGATTGTCATGTTATTGACCTTAAACTATGCCATCAAGTTTACCGGTTGCCGTAGACTCCGCGAAAATCAGGACCAGATTGTCGTAATTTGCACATCCCTTCTCACGGAATTGGCTAGCCCCTTTGTTCGCCTATATCAAGAACATTGTAAAACTTGGTGTGTTATACGTATATAGTTAAGGGGAGTATAATGTATAGTTAAGATGAGTACAATACCATTAGGTAGTTATCCCAAACGTCGTCTGAAGCAGTGCAAGTCTGGGTTGCGTGTTCCCATCCAAACCCAGTGTGGTTCCGCAACTTGGTAAACTCGCAATACCTAGCACGCAACCTAGCGTGCTTCGACTTCAGTTGTGTCCGTTTGAACCATATGCCAGTTATCGTCAACATGTCATTCTCAATCTGCTCCCATTGTTTATCCTTAAAGTTGGAAGACTGATTGGGATGTTTCTTTTTTAACTCTGCCATTAGGTTGATAAATATCGTCTCAACTCGCATAGGCCACAAAGCTTCGTCGCTATTCTCGTTGTTCTGAAACCCTTCGGACATCTACAATTATGCACATAGACATTATTAAAAACCTCACATTTTTCCGAATTCAAGTCATGTAGTTACTTTGCATGTATAGTAGTTAATCTTAACGTTATTGTGTAGCCTTTAGCTACTTTGCATGTATAGTACTGACGACATAACCCCAATAATAATCCAGGGAATGAGTCTCATCACATCATACAGAGAAGATGGCAAAGACAAGCTCCTAACAAAGCAAGGGAACTGATTGATCTCATGTTAAGGTTGGGAGAGCCATTTCAGAAAGGTGAGCTCTTATTGGCACTCTACATGAAAATTTATAAAATCCTGGTTATGGAGGCAGGCAACCCACTACCATGTTCTTTGTGGTATATCAAAGGCTGCACTATATATATTTTCATGGGACAAGGACAAACTGTTCCTCTCTCTCTCTCTCTCTCTACAAATCGTGGGATTAACTGAATAAGGGAAACTGTGGGAGGCTCTAGAAATGTAATAAGGACAAACTGTTCCTTTCTCTCTCTCTCTCTCTCTACAAATCGTGGGATTAACTGAATATGGGAAACTGTGGTAGGCTCTAGAAATGTAAGTTATGATACAAAGAATTCAAAGTTCTAGGTTTGAGGAATGTAATTTACTCTGGGAGGCTCTGAATATCTCTCAGTAGTATAAATGTGGTCCTTTTTGTAATCCCTTTTCAATTAACGCGTCCAAGGAAAGTCCTCGGCTCTCCACATATAGATATATACCTTGTATTGCATTATGATATAAGAGTATCTATTGCTTCCGCTGTGTTCATGGAAAATTCCAACATGTTACTATCAGGGCTTTGCTCATCCAAGGCAAGAGTCCGTCGTCCTCTGCCACATCTTCTTCACCAAAGAAAAGGGTGAAGAAGAAGCATAGATCAGTGCCTCCGAGACAGTGAAGGACGCATTCTACAAGCACACACTCATGAATAAAGGCATAATGCCTCTACAAGAGTTTGAGACCACATTGGCTCCATTAGTATTTAACCGGGGTAGCTAGAAGTGTAGTCAGTCACTAGTATATGAACCCGGGGATCATCTCTAGTCTTAGAATACCTAAGCTTATCTATCTTACGCCTTTCATTGAACACTTGGCAAGCATGTATACCCACCTGGGTTTGGACTCCATTCTAAGGTCCAAACATTGAAAATCGAAGAAGAAAAAGCAGAAACGAGGAGAGTAGTGGAACAAATGTACAGAGTAAAAAAGCGAGAGATGATCAAAACCTTGTCGAGTTGTGCAGGCGAGGGGAAATCGTTCTCTCCGGTCACGGAATGGTGGCTGCTTCTTTCGGAGATGGCAGGAACCGGCTGCTTCACCGTTGTATGTAGGCTGGGACTTCGGCTCCGTCTTGGTGCAGCTTCTCCGTTAAGGTCGGCAGATCTTGGAAGGGTGTGAGATTCAAGTGATGAGCTCTTATTCATGGAAGGTAGCTAGAGGAGATAAATGGGGGAGAGAGGGAGACAGAGAGAGCAGAGAGAGGCAGCTTGAATGGACGTTGCAGCTGGGGGTTTCGGACCACTGTCCGAAAGATTGTGAACGGTGTCTCCGGATTTGGTATTCTCTTACACGAGAATACAACTCGAGGATAAAGGTGAAAACACCCGTCGGGTGTTTTCACATTATTCAACACTGTTTGGATATTTTATCCAAAACGGAACCAGAAAAAAATAAAAGTACACGAAAAAGAGTATTTTTTTCATCATCATTACAAAAACAAAAATAGAAAAACGTAAGCGTACGCCCCCTAATTTTCTGATATATCAAAAGTAATTGCTGGGGTTAGCACACTATAGCAAGCGTAAGTCAGAGGAATAAGTCCTAGAGGAAGCACTTTCACGTTTTTTCCCTGCACTAATCTCTAGTTGCTCAACTTTATATAACAAATGTCCAACAAATAATCTGATGTGTAAGTCTATTAATAATAATACCACCAACAACAAATTAAGAAACTTCAAAACAATTGAAGAAGAGGCTCAAAGACGGAATCAGAAGGCCAAACCTGTATCCGGCGGAGGACTAAGATTATACAGAGAAATCACGGTCGGATTGCATTTCATTGTTGAAATTGCACCTACAGCTTGCTTACACTGCAGAGAGAGCATAGTGAAGGTCAGAGCACTGAACCCAAATCGGCCCGTTTCTCCCAACTCCAATTGCTGGTCGCTTTTCATAGTTCTGTGATGTTTATACGGGTCAAAGTTCTTTTGGGGAACAGAGGCAGCTCATGTTTCTAAAGGAGGAGCGGCGCAAAGAGCGTTACTGCATTAGGGCAGGCAAAGTAGCGAAAGCAAGTGTTATACAGCATTATCATCAAAACTCTCATTTTGCCGCCGTAGTCCAACTCTTTCATGTTATTACACGTATGACCCCCGCGTTGTATGAATGAACATTCTACGACATTGTTCAAGCAACCGGAATATGGTTTACACTCTTCTAGATATGTAGTTATTAAATAGGGCTAATTACATCTATGTCCCTGAGGTTTGAGAATAATTACACACGAGGACACCAAGTTTCAAAATGTAATATTTCGTGACCAAATACTTTTAAAATGTATCAGACGTGTCCATCCGTTACAATTCCGTCCAAAAATTGTACTTTTTTAATGATGTCAGCAATACGTATTTTTAAAATGACGATACTACCCCTTTATATACAGAATATTTCAAAAATTTTAAGTTAAGATTTTAAGTCTTAATTTAAACATTAGGGTTTCAAAACCCTAATTTACAAATTAGGGTTTCAAAACCCTAATTTACAAATTAGGGTTTCAATCTTTAATTTCTCAATCTGTCAATTAGCTTCAAAAACCTAATTTGCAAATTAGGGTCTCAATCTGCCATTTCTCAAAGGTCTCAATCTGCCAATTAGGGTTTCAAATCCCTAATTTGCAAATTAGGGCTTCAAAACCCTAATTTGCAAATTAGGGTTGCAATCTGCAATTGTAAATTAGGGCTTCAAAATCCGAAGATTGCAACCTCTTGTCGCCGAAAAGGGACCTGAACTCGATTAGGCTATGGAGCTACCGGCGGCGTGGGGCGATGGAGCTGCTGGCATGGAATGAGGGAGTGGGTTGCTGTGGGGGAGGAGAGAAGAGATGAAAGGGAAGAGTGACGTCGCCGGCGATAGGTTTCGACGCGGGCAGGAGATTACACGCGGTGGCTTGGGGTGGGCGGTGACGAGGAAGGGAAGGTAGACGGGGTGGGCGGTGACGAGGTGACGACGAAGGGGGAGGCAGGCGGGGTGCGGCGCCGGGGAAGGGGAGGCAGGCGGGGTACGGCGCCAGGGAAGGGGAGGCAGGCGCGGTGGGTGGGTGACGGGGAAGGGGGAGGTAGAGTATCAGGATTTCAACTTTTATTTAGGGGAAACTTGGTCTTTTTGTCAAAACCGTTAAGTATTTTTGTATTCTGTTTGTCAATGGACATAAGTGTTACATTTTGAAATTTTGTGTCATCGCGTGTAATTACCTCCAAACCTCAGGGATATATGTGTAATTAGCCCTATTAAATATGTTTAACGATATTTTTATAAATTCTTTCACCGACAAATTTTAACAACATTGTTTTATTGAGTTGTACAACTTAAGTTACGATCTAACTTATTTAATGTATATTGTTCATCTTTTTACGATGACCACAAGTCCTTGAACTCCAAAGGCTCTTACTTTGTTGTCCGTTGCAGAGTCCATAATGTACATGAGTTGCAGTGTTGATGTTATGGGCAGGAAGGAATACCAAATTAATAGTCTGGAATCACGATTATGTTTGGATACATTTTGAAACACTTCAAATTTTGTTTTTAAGTACTATCTTGGATATATTTTTGGTTCAATAAAATCTGTCAGTTAACTAAAGGTTGTGATCAATTGAGAAAGAAATATGCATTAGTCGCATTTACTTTAAAGTGTAAAAAGTTACCTTTTAGCGACAAATTCTCGTGGTGGGCGCAAAAAAAATTATGTTTTAGGAATTTTTTTTTTTTGTTTTTTTTGGAATCTATTGATGTATTTTTTAGTTAATCATACAACATTAGGGCACTTTAAGATATTTTAAAATTTAGAGATATAAATAGGTTAGTCTATTGTTTTCAGTCCATCGGTTCAATTCTGAATATTTAGTTTTGGCTTAAAAGTCCGTTGGTAAGAACCCCGTTGCCAAAAGATTAACGACAGAATAATGCGATCCATCAGTAAAACTCACACGTTTACTGACGGAATTAATTACTTTTATCAACGAACTTTTCAGTCGCTAAAGGTATTTTCCAAGATTTTGTATTTTCTTGAAAAATAATTTAAAAAGACTTTTAGCAACGGTCCGTTGCTAAAAGTCCATTCCTATAGGGGTCAAATTTAGCTACGAATTTAGCGACGAACAGTTCGCCGCTTAAGGTCCGTTGCAAAAAGATAAGAAGGGTTTTTAGCGACAGATAGTCCGTCGCTAAAAAAATGTTGTAAATCTAGTTAATGTACTTTTAGCAACGGATGTAAAAGTCTGTCGACAAAAATAAATTTCTAAGTTTTTTTTTTCAAAATCCAAACCTGCTTCTTGTAATACAATTCACGCTAACATTTAAATCCATCCACATTTAACACTACTCAAGCAATCCATCAGCAATTAACCCTAATCAATCAATCCATCCATAATTTCAATCAATATCGGTCTACTTTAACACCTATACGAGGTTTTCAGTCTAGGAGGCTTCTTCTTCTTTTTTTCAAGCTAAATGTCCATGCTAGGAAAAAGATTCTGAGCTTAGAACGAGAGAAAGTCCTAATTTTAATATGGCAACCTCGTTATCTTTGAAGATTTGGCTTGTTTTTTGGGGGGGACGAGGGGTTGGCAAAAAAAGAAGTCACGACCTTCTTTTAATAGTCTTTTACATTCTCACTTGAATGTTTAAACTGCTAACCAAATTCTTCCATTAGGTTTTTGACATTTAATTTCAAAGAAGCTGAAATTCTAATTTTTAGCTTTCAAAGAAGTGATCACCGCCAAAGTGTAGAAAAGAAATGTCAACAAGATAGACCACTAGGCTTAAATTCAAAATCATTCTTTTTTAAGTTCGTGAAGTGATTGGTCGACTATGAAATCAATTGGTATAAAATTGGGCAACTACTTCTTACTCTAGAAATGTTTTTGTATGTTCTCAACTTGCTAAGAATGACACAATACTTAACAGAGACACAACGTCTACCTACTCAAACCCTAGAAAAGACTTCTAAGAGTTAAAATGTCTTTCTCTCTCTCTGGAGTTTTTCAAAACATTTCTTTGAGTTTTATTTTTCAATTTTTTTATGAATTAAAGGGAAAGAAAATGCTACACTAAAAAACCGTCCAATTACACAATGAGAGTTTTTTTAGGATTTTTTGAAAATACTGCACTGAGTAATAGTTTGGTTAACCTTGTAGGTTAACCGTCCGGTTACTTATTGAGGGTTGTGTGGGACTTTTTTGGCTAATGGTTCAGAAAATGCCGCACTGACTAACCGTTCAATTAACTTTATGAGTTAACCATCCGGTTACTCAGTTGGGTGATTTGGTATTTTGGAGAAGTCTTTGGAAAATGGTGTACTGACTCACCATCCAGTTAACCTTTTGGCTAAACCATTCGGTTACCCAATATAGTATTTTCGGGTCATTCTGAAAAAGTGTTCGAAAGATGGTTATTGAGTAATCGTCCGGTTAACTTTTTGGTTTAACCGTTCGGTTATTTAATGGGTTGTTTTGGGATCTTGGAAAAGTATTTGGAAAAATAGGGTACTAATTAACCATCTAGTTGATCAGTGAGTTATTTTGGGATTTCAAAAAATTATCTGAAAATAGTGAGGCACTGAACCACTAACTAACTATCCGGTTAATCAATAGGTTACTTTTGGATACAATGTCGGATACAAACCGACTGGTTCTAATATGCACGAAGAACATTTACTGACTAACCATCCAGTTGTGTTGGTCAGAACCTCTAATTTATGTGATCTCCCATGGGAAGAATACCGGCCGACTTACACAATATCGGCCGGTTTTCTAATCGATATGCCATAAACCAGGCAGGTATGGATAGACCAAAAAAATGGTCAAGTTGTGTTGTTTGCTTCTCAACTCCGGTGCGTTAGGTTATTTTGTCGGCTTGACTTGTACGATCTACCTTTCATCCATAACTCGGGTAGTTAAGAATGGGTGATCATCGGTACATGTAAACAAGTCACTTAATATACCAAGAAACCAAGAGACTCTCGATATTAGGCCTTGAAGGTGGTCAAATTCGCCCAAATAACTAGGAAGTCCGGGAGTTTCACTTGTTGCCCTCGAATGAGTGGGATTAGGACAATCGTGGGCGTGTGAGTCACAAAATAAAAGCACAATTACCATAGTTAAAACACGTTGTACATATTATATAAAAAAGTTAACTACTCGGTTGACCACTGTACTATTAGGCAAATTCAACTTTGGTCGCTCGATCTATGTCAAAGTGACCACTAATAAGTTCGTTTCAATCAAGTCACTCCATTAGCTTTTTGTCAATCTAAGTCCATTAATTTAGCGGTAAAATTGTCCTTTCTCTATTCCACTTCATCTTCTTCATCACACACACACAAAGAGCGAGTCACCCCCCCCCCCCAACACACACACAAGGTTACATGTACGCCCACGGGCGCACGCCCACACATACATACAAAAACCCAAAAACCCACGCACAAACCCATTAAACACAGTCACACATGCAGGCACACACGCACTGTTAGAGGGTCGGCCCGGGCTTGGGCCATCCCGGCCGGGCCCAGCGATCAATACTATATAAAAGTAAACTACTATTAGAGTCGTGCAAACACCTTTTATAAACGACTATGCAATTTTTTTAATCATCTATCATCAAATATACTTTCATCAAAACGAACTCTCATACCTAGACATCGCTACGGTTCACTAAGTTATTAAAGTTTATCCTGACTCTCTTGTCGAAACCTAGGTTTTCCCTCACAAGCTTCTAAAGTTTACAGAATCATAAACCTATGTTCTGATACCAACTGTAACGTCCTGAAAATTTCGGAACATTAAACAATCGATCGATCAATCACTTAAACATTTAATTACCTCGATATGATAAGAAAGCCCCAATGTGTATCAGAGCTTCTACAATAACTCAAACTCTAAGTTACATTGTTCTTAAATAAAACAATAAAATTAAATACTCATGAAATTGATTACTTTCCCTTGCAGGGGCTTAACTAAAAGAAATAATAAAATTCCAGTTGATTTCTTATTCAGGCTCTAATCACTCCAAATATCCTATTGTTGGTTATCACCAGCGGAAAATAAGTCAAACGAGAATGAGCTTTTGAGAGCCCAGTAAGGTCGATCAAAGATTTTAAGAAAAATGAATGATCCAAACAATTTTAAATTCAAGTCGAATAACATCTTTTCAAGAAATTTTCAAATGAAACTATAATTATTTCGATATGAATATAGGGATGCGTATCAACTCAATCCCTCAATTTATAGTCATTCAAAACACTTCAGGTATAATAAAACATGAATAGATAACATTTGAACATGAGCAGTACGCTGTAGCAAAGTCACCCCGGCAGTACTCGATACGCTTTACATATGCATATATACGCTGACTAGTCCATTTAGGTACTAGTTTAACACAACCAACATACCATCCTTATAATGCCAATAATATGCACCATCCTTATAACTCCGAGGATTACTAACTCATGTTAATATTAGAAGAAATAAATATAATTGAAAATGCTTTACCATAATCGAATCAAATAAAACAGGAATTCCAAACAATCACTTTAAGGCTCAAATTAGAGTTTCATGGGCAATTTGAAAATATTTTCATAAAAAATAAACAAAAGATCAGAGTTCGATGCAATTCGATAACGATTCAGAATTAAACATATGAGATTAATCTAATAAAAGGGGGTTTCGGATATACCCCTTACATTTTAATAAAAATTATAAAATTAGAGTCCAATAGAATTCGTAAAGACATTATAAATAAAACATTTGAAATCAGAAAGACGAAGTAGGGTTTGGATGGAATTCCTTACCTCGATCCAACCTTAGTGATGCTAATCGATTTCGATTAAATTTCTCTAAATCAACCTAGATTGGCAATCCATTTGTTAGAAAACAGTCTATGCTAGTATACTATAAACCTAATATCAACTACCTACCACGTGCTCACTTCTAACCCCAAAATCACGCAACTCAAAGCAGGTTCCGCACAAGGCCAACCTAACTAAAAACCCTGTACACTCCTTATTGCGTAACGATACCCCAAAATTCATAATAAACTACTTTTATAGCTCAAAATATTAAAAAAGGTCGAAATATGAATTTTTTGAATTTTTAATTAAAACTAATTTCCTTAAATCGAAGAAAAGCCCATAAATAGCCATAATTGCTTCTAGCTGAAAATAAAGTCCCATAATTTTTTAACAACTTTTAAAAAATATATAAAAATTATAGGAATTGAAATCAAAATTTAAAAGACATTGAAACTATTTAAAAAAAAATTGTTTTGCTAAATCCAATGCGATACAGAAATGATAATAAATCAACTCTAAAATCACCAAACTTAAGCTAGGACTTATTTATACCATAAAAACATTACTCAATTTTTTTCAGAACATTTTCATGTGTTTAAAGGTCCAAAAGAATTTTACTAATCTGAAATTACAGAAAATACTAAAAATACATACGATTTCAGAAAATTATAAATTTTTGTCACAAATTCTAATATAGCCTGACGTATTATACTGTAAAGTTTTACGTGCTAATGATCACCGTACACTATCGAATGCTCACACCGTACTTAACGCTAACCTAATACCCGATCCGCACTTCTCTTCTTTCCCTTCTGCTCACAGTCCAAAACCAACACTCCGTTAACGGATATTCCTTCATTCTCTTACACACTCACTTTCAACCACACACACGTACACACATTACACACACTTGCACATAGATTACATACACACATACTATAATTTTACTCACACAAAACAAACCCATAATTGCACACAGCACATAACGCACACACACTTAACAGAGCTGCTGCCTCTCGGCAGTAGCCTCTCTGCTTTGCTCAAAACCCACACACACATGCACAACACACATCTGCACACTAACACACAATAGAAACACACACGAGCACACAATATATACATACACAAGCACACAACTCATCCACACACTCCAAAACACATCACACACACACACACACATATGTGCACACAACCCACTCAGACGCACGCACACACATGGTTGTCTTCAAGGCAGCCCCACGCACTCACTCACAGCACGTCCAAACACACGCTAGTGCACTCATATAGCTCACCCATACACCCTTTACACACACACACACATATATATAGTACACATATACTATATATATATGACATGTACACATATACTCATACAGGCACACAAACACACCCACACACACAGTACACTCAACCACACACACACACACATATATTCACCAAACATACACAGTTACATAGCACACTTTAATTCTATCCACACCCACTGACTCCCACACCCACTGATATACGGCAGTGAGTTTTTTTTCCTTATCCAAACACACTAATTTCAGTCTATCCACTATATATGAAACCCTAAGTACGAAAAATTTCCCAAAACCCCCCCTTATATTTTCATTTGTCGCTCAAAATTTACCCGACCCTTTTATTATTGCGAAATGGTCCAAGATAAAATACTTAACGATAATTCATGTGCTAGGAAAATTATTAACGGGCTGATACGCTATCCCACTTCCTTATTCGTCGCTAAAAGGCATACCGATGCAAAAAATAAATCGCCGCTAAAAGTTGTTAAAAAATATCGATACGAACTAATAAAAAATTTTGCCGCTAAAAGTTTTAGATTAAACTGTTAAAAATATCGCGATATTACACTCCCCCCCGTACAAAAAATTTCATAGTTGAAATTTCACATACTTATACTATCAAAGCACAACGCCTTCACTACGTAACTCCTAAATGATGATGCCCCTAAATCTTACACATAAACTCCAAAAAGATTAGTCAAGAACATCAATAACAGCTCAGCAATTTCAGAACGTCAAATATCCACCCATAATATATGATTCAGATTATAATTTAGAATATGATACCTCAGAATCAAAAAGTATATGAACGCCTAAATAAATTATCCGGTAGTGTACCTGGCACCACGTCATTAGACGTCGCAACATCCTGAGCCGACGTAGTAAAAAGTCTGGGTAGGCCTCTGCCCCTGTTGAGTTTGGGTCTGCTAATTCTGACATTCTCTCGGACGAGGTCCACTACTCACTACTAAACTGACTGCAGGTACATGGCTGAGGGCTGATTGGTTCTCCCATACTAAAGGACAATTTTGAACTTGATGTTCCACAGTGCCACATTTAAAACATCCTCCAATAAGTATGTAGCATGATTTTTCACCACGGTTCCTTCCACATGTAGGGCACAGAATTGCCAAAAAAATCTGATCTAGCACTCTAAACTGATCTAGCTCATGCGCTATGTGCTCCTCTGAATTTGACACTCTGCCCTAGCCTAGTTCCCTGAACTTGCCTCATCCTTTGACTCTGAGCACCCTGTTGTGCTGAAGAAAAGAACTGTTGACGCTTGCCAGCCTCTAAAACTCTACTCTCCTCACTATCCCTCTTCTGACCACCTTGCCTTTGTTCAATCATCTTCTTACTGTCTAACTTCGACTGTTCGAATGCACGTGCCAGATCAACGCACTTTACATAGCTCGATGAACAATCATAAATCTCCCCATCTCTCAGCCTTGGCTTAAGTCCCCACTCGAACTTTCGACATCTGTCTGCCTCAGTAGGTAACATCCTAGTTGCAAACCTCACCAAACGCGAGAACTGCACCTCAAACTCATCCACCGTCTCCCGGTTTGGTTGGGTCACATTGGAAAATTCTCTCAACATTTGCTCACGATAACTCACAGAAAAATACCTATTGCCAAATAGTTCCCAAGTTATCTCAGTCTTCTATTGAGAAGTCATACCATTCTCCACCACTAATCGGCCTCACCCCTTATCTTATACACCGCAAATTCGACCTTTTGTTTCTCGGTGCATTTTATGGCTCGAAATACCTTCTCCATCTCCGTAATCCAAGTATTTGCCTCTGTAGGGTCCACTGACCAACTGAAATTTGCCGCATTCTGCTTATTAAACTCACTTAGGGTACTTCCCTCCGAGGTTATGGTTGCGGCCGAATAGGGTTTCGTTTACCTTGCTGTTGATTAACCAGGGCCATGAATGCCAGAATCTGATTCATGGTATTCAGAGTTGCAATCATGGGTTATTCTAGGTTTAGCCCATGTTGCTCTACATGGGGCATCTCTCCAATTGGGACCTCTTGACCTCTAGTACTACTTCCCATATGCTCTCTAGTACGGCCTCCAGTACGACCTCCTCGACCCCTGACGTTATGTCTACGAGTGTGTGCCATACTATATAAAAGTAAAGGGTTAATTACACTTATGTCCCTGAGGTTTGGGTGAAATTACAGTCAAGGACACAAAGTTTCAAAAAGTAACACACCGTGACCACAAACGTTAAAAAGGTAACACTTATGTCCATCCGTCAGGATTCCGTCCAAAAAGTGTATTTTTTTAGGATGACATCATTACGTATTTTCAAAATGACAATACTGCCCTTATACTGTATAGAAAAATATACTGAATAATTTTTAAAATTTTGTCAAACCTTTTAATTTGAAGAGTAGGTTTTCAAAACCCTAATTTAAAAGTAGGATTGTCCTTAGGGTTCTTGAATTAGGATTTTCACTTCAAATTAGGGTTTGTAAAATTATTATCCTTAAAAGTTAACTTCAAATTAGGGTTTGTAAAATTAGTATCATTGAAAGTTAAGGTTTAAAAATGTTTCTTTAACAAACCCTAATTAAAAAATTAGGGTTAAAAACACACAAGGACTGTTTAACAAATACACCCCCTCCCCTGGCGCCGCCGCCCCCTCTCATTCCCTCCCCCTTCCTCGCCGATGCACTACCTTAACATCATCCCAACACCATGACACCACCGCAACACCTAGGATCCACCGCTGCGTCGGGCTTTCGAGCGGGTTGGGCATTGCATTTCTGTAACCTTGTTGCGACGGGATTGGGTTCTCTTTTTCGCAACCTAGTTGCGACGGGATTGGGCTCCGCAATGTTGGGCGAAGAAAAAGGCTTCGTCAGGGTTAAGAGCGGGAGGGGGCTGCTGGCGGGGTGGGGTGATGCAGGTGGCTGGCGACGAAAACGAATCTATGGAAGAGAGAAGACGAATCTGAGAGGCATTTGGTGGAGAGGAATCTGTGAGAATTTTTGTGATTGAGATTTTGGAAGTTTTGGAGGCATTTGCTGGGTGGGTCAAAGGTGGCTACGTGATGGCGGCGCGGTGGAAGTGGTTCCGACGCTGTGCGGTGGTGCTGTGGTGGAAGATTTTGAAGAGGAAGAAGAAAGGTAAACCCTTTCATGGGCAAATCAAGAATTGCAATCTTAGTTAGGGGCAATCTGGTCTTTTCATGTAAACCGTTAAGTATTTGGGTATTCCGTTAGGTCAAAGGACATAACTGCCTATTTTCCAAACTTATGGACACGCGTGTAATTTCATCCAAACCTCAGGGACATGAGTGTAATTAACCCAAAAGTAAACAACTATTAGAGTTGTGCAATCACCTTTTATAACTGACTATGCAAATTTAAAATTTCTAATCATATATCATCAAATATACTTTCATCAAAACGAACTCACATACCTAGTCATCGCTACGGTTCACTAAGTTATTAAAGTTTTCCCTGACTCTCTTTTCGAAACCTAGCCTTCCCTCACAAGCTTTTAAAATCCTCACAAGCTTCAAAAGTCTACAGAATCATAAACATATGCTCTGATACCAACTGTAATATCCCGGAATTTTCAGAACATTAAACAATCGATCGATCAATCACTTAATCATTTAATTACCTTGATATGATAAGAAAGCCCCAGTGTGTATCAGAGCTTCTACAATAACTCAAACTCTAAGTCACATTGTTCTTAAATAGAACACTAAAATTAAATACTCATGAAACTGAGTTAAAAATTACTTTCCCTCGCAAGGGCTTAACTAAAAGAAATAATAAAATTCCAGTCGACTACCTATTCAGGCTCTAATCACTCCAAATATCCTATTATTGGTTATCACCTGCGGAAAGGAAGTCAAACGAGATTGAGATTTTGAGAGCCCAGTAAGGTCGATCAAAGATTTTAAGAAAAATGAACGATCCAAACGATTTTACATTCAAGTCAAATAACATCTTTTCAAGAAATTTTCAAATGAAACTACAATTATTTCGATATGAATATGGGGATGAATATCAACTCATTCCCTCCGTTTGTAGTCATTCAAAACACTTCAGGTATAATAAAACATGAATAGATAACATTGAACATGAGCAGTATGATGTAGTAAAGCCACCCCGGCAGTGCTCGACACGCTTTACATATGCATATGTACACTGCTAGTCCATTTAGGTACTAGTTTAACCCAACCAACAGATCATCCTTATAATGCCAATAATACGCACCATCCTTATAACTCTCATGATTACTAACTCATGTTAATATTAGAAGAAATAAATATAATTGAAAATACTTTACCATAATCGAATCAATAAACATATGAGAATAAAACAGGAATTCCAAACAATCACTTTAAGGCTCAAATTAGGGTTTCATGGGCAATTTGAAAATATTTTCATAACAAATAAACAAAAGATCAGAGTTCAATGTAATTCGATAACGATTCAAAATTAAACATATGAGACTAATCTGATAAAAAAAGGGTTTCGGATAGAACCCCTTACACTTTAATAAAAATTATAAAATCGGAGTCCAATAGAATTCGTAAAGACATTATAAATAAAACATTTGAATTCAGAGCAACAAAGTAGGGTTCAGATGTAATTCCTTATCTCGATCCAACCTAAGCGATGCTAATCGACTTCGATCAAATTTGTCTGAATCAACCTAGATTGGCAATCCATTTGTTAGAACACAGTCTATGCTAGTATACCAAAAACCTAATATCAATTACACACCACATGCTCACTTCTAACCCCAAAATCACGCAACTCAAAGCGGGTCCCGCACAAGGTCAACATAACTGAAAATTCTTTACACTCCTTATTGCATAGTGACACCCCAAAATTCACAATAAATTACAATAAAATACTTTTATAGCTCAAAACATTATAAAAAGTTAAAATATGAATTTTTTGAATTTTAAAATAATTTTTGAATTAAAAACAATTTCTTTAAATAGAAGAAAAGCCCATAAATAGTCATAATTGCTTCTAGTTGAAAATAAAGTCCCATAATTTTTTTAACAACTTTAAAATATATATAAAAACTATAGAAATTGAAATCAGAATTTAAAAGGCATTAAAACTATTTTGAAAATTTTTGTTTTGCTAAATCCAATGCAATACAGAAATGATTACAAATTAACTTTAAAAATCACCAAACTTAAGCTGGGACATATTTATACCATAAAAACATTACTAATTTTTCCATAACATTTTCATGAGTTTAAAGGCTCCAAAAGAATTTTACAAATCTGAAATTACAGAAAATATTAAAAATACATACGATTTCAGAAAATTATAAAATTAGGCCACAAATTCTAATATAGCCTAACGTATTATACTGTAAAGTTTTACATGCTAATGATCATGCTGTACACTATCGAATGCTCGCATTGTACTTAACGCTAACCCAATACCCGATCTGCACTTCTCTTCTTTCCCTTATGCTCACAGTTCAAAACGCAACACCCCGTTCACGGATATCCCGGCCTTCATTCTCTTACACACTCACTTTCAACCACACACACGTACACACAATACACTGCACTGCACACCTTCATACACACATTACACACACTTGCACACACATTACATACACACATATTATAATTTTACTCACACAAACAAACCCATAATTGCACACATATGCACATAACGCATACACACACTTAACAAAGCTACTGCCTCTTGACAGTAGCCGCTCTGCTTTGCTCAAAACCCACACACACATGCACAACACACATCTGCACACTAACAAGAAAATAGATACACACACACACGAGCACACGATATATACATACACAAGCACACACCTCACCCACACACTCTAAAACACACAACACACACCCGTGCACACAACCCACACAAATGCACGCTTACACATGGCTGTCTTCAAGGCAGCCCCACGCACATACTCACAGCACGTCCAAACACACTAGTGCACTCAAATAGCTCACCCACACACCCTTTACACACAAACACACACACAAACACACAGATATATATATATATATAGGGAGCTGATCCATTGCTCGCGTTGGCAAATGGAGTTAAGTTGCCAACGCGATCTGGCCGTCCACGCGCGATCTGTGGACGGCCCAGATCTTTTTTTTGCAATTTTTTTAAGTCTGTCCGCCATATTATGTAGCGGACAGTATTTTTGACAAAAATACCCCTCAATCCCGATTACATCTGTCCGCTACATAATGTAGCGGACTATTTTACAGAGATGCTGCAAAACCCATCCGCTACATTATGTAGCGGATGATGGATGCTCAATTTTGCCCATCATCTCCTTCCTTTCTTTTGACTTTGTTCTGTGCTTTGATGCTTGTCTCTGTGCTTTGATGTTTGTTATTTTGCCCATCGAGATCAAATCAAACCAAAAACAAACCCAAATTGGTGGTGGCGGCGTGAAAGGGAAGAACGAGGCCATGACAGAACCACCGATCGTTCATCCCAAGCAGTCTCCATCGCCCACAACCACCACCACTCTGCCACAGGCGCTGAACCCATCACCACCACCACCACCATCCGAACCCATCACCACCGCGACAGAACCACCGCCACTCCACCACAACCATCACCACCACGACAGAACCACCGCCACTCCACCACAACCAAGAAACCTACAATTGTTCATCCCAAGCAGTGTCTCCATCGCCCACAACCACCACCACTCTGCCACCGGCGCTGAACCCATCACCACCACCACCACCATCCGAACCCATCACCACCGCGACAGAACCACCGCCACTCCACCACAACCATCACCAACACGACAGAACCACCGCCACTCCACCACAACCATCACCACCACCGCCCACAACCACCACCAATCCCGAACGTAGGCCTCGCTGGCTACAGCGGCGGCGACATGAAAGGGAAACTCGCGATGCTTCGTCAGATCTGGGATATCCTTCTTCGCGATGCTTCAGCGATGGGAACTCGCGATGCTTCGTCAGATCTGGGATCTCCTTCTTCGCAATGCTTCGGCGATGCTTGGTCTCATGGGCGGTGGTGGCGAGAGAGAGAGATAGAGAGAACCTCGGGGACAGAGGAAACACAGAAAGGAGAAAGACAACGGATGTCTCTGTAAAATAGTCCGCTACATTATGTAGCGGACAGATGTAATCGGGATTGAGGGGTATTTTTGTCAAAAATACTGTCCGCTACATAATATGGCGGACAGACTTAAAAAATTGCAAAAAAAAGATCTGGGCCGTCCACAGATCGCGCGTGGACGGCCAGATCGCGTTGGCAACTTAACTCCATTTGCCAACGCGAGCAATGGATCAGCTCCCATATATATATATATATATATATATATATATATATATATATATATATATATACATACATATATATATATATATATAAATAATATATATAGGGGGCTGATCCAATGCTAGCGCTAACAACTTAACCCAAGTTGCTAGAGCGATCTGGCCGTCCACGGGCGAGAATGGACGGCCAGATCGTGCGCCCACTACTGCCATTTTTTTCACCATCCGCAACATAGTGTAGCGGACGGCCAAATCGCGCTAGCAATTTTCTAGCGCTAGCATTGGATCAGCCCCCATATACACACACACACAGAGTTGATGTACACATATACTCATACATGGACACAAACACACGCACGCTTACAGTACACTCCCTCTCACACACACACACACACACACACACACACATATTCACCAAACATACACGGTTATACAACACACCTTAATTCTATCCACACCCACTGCCACACGGCAGTGGATTTTTTTTTTCTTGTCCAAACACACTAATTTCAGTCTATCC
Source organism: Escallonia rubra (assembly GCA_033065855.1). Lineage (NCBI taxonomy): Eukaryota > Viridiplantae > Streptophyta > Magnoliopsida > Escalloniales > Escalloniaceae > Escallonia > Escallonia rubra. Next base: position 223,568 of record JAVXUO010001905.1, read on the forward strand.
ACTAACATATATCTCTACACAACACTCCACACATTATTCACCCCAAAGCTTCATCTTCACAAACCTCTAATAAGCTGGAATACAGCCACTGCCTCACGGTAGTGACTTTTTCTTCTTCTTTTTCCGCACACTCAGTCATTCCTGCACATCCCTGCCGCATTACCATGGCAGCCATGGCTGCCTTTACATTCGGTTTCACACAGCCACATGGCTGTGCCCATTTCCATTTCTCAAACCCCATAACGCACTCTTGCTGTATATGGGGTTATTTGACAGCCCCCCACTCACACAAAACACCCACAAAACCATTCACAAGTTGTCCCCCTCACGTACACTTACACTCTTGGCAGATCCCAAAAACACACACACAATTTTCATGGCTGAAACGTTAGCCCTTCATTTTGCTCACACACACACACACACACACACACACACATAAACAGCACCACAACACACACTCACCTTTCACGCTGACTGTCTTAACGACAATCCTCTCTCACCCAAACACCCACACATAAACACACAATACAATTGAACCCACTCACGACTGTCTTTACCGCAGCCATCCCTCTTCACTACATGCGTGTAGACCATCACCAACACTCACTGCATAACACCATATACACACAGAAAACCACGGCAAGGCTTTTTCTTCTCATCGCTCCCTCACGTAACCCATACACCCATTTAGTTGCATATATAAATATATATAGCATGTAAATCAAAGGAAATCTTACCGACAAAATCTCACCAGACAACCTTACTTCCGTCTCCTTTTCTTTCTCTCTCTCTCTCGATCTCTCTGAATCTTTCTCTCTCTCTCTCAAAGCATACCAGACGAAGGAGTGGGATGTGGCTAGGGATGGCAATGGGGCGGGTTGGATGCGGATCTGATAAAATCTGAACCCGCCCCGTTAGTTATGAAACGTTGCCCCGCTCCACCCCGCCCCGCCACCGGGTTCTATATATAGAATACCATAACCGATCCTATGTGAATTTAGGAGACCCGTACCCGCCCCGCTCCGAACCGTTCTGCTTGGTTTGGCAAAAATATCACATTTTTTGAACATATATTACAAAAACTTTATCACAAAAAATAAACTACATACATTAGACTAATGTCTGAAAATCCTAAAGAATATATTAATGTCTAAACTACACACAGTTGGTTGGTTTTTCCAAAATCGAAGAAGATGCAGTGGTCTTCGAATCGATCTCAGATTGTGTGGCCGGCGGTGGAGTCGAAGAAGATGCGGTGGCCTTCGGATCGATCTCAGATTGTGTGGCCGGCGGTGGAGTCGCAGAAGATCTGTGGCCTTCGGATCGATCTCAGATTCTCGGTGAGCGACGGCCGGCGGTGGAGTCGAAGAAGATGCGGTGGCCTTCGCATCGATCTCAGATTCTCCGTGAGCGACGACCGGCGGTGGAGAAGACGCATCGGAGTCGCAGAGAGAACGAAGAGAGAATTGAGAGTTTGAGAGAAGATGGAGAGTTGGAGAGAAGATGGGCGGCGTTGAGAAAACAGAGAGAGAAGTGAGAGTTTGAGAGAAGGGGCGGCAGAACATAGAGGCAAGAGAAAGAGAGGGGCTTTATCCATTATATATACTATAAGATGGATGGTCGAGATCGCCTAGATCTAAGGTTAGTATAAAAACTAATTATATATAAGACAGCGGGGCGGTTAGCCTAAATACCAAACCCGACCCGTACCCGCTGCGGGTTTAAATTTTATATACCATACATGCCCCGTAACCCGGTCAAAGTCAAGAAAACCCGCTCCTATAGGATCGGGGCGGGCCAGGTATCCACCGGTTGCGGATCAAATTGCAATCCCTAGATGTGGCACGGCTGCCCTAGAATTTCAATATATATATATATATATATATATATATATATATATATATAAGTTTCCCAAAACCCCCCTAATATTTTCACCAGTCGCTCAAAATTTACCCGAACCTTTTATTAGTGTCAAATGGTCCAAGATAAAATATTTACGATAATTTATGTGCTAGGAAAATTATTAACGGGCTGATACGCTACCCCGCTTCCTTATTCCTCGCTAAAAGTACACCGATATTAAAAATAAATTGCCGCTAAAAGTTGTTAAAAAATATCGATACAAACTAATAAAAAAATTTGCCGCTAAAACTTTTAGATTAAACCGTTAAAAAATCGGGGTATTACAATTCACCTAAAGGGCCGAGCCAGCGCGGGCCATTTTAGGGCTGGATCGGAGTGTGTCAGAGTGCGTGTTTTGTGCACGCATGAGTGTCTATGTGGCATAGTTGGATGTTGTGTGGGTGTTGCGGGGTGGGGAGGAAGATGGGAGAGGGAAAGAAGCGGGGAGATGGGCATGAAAGAAGAGGGGAAGAGAAAGGGAAATAGGAGGACAAAAAGACCAAATTACCCCTCACCAAAGGGACTTGACAGAGTGGCGGTAAGCACAAATTGACGGAATGACCAGATTAAAATGAGTTTAGAAATCCAGTGGTCACTTTGATACAACTCGATATACAGTGACTAAAGTTTAATTTATCTAACAGTACAGTGATCAACCTAGTAGTTAACTCTATACAAAACAAAATAAACACAAAAGGCAAAAAAGAAGCAATAAAACTTTTCAAGTCTAGTCTAATTATTTTTAGACCGTAGCGGAGTTGCTACTATAGCGAACCGAGTCGAGAGTTCCTTAGACCCGCAAGGGTCTAAGCCTCATAGTTGCCATCTTTTTTGTGAAATAAAGGAAAAATAAGAAAAAGACCTAAAAGACTCTTAAATACCTAATTAGGCTTCTGATATACTAAATAAAAATGATGACTTCGGGGGCTAAGTTATACAAGCAGAAGGTGTCAGGTACCCCCATACCATAGCGGTCTCTACTTTGTTTTTATTGTTTTTTGGTTCTTTGATACATAATACATAAACATACACATATAAAATATATTAATCCACGCTAACATGATTTTATGACTTTGGTTTAAATTCGACAACCGGGGTCAAATGGCCTACGTATCCGGTCAGAGAAACCAGAATCAAAACCATCATAATTTGACCGGACCCTACAGGAGGCGACCTATATCTTGGTCTTTGACTCTTATGATGAACACGATTCTTCTAGTCGAATGGACTTAGAAATCTAATTGTCTGGTCGCGGGGAGGGGAGAAACAATCTAGACTCGTCTAATCTTGAAATAAAAAATACTGAAAAGAAGGATAAAGAATCATACCTGGGTCTGGATTGTCAAATGGCTTGGTCCAAGAATCGATTTGATGTCAAAAACCAAGAACAACAATCTGCCTAATTAATAAATCTCTATTTTGGGCTTGAAGACAACTTCCAACGAACTTGATTCCTTCCATAAAGTTGTAGCTCTAAAAAAGATGAACTATTTAGGCATTTGAATCATCTAAATCGGATATGGCATGTGCAATTTAGGGCTAGTCGAAAACCTAGAAGCGAGAATCTGTCTGATTTTAGAAAAGCATTATTTTGAACCTGTAGACGACCTTCAATAGATTTGACTTCTCCTAAAAAAAATTATCTCTTGAAAAGATGCATGATTTAGGCTTTTGAATCATCTAAATAGACCATCATATGAGCAGATTACAGTCAGACAACAAGAGCCTAGAAAGGAAATTCGCCAGACTAGAAAAACCCTATTTTAAGCTTGAAGACAATTTCTAATGGATTCAACTTCTTATACAAGGTCATAGCTCTTAGAAAGACACATGACTTAGGCTTTTGAATTTCCTATTGTAAGCGCATCGAGCACTGCCGGAGTGGCTTTGCTTCTGTACTGCTCATGTTCAACGTTTCCTATTTATGTTTATTGCACTTTAAGTGTTTTAGAAATGGTTATTGATTTACGGGAAATGAGTTGATACTCATTCCAATGTTTACATTGAAATGTTGTGGGTTTCTTTGAAAAACCTTTTAAAGTTATCGTTTGATTGTATATAGAAAAATCATTTTTAATCGTTCTGTTCTCTGTTTTAAAAGTTGTTATTTGGTTTTAAATGTAAAATCGTCCTAATCGTTTTAGATTTTATTAAATCTTTGATCAACCTTACTGAGCTCTCGAAAGCTCACTCTCCTTTGACTTCCTTTTTGCAGGTGATAGCCAACTTAGGTTGAATTTGTCTATGTGGATTAGAGCCAAGCAAGGAAAAAAAGAAGAAGAGAACTTTAAACTTTAGCCTTGGTCATTAGAACCCCTGCGTGGGTTAATATTTTTATTTGAGAATTTTTCAAACTTATGTTTACTAAGGTTTAAAATTAATGGTTTAGTGGCTCTGACAGATTTATATTATTTGGTTGAATTAAGGAATTATTGTCTTAGTGAACTGATCGAGCGAGTGTTAACGTTTCGGAAAATTCCGGGATGTTACACCACTGACCCACTGAAATTTGCCGCATTCTGCTTATTAGACTCACTTAGGGTACTTCCCCTCAAGGTTGTGGCTGCGGCTAAATAGGATTTTGTATACCTTGCTGTTGATTAACCAAATGCTGGGCCATGAATGCCAGAATCTGATTCATGGTATTTAGAGCTGCAGCCATGGGTTCTAGGTTTTGCTCTTATTGCTCTACATGGGGCATCTCTACAATTGGGACCTCTTGACCTCTGGTACGACTTCATGTATGCTCGCCGATACGACCTCCAGTACGGCCTCCTCGACCCCTGGTGCAATCTCTACGAGTGTGTTCCATACTATATAAAAGTAAACTACTATTAGAGTCATGCAAACACCTTTTATAAACGACTATGGAAATTTAAAATTTCTAAGCATATATCATCAAATATACTTTCATCAAAACGAACTCACATACCTAGTCATTGCTACGGTTCACTAAGTTATTAAAGTTTTTCCTGACTCTCTTGTCGAAACCTAGGCTTTCCCTCACAAGCTTTTAAAATCCTCACAAGCTTCTAAAGTCTACGTAATCATAAACCTATGCACTGATACCAATTGTAACATTCCGAAATTTCTAGAACGTTTAACAATCGACCGATCAATCACTTAATCATTTAATTACCTCGGTATGATAAGAAAGCCCCAGTGTGCATCAGAGCTTCTACAATAACTCAAACTCTAAGTTACATTGTTCTTAAATAAAACACTAAAATTAATACTCATGAAACTGAGTTAAAAATTACTTTCCCTTGTAGGGGCTTAACTAAAAGAAATAATAAAATTCCAGTCGAATTCTTATTCAGGGTCTAATCACTCCAAATATCCTATTGTTGCTTATCACTTGCGGAAAGGAAGTCAAACGAGAATGAGCTTTTGAGAGCCCAGTAAGGTCGATCAAATTTTTTTAGAAAAACGAACGATCCAAACGATTTTACATTGAAGTCAAATAATATATTTTCAAGAAATTTACAAATGAAACTACAATTATTTCGATATGAGAATATAGAGATGAGTATCAACTCAATCCCTCAATTTATAGTCATTCAAAACACTTCGGGTATAATAAAAAATACGAATAGATAACATTGAACATGACCAGTAGGCCATAGCAAAGCTACCCCGTCAGTGCTCGACACGCTTTACATATGCACATGTACACTGACTAGTTCATTTAGGTACTAGTTTAACCCAACCAACAGACCATCCTTATAACGCCAATAATACGCACCATCCTTATAACTCCCAGGATTACTAACTCATATTAATATTATAAGAAATAAATATAATGGAAAATGCTTTGCCATAATCGAATCAATAAACATATGAGAATAAAATAGGAATTCCAAACAATCGCTTTAAGGCTCAAATTAAGTTTCATGGGGAATTTAAAAATATTTTCATAACAAATGAACAAAAGATCGGAGTTCCATGCAATTCGATAATGATTCAGAATTAAACATATGAGATTAATCTGATAAAAAGGGGTTGCAGATAAAACCCCTTACACTTTAATGAAAATTATAAAATTAGAGACCAATAGAATTCGTAAAGACGTTATAAATAAAACATTTGAAATCAGAGCGACGAGGTAATGTTCGAATGGAATTCCTTACCTCGATCCAACCTAAGCGATGCTAATCAACTTCGATCAAATTTCTCTGAATCAACTTAGATTGACAATCCATTTGTTAGAGCACAGTCTATGCTAGTATATTATAAACCTAATATCAACTACCCACCACGTGCTCACTTCTAGCTCCCAAATCACGCAACTCAAAGCGGATCTCGCACAAGGCCAACCTAATCTAAAATCCTGTACACTTCTTATTGCGTAATGATACCCCAAAATTCACAATAAATTACAATAAAAAAACTTTTATGGCTCAAAACATTATTTAAAGTCGAAATATGAATTTTCTGAATTTTTGAATTAAAAATAATTTCTTTAAATAGAAGAAAAGCCCATAAATAGCCATAATTGCTTCTAGTTGAAAATAAAGTCCCATAATTTTTGTAATAACTTTAAAAAATATATATAAAATATAGAAATTGAAATCAGAATTTAAAAGACATTGAAACTATCTTAAAATATCTCATTTTGCTAAATCCAATGCGATACAGAAATGATAACAAATCAACTCTAAAAATTACCAAACTTAAGCTGTGACTTATTTATACCATAAAAACATTAATAATTTTTTCAGAACATTTTCATGAGTTTAAAGGCTCTAAAAGAATTTTACAAATATGAAATTACAGAAAATACTAAAAATACATACGATTTCAGAAAATTAAAAAATTTTGCCACAAATTCTAATATAGCATAACGTATTATACTGTAAAGTGTTGCGTGCTAATGATCACCGTACACTATTGAATGCTCGCGCCATACTTAACGCTAACTCAATAACCGATCCGCACTACTCTTCTTCTTCCCTTCTGCTCACAGTCCAAAACCTAACTCTCTGTTCACAGATATCCCTTCATTCTCTTACACACTCACTTTTAACCGCACACACGTACACACATTACACTACACTGCACACCCTCACACACACATTACACACGCTTGCACACACATTACATACACACATACTATAATTTTACTCAAACAAAACAAACCCATAATTGCACACATATGAACATAACGCGCGCGCGCGCGCACACACACACACACACACACACTTAACAGAGCTAGCCTCACGGCAGTAGCCTCTCTGCTTTGCTCAAAACACACACACACATGCACAACAGTCATCTGCACACTTACACACAATAGATACACACACGAGCACACAGTATGTATGTACACAAGCACATAACTCATCCACACACTCCAAAATACACAACACACACACACACACACACACACACAAACACACCCGTGCACAGAACCCACACAAACGCATGCACACACAGGCTGTCTTCAAGGCAGCCTCACACACACACTCACAACACGTCCAAACACACACTAATGCACTCAAATAGGTCACCCACACACCCTTTACACATAAACACACACACACACACACACACACACACACACACACACACACACACCCTTTCACACACACACACACACACACACACACTACATGTACACATATACTCATATATGCACACAAACACATCCACGCACATAGTACACTCCTCTTTTACACACACACACGTATTCACCAAACATACACGGTTACACAGCACACCTTAATTCTATCCATACCCACTGACTCACATATGGCAGTGGTTTTTTTTTCCTTGTCCAAACACACTAATGTCAGTCTCTCCGCTAACATATATCTACACAACACTCCATACATTATTCACCCCAAAACTTCATCTTCACAAACCTCTAATAAGCTACAATACAGCCACTGCCTCATGGTAGTGGCTTTTTTTTTTTTGCCCCACACTCAGTCATTCCTACACATCCTTGCCGCATTACGGCAGCCATGGCTGCCTTTACATTCGGTTTCAAACAGCCACATGGTTGTACCCATTTCCATTTCTCAAACCCCACAACGCACTCTTGCTATATATGGGGCTGTTTGCAGCCCCCACTCACACAAAACACCCATAAAACCATTCACAAGCTGTCCCCCTTGCGTAAACTCATATTCTCGACAGATCCCAAAAACGCGCACACACACACACACAATTTTCATGGCTGAAACGTTAGCCCCTCCTTTTGCTCATACACACACATAGACCTGGCAAACGGGTATACCCGTCGGGGTACGGGTAAAACCCGGTCGGGTCCGGGTAAAAACGGTTCGGGTAATTTTTACCCGGGTTTTTACGGGTAGGAAATTTCAGGATCCGTACCCTACCCTTGCGGGTAGGGTATTACCCGCGGGTAAACAATTTAAATATTAATTTTTTATAAACAGAATTTAATTACTATAAAATAATAAAATACCAACTATCTAGGGCTATTTTTTTTCTCTTTTATTTCTTTTGCTTTTTCAGCCAATAACATGTTCGGTGTTTCCTCATTTCACCAAAAAATAAAAATTATACATATCCCATTCCCCTCCCACAATCCAAAATAAAGCAAATTAAATTTCAAATATATATACAATCCTATTTCCTACTAAGTACTAACAATCTAAAATACAACAACTACAACTAATTAAAATAAAATAAAAAATCATATGAATAAATAATGAAAAATTAAATCTTCCATTCCTCGCAGAATTGGTGTCGATCGACGGTGAATAGCGGCGTCGCGGTGGTGATGCAACTTCAGATCGGCGTTGGTGATGCAACTTCAGATCGGCGGTGGTGATGCAACTTCAGATCGGCGGTGGAGGAGCGATGCAGATCTGTGAGGAGGCGGCGGCGCAGATCGGTGAGGAGGTGGCGGCGCAGATCTGTGAGGGGGCTATGGCCGACGATAGGTGGCGATTGGCGGTGGCTTTGTTAGAAGGGGCTATGGAAGACGACGATCTGTGAGGGGGCTATGTAAGACGGCGTGATGGCGGTCGACTGAGAGGGGCGACGGCGATGGTAGAGAGGAAGGGGACGACGTGATGGCGGTCGACGGTAGAGAGGAAGGGGGCGGCGTGATGGCGGTCGACTGAGAGGGGCGGTGGTGATGGTATAGAGGAAGGGGAGGGGACGGCGTGAGAGAGAGAGAGATGGGAGTCTGAGAGTGAGGTGAGAAGTGGGAAGAAGAGAGAGTGAATGTGATTAGGGCACAAACACTCTTTTTATATACGAATGAAAACCGGGTAAACCGGGTAACCCGCAACCCGACCCAGACCGACCCGAAAATTACGGGTCGGTTCGGGTATGGGTCTATTTTCGACGGGTATTCAAAACATGTACCCGTACCCGGTATTTTGGCCCGGGTACGGTTCGGGTAACGGGTCTGGGCAACATTTTGCCAGGTCTACACACACACACACACACACAAACATCACCACAACACACACTCACCTTTTCACGCCGACTGTCTTAACGTCAGTCCTCTCTCACCGAAACACCCACACATACACACACAATACATTTGAACCCACTCACGACAATCTTTACCGCAACCATCCCTCTTCACTACACGCATACACTATAACCAACACTCACTGCATAATACCATATACACACAGAAAACCATGACAAGGATCCTTTTCTCACTGTTCCCTCACGCAACCCATACACCCATTTAGGTGTATATATCCTTCCACACGTAGGACACAGAACTATCGAAAAAATCTGGTCTAGCACTCTGAACTGATCTAGCTCCTACACTTTGTGCTCCTCTGAATTCGGCACTTTGCCCTCACCTAATTCCATGAACTTGCCTTATTCTTTGACTCTGAGCACCCTGTTGTGCTGAAGAAAAGAACTGTTGATACTTGCCAGCCTCTGAAACTCTACTCTCCTCACTATCCCTCTTCTAACCACCTTCCCTTTATTCAATCCTCTTCTTATTGTCCGATTTTGACTGTTCCAATGCACGGGTCAGATCAACACAATCTACGTAGCTTGATAAACGAGCAGAAATCACCCCATCTCTCAGCCATGGCTTAAGTCCCCATTCAAACTTTCGACATCTGTTTGCCTCAGTAGGTAACATCATAGTTGCTAACCTCGCCAAACGTGAGAACCGTACCTCAAACTCATGCACCGTCTCCCGGTCTACTTGGGTCACATTGGCAAATTCTTTCAACATTTTCTCATGCAAACTCACAGACAAATACCTATTGTCAAACAGTTCCTTAAACCGTTCCCAAGTTATCTCAGTCTTCTGCTGATGAGTCATACCATTCTCCACCATCTTCCACCACTGATCGGCCTCATCCCTTAGCTTATACACCGCAAATTCGACCTTCTGTTTCTTGATGAGATGTACCAGATTTGGCATTTATCTTCCTAAACCATATAAATCAAGGATTTAATCCTTTGCATCAGGGATAATTCATAGAGAAATTCCCTAAATTATCTAGACAAAATAAAGTAAAATAAACAGTTAGACTGGACTGACTCAATTGGACTGGACTGGGAATTAGACTTATTACCTTAACAATTGGACTGGATTGATCGATTTGTGACCTTGACAACTGAACTGGATTGGACGAAATTAATTAATTAAGCTATTTTACCAGGCCTAAGCTTAATAATAAACTCTAATTACTAATAAAGTCCAATATTTATTTAATTAATAACAATTAAAAAATGGGATGGCAACACTATGATGTTGTACCGCGACAATAAGGCAACCATTACCATCACACATAATCAGGTTCAACATGACTGAACAAAGTATGTCGAGATTGACATGCACTTCATAAAAGAGAAAATTGAAGCATGAACTGTTTGTTTGCCGTTTGTTCTGACATCACAACAAGTTGTAGATATTCTCACAAAGGGACTATTTAGGCCTAACCATGAGTTTCATGTTTAGGCCTAACCATGAGTTTCATGTTTAGGCCTAACCATGAGTTTCATGTTTAGGCCTAACCATGAGTTTCTTGTTAGCAAGTTGGGCATGATAGATATTTATGCACCAACTTGAGGGGGATATCAAATTATGAGGAAGATCAGGCCATTGATTTGGATGATTTGCAAAATCCTGTCAAATCAATGATTTGGTTATGGTTTATTAGGTAAATAGATTTGTTATTATTGTGTAAGTTTCTTATTTTCAATAAAGGAGATCCTTTGATATAAAGTATTCGATTAGGCCTTGTTTATGGGGATTTCATACCTTATTGGGTGGTATGATTTCTTATAAAGGCTGTATCACTTTTTTTGTAGAAGGCAATGGAAAATGAATTCAACTTCTTCTTCTTTTCTTCTTCTCTGAAACTGTACAAATAATTGATTCTCAAGTGCATTACAGAAAATTCATAAGGCATGGGATAAATTGTAAGGCATATCATATTATCATTGAAGTGATGTTGACAACATCAAAAAATGACAAGTGAACTTTTTCATGGACGACACCAAGTAGGACATGCATGGTAGGTCAGGAGATCAGGATTCAATGGCTTGTCATACAAGACACATTAAGGTGAACATATTGTTTCACAATGTAATTAGCTCAAAAGTGTGCGGACTATTATCTTCTTCTACTTTTTTTGTTCCTTTTTTTTTTTTTGGTTTCATTTTTTTTTTGGCATCATTAAAATGTATAGAAACATTTGACTCCCTTAAACAAACATAAGATCAAGAAGGACATTGTATATAAGGCACAATGTAGGCTAGGGTGTGGGTTAAGAAGCAAATGGTAAGAAGGCTTAAAATCCAAATATGATACCAAAGCTCCTTGTGTGCCCATGGACATTGAGCCTCTAAGGTGATTGGCTGCCTACGAATCCCAGTTGGTGGGGATCAAGCCCGATGTAGGTCAACTCAATCAATGTTAATCTTTTAACTGAATCTTAACAATCATTCTTCAAACCCTTCAACTTTTTTCCCTTTCAACACTTCTTCATCTTCCTTTCTTTCTCTACCTTTTTCTTACAACAATTCTTCTTCTTCTTTTCTTTTCAAAATCAATAAATAATCATCAAATTTTGATTTAAAATCTTTGCTTCCATCAAAGATTTGGGTCCCACGGAAAGAACCTCGTATGCTGACTCCAACTTGAACAGTAATACTTAGAAAAGAGGCACACTCAAAGAGACTAACACACCCCAAGGTAAGTGTAGTGAACCGCCTCAAAGAATTTCCTTTTGGACCCACAAAAGGTCTAAAGAGAGCTCGTAGTCACCATCTTATTTTATGAAATAAAGAAAAACTAAGAAAAAACCCTAAAAGACTCTAAAATCTCCAACTAGGCTTTTGATCTATAAAAAAATAGAGATGATGGATTTTAGGACTAAGTTATGGAACGTGAAGGTGTTAGGCAGCCGTTATATCCTAACGGTCTCTACTTTGTTTTTATGATTTTTGGCCTTTAACATATAATATATAAATATGCACAAAACAAACTTTAACCTGATCCTAAAATTTGGTTTGAATTCAACAACAGGGGTCAAATGAGCTACGTACCTAGTCGGACAAATCGGGATCAAAACTATTTAGTTTTTTTTTTAAAATTTTCTACACGCTTGATTTTTGAAAAACTTGTTTTGGGCCTTTAAAAATCACTATTTTATTTTGGGAAAATTATGGTACAATTTTTCCAGCGCAAAAAGTCTAAGTATAAGTTTGAGCAATCTCAGAGATGATTTGGTATCTTTACCCGCATCGTGCTTGTTTTAGCAAAAGAATGATTTAAAAATACTTTTAACGCTTTTCAAATTATGACTTCATTCTCTGTAATTTGTGTATATATTATAAAGCTATTATAAAATTATGAGACTTTGACTTGAGTTGGAAACGATTATGGCTATTTATGGGCTTTTTTGCATTTGGAGAAATTGTTTTTAATTAAAAAATGTTCAAAAATTCAGAAACAATGATATTTTAACTTTTTATATTATGTTATGCCATAAAAATATTTTATGAGATTTTATTGCGAGTTGGGTTATTGTTAAGCCTTGAGGATTCTGTTAGGGTTTCTGGGTATAGGTTTGACTTTATAGGTGGGACCCACTTTGATTTGAGTTATTTCGAGAATAAGAGTGAACAATGTTTAGGTAGTTGGCATCGTGTTTGTACCATCATACTGTACATTGTATTCTGATTATTGGATTACCCAAGTTAACTTAACTTAGAAGATTTTGGGTTGAGATTGCTTTGATTAGCTTAGTTTCGGACTGAGGTAAGGATTTATATCGAACCCTAAATTTGTTAACTTATATTCAAGTCTGTTCTTTCGATTTTTTCGTGGCTATTATTAAACTATGGGTTATGAATCGTTATTTGTATTTATTGCCATTTAAAACCCTATTGTCGAGGCTTAGTCGATAATTGAAATTCATGTTAATGCTCACTGTTGTTGCATGTCGAGCATTTTATATGTTGATTTAGCGACTATTGTTCTTCTGTGTACCTTGATGGACTATTAATCGTAGATATGCATATGTCGTCGACAGTGTTATCGAGCACTGTCTATATGATTTTGCTAAGTATTATTGAGTACTATCTGCATGGCTTTGCTATGTATTACCCTCCACTGTCTATGTGGCTTTACAATGCTCATGTTCAATATCATCTAAAATTGTATCTGCAAGTGATTATATTGGTATCTGATCGAAGGGGCTAAGTTGAAGCTCTTCTCCAAACTGTTATCGAATTAATTTTGATCACCTATAAACTCTTTAAAAAAATTGTCGTCAAGTTGAACCCGTGAATCATTTGTAATCGCTTCGTTTGATAAATGAGTGACCTTTCTGAGCTCTCAAAAGCTCACCCTTACATGTTCCTTCTACAGGTAATGATCATAAGCATATTGCTTGGGGACGAGTTTAAAGCTTGAGTGAGAAATTGGAGTATTTATCATTGTTTTGATTAGTAGAACCCTTGCGTGGGTAAATATTGTTTAGTTTATCTCTGTCAAGAACCTAAACTTGATCTTTTCGTTTATGACTATTTATTTTTAGAGAGTTTGAGTTAGTGCGGTGATTAAGAGCTCTGGCAAATATAAGAAGTTGTTTATTGAACTGAGGTTATTCATGTCATTAAGCAATTGATTGAATGATTGCTTAATGCTCTGGATTATCGGGGTGTTACATAGCTAGTATAAAGCTAAGGCCACTAGTAACTCTCGTAAAACTTTGAGTTATTTGCACTAAAGAGCGGATTAAATCGAAAGCTACCTTTACGTATGCATCTTAGTTGCATAATGTCTTAGCTATAGATGATTTCAAATCGTTTGTTATTTTCAAACAAGTGGGGGATTGTTACGTTTAAGGAGCTTCTTCGAAGACAAACAAACTCCTTAATCCCACATTACTTAAAAATGAGTTTTTGACAAGGGTTTATAAGCGAGAATATGCTTTTACATTATACTTGGTAGTAGGGTTAGGGTGTGCTAGTCCCCATACTACTCCCGTGCAAGTGCGTGTCATTAGGCAGAGTTAACACTTAGCAGGATGAGGAAAAAGAATGTGATTATGTGTTGAAAAATATTCTTATTTTGGAAAATATGTTTTACTGAAAAGGTGTAACTAATTATATTATTTTAACTTATTTTTTGTTTTAGGGTTAATTACACTTATGTCCCTGAGGTTTGAGTGAAATTACACGGGTGTCCATAAGTTTGGAAAATAGGCACTTATGTCCTTTGACCTAACAGAATACCCATATACATAACGAAATTGTCAAAATGACCATATTGTCCTTGACTTGAAACCCTAATTTCCAAATTAGGGTTAAAAAAGAATTGAAACCCTGATTTCCAAATTAGGGTTTCAAGTCATTCATTTATCTCCCTTATTTTCAAATTAGGGTTTCAATTCTTTTTCATTTGAAACCCTAATTTTCAAATTAGGGTTTCAAGCCATTCTTTTTTTCTCCATAATTTTCAAATTAGGGTTTCAATTCTTGCAATTCCAACACTTATTATCCAAATTTTCAAGAAATCAGAAGGCATGGGGTAGGGGAAGAGAGGGGGACGACGCACAGTAGGGCGGGGGAAGGGAAGGCAGCGGGGTGGGGGAAGGGAAGGCAGCGGGGTGGGGGAAGGGAAGGCAGTGGGGCGGGGGACGACGCCAAGACGTGGTGGGGGTAGGGGGAAGGGGAAAGCGTCGGGGGTAAAGGAAATGAGGGCGGGGGACGACGGGATGGGGTGAAGGGGAGGGGAAGGATGGGCAGGGGACGAATGTATGGGGTGGAGCGAAGTGGAAGGCGGTTGGGTAAGGGAAGGGAGGGGGACGACAGCGGGTGATGGGGGAGCAGGGACGTGTTAGTGGGCGGTGGGAGCAACAGGAGTGGTGCTCGGCGGTGAGCATCGACGTGGTGGTCGGTAATAGGCAGCGGTGTGGTGGTGGTACAGTGGGGGCAGCGGCATGGTGGTGAGTGGTGGGAGCAGCGACTTGGTGGTAGGATGGTGGGGCAGCAGCGTGGTGGTGGGCGATGGGAGCAGCGGAGTGGTGAAATATTGGGGGCTGCCGCATGGTGGCTGGAAAATTCACCTGTGTCTGATGGAAGATGTCTGATGGAAGAAGAGAGAGATAAGGGGAAGAGAAAGGAGGCTCGTGAAAGAGAAGATGGAATAGTGAGAAGAGAGGTCAGAATATTCTAGGGGTAGGATTGTCATATTTTGAAATTATGTACCGATGACGTCACAAAAATTACACTTTTTGGACGGATATTTGACGGATGGACACAAGTGTTACTTTTTTAACGTTTGTAGTCACGGTTTGTTACCTTTTGAAAGTTAGTGTCCTTGACTGTAATTTCACCCAAACCTCAGAGACATAAGTGTAATTAACCCTTTGTTTTAAATAAATTCTTAGAGTTATATTTCGAATATATAGCTGTTGCAACTATTTTTCCAACCGTTATGTGTTTTCAATGGATACCACTTCATGTTTCATAAATGTAGAGTATTTATGTTTTACCAGAACACTTGCAATCTTAAACCTTTTACTTTTGCATAAATTTCTGTTGCCAAAACTTGCACTGCTTCAAAGAGAATTCCAAGGAAATTTTTTGAATTTGCTGTTTGCAGATTCCCACTGAGACTTTGTTGTATACCGGATGATTATTTGTATTTAACCCGTCAACAAGCATGATTTGAAGTAGGGTCAAATAAAGCTTTAAAGAAAATCATTACGCGCCTCAAAGTCTTTATTTGTGACTTCGATTCTATCAAGTTTCTAACAAACACTTCACTGTAATCTAAAACCTAATGCAAGCAACGATGGATTGACAAGAACTACTTAATCATGTTATCAATAAGCTGCTTTTACTTGAGAATTGGGGACCAATAAACCAAGTAATCCTGTCTTTCTGTTTTGGTAGCTAATTATGCAAACATCATTGTTAGGTGCTACCCGCAATGTTGTGGAACCGTCCAAGATGATTGCTGTGATGCCCTTGTTTTCGATGGCAACGACGTATACTTTTTCCAGTCCTCGAGCATAATTCTGATGTCATGAACTTTATTACTCAAACCAACACAGCAATTCGCATGCATCGTGCATACTCGATTAATAACTGGTTCCATGAACCATATGCTTACACAAAATCCTCCAAAGTAGGCTGTATCCAAGAACTTGATGTGTAGTCCAATATTCTTGGTGATGTAGGGGTCATGTTTTATCTTAGTAAGCACATCTTGGTCATGTAGGCCTGGATGTTTTTGCCTTGAAGCGTACCAAAACTTGTAAAATTCGATGGTTTTAGTGCTCGATTTTACGTAGACAAAACCTCCATTCGGCAGATTGTTTAAGTCAGAAGAATTTCCACTGTAAAACTCGCTTGCAATCTGAAAATCCGCATCCACAAGAAAATGTGGAAATGGATCTCTAAACCACATTATATCAGCATCCTGAAAGCAAGAAAGATAAAGGATATCAGATATGAGCTTATGTCAGATTGGATTATAACTTTTTTTTCCTTTAAGATGTAACTGGCACTATGTTCCTCTCGATTTGTCAACATAAATCCTAACAATGACAGCAAGTATGGTTCTGCACTAACTTCTTTATGAAAAAAAATGTACCAAAGACGAAATTTTAGTGCATGGAAGGCAAAATCCCGTAAACTTTTATAAAGGCTTCATGATTGGTATTGATACTATTCAAACTAACTGTAACAATTCAAATATCTTAGTTTCCATTTGCTCATTGTTTTTGCAAGGAGTGTAAAGAGAATTATTTGCCAGAATTATAAGAACTATTACTTTCTTGCTGTTACATGAACAATTTTTCTTAAGCATCACCAATATTTTTCCAATTCTACATCCAAATATTTGACGTTAGATATGCATTTGACAAGCTAATCAAACAAAAGAGTACCGTGAAGATGAAGTTATACCCCAACTTTAGAACAGTATGCAGAAAGTCAATCCTTCTCCACATCATCTTTACATAGTCTGTGCTCATATACAAAGCCTCGCCAGAAAAATCAATTCCATCGGTCGTTAGAGCATAACAATGTGGGTGTAACGATAAGCAGTGATCATACGCCTTTTGATCGAGAGCTACAACAAGCAAATGATTCAAAAACCTGAAGGTCTGGTGCCCTATTCGGAAGCTCTCAAGAAAGAGATCAAATATGGAATTTGGTGCTGCCCAAGCTTCATTTAAAGTAGTTATGATCACTGTTTTGTTTGCCATGGATGAATTTTTCAATATCGTCTCCAGCTCCAGATTTTCTTTAGCATTGGCCTTAAAAAATGGTGACAAGTTAGACATCCGAAAGCATTTACACAACAATCAAAACATAAATCAACTAGAATGTTCGCTACACAAATTTAACTATCCAGTGTTGATATTCTAGTATGTAAAGTTCGTCAATGTTAGTAATCTTTCTGAAAGCCACACTTTTAACAGAAAAAAGTTACTCCCTCCATACCACGTTGGGTGTCCTGCCTCTACTGTGGCTGCCTTAAAATGTATGTCAAGACAATCAATAAAACGTGTGTCGGTATGATATTGAGACATTATCCTTGAAAAATACAGCATTCTATCGAACATATGGTTCCTTAAGACTTGTGCTTGTATGACTAGCTTGTGTTTGTAGAGTTGTGAATTGACATGTATTCAATGTATTTTCTTGAAGAAAGTACAAATCAAACAAGACATTCAAATTAGGCCAGATGGAGTAATTAATAGTACCTCTTTAGGAGTAAAATTGACATACATTGACGTGATACATGCTGTGTAAAGGTCCACGCGAGTCAAAGGCATTGGCAGAGTTTTGGATCGAATGGACACAGAATTTCTAGCATTCAACTATCAGATTCAAAAGACTTATAGGAGCAACACTAGCACTTTTTTCTCTGAAACTAGTAGTTTTTAAATTTGAGAGAGAGATTGACAATAGATTCAAAGAGTGGTAGGAGCATAGCTTCAATTGGACTAAAAGAGAGTTGGATTTGGGAATGTATAAAATGCCTAATTCAAGGAGGAGGGGAGGGGTCAAATGTTTCAAATCGACTAAACATTGTTATTTAGACAAACCATGTTTCCTTTAGAAGAAGATCCGAAGATTGATTAAATGTCTCTGTGCTATCCCTTAGCGTTTCCAGTTCGGATGTGAGAGATTGACAACCCGCCATTAATGTCTGGAGACATTGGGCAGTATTAGCCCATGTAAAACAAAATCATATTAATTAATTTAGTTATAATATTTGAACTTTGAATTCAGGCCGTTAAGATAGGCAATTCGGATAAGATGAAGTCAGATTTGTATCTTGAATATAAGCTATTTTAGGTGGCTGATCAGTTTAGATAGGATAAGCCTTTAAGTTTGAATTTCATACTCTGTTTCCTTATCACATGTACTACTCTATAAAAAGCACAACTCACAGCCGGCAAATGGTGTGAGAGTTTTCCAGCCATTACATTATTCTTTGTTCTAAGTTGGTATCAGTAGAAGCCTTAGTCTAACGACACCTTCTCTCAAATGGCGTCTTCTAGCACCACTTCTCCAAATTCCACCACTGTTCTCTCACCTTCCTTCCCATCCCTCTCCCAAGCTCACCATTATTTATCCCTTAAACTCACAAACAAAAACTACCTCTATTGGAAAATGCAGGTAGTCCCTTTTCTTCATGGACTCGAGATAATTGGCTTTGTCGATGGAAGTCTTCCTGCTCTGCCTCAACAAATTGTCCCTACTGGACAAATTGTCTCCATTCCCAATCCGGATGCTCAAGTATGGCAGAATCAAGATTCGCTCATCCTCAACATGCTCATCTCCTCTTTTTCGTGGGTTGCAACACTAGTCATGAAGTTTGGACCGTATTAGAAAATGCTCTTGCCTCCCCTTATAACACGGGGATCCTCGGTCTTCATCAGACTTTTCATGAACTTGCTCAGAAAGATGACAGCGTCTCCACCTACCTTCAACGGGCCAAAATCATCTCTGATGAACTTTCGGCCACCGGCCGACCGTTATCCCTTGAAGATTTTAACATTTATTTTTTTCGGGGTCTCAAACCCGAATTCAAGGATCTTGTTACTACCCTGAATGCTCGCCCTGAACCAGTAACTTTTTCTGAACTTCATTCGCTTCTCCTAAGCCATGAATTTCTTCATTCTGATAATTGCAGCAAACTAACCCTCACACCGCCATCCTCCTCTCTTTCTCTAGATATTTCACCTTTGGCCCATCTTTCTCACCGTCACCACAATTCCCCACATAACTCTAATGGCCACTCTTTCAACTCTCGCCAAGGTGGCAATGGCGGCGGCGGTAAATTTCAGCAAAATCGTGGTTCCGATAGTGGAAAACGCGGCGGTCGAAATGGTGGCAGATTCAACAATCATCCACGCTACTGCAAATTTTGCAATGTCACTTCTCATGATACTTACTACTGCAAAAATCTTGCCAATCCAAATGCTGCCTTTGATGGTCCATCAACACATTTTACCACTCACTCTGATGATTGGGCTCCGACTCTAAATGACTTCCAATGGTTCCCTGATACTGGGGCCACTCATCATGCCTCTCCAGCCATAGAACCTCTCACCAATGTCGAACCATATCATGGTAATGATCAACTTCATGTTGGAAATGGTAAGGGCCTTCGCATTTCTCATATTGGCAAATCGTCTATTCGCGCTCCCACTTCGTCCCTTTCCATGTCCAATGTATTGCATGTTCCTTCTTTATCTAAGCCCACAATTTGCCAAAGAAAATCATGTTTATTTTGAATTCCATCCTAACTTTTTTTTGGTAAAGTATCAGGTAACGGGCACCTTTCTGCTTCGAGGTCCGAGTAATCGTGGTTTGTACTCTTTTTCAGCTATCAGTCCATCTATTGAGTCGATCACTCGTCCCACCTCTCTTTCGGCCATTTCCACCACCACTGATGGCTCGCATCGAAGACTCGGTCATCCCCATGTTTGTGTTCTACGTCAAGTCATTGTGAGCAATAAGCTACCATGTTCCACCTCCAAGTTTCACTCCATTTGCCAGTCCTGCCAATTGGGCAAAGCCTCTCGAAGCAACTTGCCTCTCACAAATTCATGTAGTTCAAACTTTCTTGATTTAATTCATAGTGATGTATGGGGCCCTGCTCCTATTTCATCCTATAATGACTTTCGTTATTTCATCATATTTTTGGATGACTACTCTAAATTTTTGTGGTTCCATCCTCTGCTTCAGAAATCTGATGTTTTCACATTTTTCATCAATTTCAAGCAATGGTTGAGCCTCAATTTGAACGAAAAATCAAATCCATTCAAACTGATTGGGGTGGTGAATACAAAAAACTTAGCATATTTTTCACAAATACTTGCATCATCCATCGACGCTTTTGTCCTCACACTCATGAACAACGGGGTGCAGTTAAGCGTCGTCATCGTCATATTGTCGAGACCGGCCTTGCTCTCATGGCTCATGCCTCTTTCCCTCAAATTTACTGGAATTTTGCATTTGAAACGGTGAGCTATCTTATCAATCGCATGCCTTCGAAAGTCTCTCAAAATAAATCTCCCTTCGAAGTTGTTTATGGTACATCCCCAAATTATACCTTTCTTAAAATTTTTGGGTGTCTATTTTACCCATTCTTAAGACCATACAACACTCACAGAATTGACTACCGATCTGCTCCTTGTGTCTTATTAAGTTATAACCCCACTCATCTCGGTTACCGCTGTCTACATCTAAAGACCAAGGAACTCTACATTGCACGCCATGTTGTTTTTGACGAGTTTTCTTATCCTTTCTTGGGACCTTCAGTTCTTGGTGCTCCTCCAGAGGCCTCTAACTCTCCTCATGTTCCGTGGGCCCTTATTGCCACACGTTTTCCCCGTATGCCACTCACATCCCGTTCTTCCATCGTTTCCCAACCATCTGGCACCTCATCCATGCAAGCCAACAATCCTTTATCTACCCAGCATTCTCACGTGTCACCTCTTCCTATTTTATCTCATATTACCTCTCCCCTGTCTCCTTACTCACCTTCCCACTCTCTATCTCCTTCACCTGTTTCAAACTCTCCTTTGCCCTCTGAACACTCCAAACTTCCTATTCAAAACCACCATATAATCCTTCGTACAATGACTAACTCTCTAAAACCCAAACATCCATTTACCTTCCTGGCGGAACACGTCAACATCAATGAACCCACTTGTCACACACAAGCCCAAAAACTGCCTGAATGGCGTTCTGTCATGACCGAAGAAATTAATGCCCTTCTTCGTAACGGCACGTGGTCCTTGGTTCCTTATCATTCCAACATGAATGTTGTTGGGTGCAAATGGGTCTTTTGTGTCAAAAAGAAAGCCGACGGCTCGTTAGAGCGCTACAAAGCTCGCTTAGTAGCAAAAGGCTTTCACCAACAACCCGGAGCTGATTTTCGTGAAACTTTCAGCCCCGTTGTCAAACATACCACCATTCACACCATCCTAAACATTGCTATCACTCATGGCAGGCCACTACGACATCTCGATGTCAACAATGCATTTTTACATGGTACTCTTTACGAAGACGTCTATATGTGCCAACCTCTTGGGTTTGAGGATCCATCTCATCCCCATCATGTTTGTAAGCTTCATCGCTCTATTTACAGCCTCAAACAAGCACCCCGTGCTTGGTTTAACCATTTGTCCAGTTTTCTAGTCTTTTTAGACTTTGTTCCATCCCAGACGGATCTGTCTCTCTTTGTCTGGAACTCTTCTGATATCATCAGCTATATATTGGTTTATGTTGACGACATCATCGTCACTGGAAACTCTACCTCTCATATTCTCTCTCTTATACAATCTCTTGGCACTGAGTTTTCTCTAAAAGATCTTGGTTCATTGCAATATTTTTTAGGGATTGAAGTTATGCACCGTCTTTCAGGTATTTTTCTCTCCCAACGTAAATACATCTTTGATCTTCTTCTCAAAAACTGGAATGGGTAATGCAAATCTAGTCCTCACCCCCATGTCCTCATGTGACAAAATATCCCACCAAGGGGGTGCTGCCTTTCCTGATCCTACAAAATATCGATCTACCGTAGATACATTACAATATCTCACTATCACTCGCCCAGACATTGCCTTTGCTGTTAACAAAGCTTGTTAATACATGCATTCACCTACTGAAGATCATTGGGTTCGTGTAAAACGCATTCTACGGTATTTAAAGCATACGGTTGATCATGGTCTGGTTTTCACCAAGCCAACTTCTCTGGATATTCAAGCATTTACCGATGTTGATTGGGCGGGTTGCGTTGAAGATCGTAATCTACCGGAGGGTTTGCTATCTACATAGGTGATAATCTTGTCTCGTGGTCATCTCGCAAACAACGAACTGTTGTTAGATCCTCCACTAAATCTGAGTATAAGGTACTTGCGGATTGTGAGGCTGAACTTACATGGTTAACTTCTCAACTCACAAAGCTTGGATTCCCACTTCTTCGTGCTCCCATCCTTTGGTGTGATAATATTGGTGCTACATATTTATCTGCTAATCCAGTTTTCCATGCCGGAATGAAGCACATAGAAATTGATTTTCACTTTGTTCGTGATAAACTTTGGCGTAAAGAGCTTCAAGTTCAGTTCATTTCTACAAAGGATCAAATTGCGGACATCCTCACCAAAGGTCTTTCATGTCCGCGACACCAATTCCTTTCTAGCAAGTTGAAGGTTACCTGCCGTCCCCCTTCATCTTGAGGGGGTGTATTAGCCCATGTAAAACAAAATCAAATTAGCTTAGTTATAATATTTGAACTTTGAATTCAGGTCGTTAAGATAGGCAATTCAGATAAGATGAAGTCATGTTTGTATTTTGAATAGAAGCTATTTTAGGTGGCTAATCAGTTTAGATAGGATAAGCCTTTAAGTTTGAATTTCATATTTTGTTTCCTTATGACATGTACTACTCTGTAAAAAGCACAACTCACAACCAGAAAATAGTGTGAGAGTTTTCCAGCCACTACATTATTCTTTGTTCTAAGTGGCAGAAGATTTTGGGACAGAGCTACGTCAGATGGAAAATCAATAAGATGCCGGAGATGAAGAAGAAGGTCAACGAAGTTGGGACAACTCAGAGAAAACTTGACCCCGCCAGACCTTCTTACACTTCCCTTTGGTCTAACATGTATTCAAAGCTTAACTACAAGTGTCATCAGTTACACTCCTCTTTATGGAACACCAACCAACAACCACCGAACACACCACCCAGGACTCCTTCCCCTCCCCACCCACCCGATCAACCAATGTTACCACCTAACTTACCAAACATAACTCCTACTAGACGAGGGAATTTTTTTTATGGTAAATGAAGCATTGGTTCTTGCCGCACGAGACCAAAAGGAGAAGGTATTGTTAGGATCCTTTTGTGATGTCAAGAAATTCTCTGAATCTAGACTACTTTTGCAGCCATGATTTGAGCACATCATTTATTCAACTGTAAGATTCTCAACAATTGATATCTAGATCCGATTCCATAATATCCCCAATGATTGTTTCTCCCTAACCTTAACAGAGCAAATTAGCAATTCCTTAGGGGAGATGAACCGCTAGCGTATTAATGATCCGACCATGTAAATGGAAACATTGGATGATGACTTTCTTTCCCTTGCATCATTTGACAAAACTTCATTCAATTAACCTCAACGCTGTTATGAAATATATTTCATTCGCTGAAGTCAGAGAAATTTGGGGTAGATTTGGAAGATATGGTGGAGGAAGGGACACCGAGTGAATCAGAGACAGAATAAGTGATCCCCAAACATCCTACGCTTCAGGCTTTGTACATGATTCATCACATCCTTTACGAGGACAATCACTGACCACGCGTAGTCCAGGAGAAGAAACAACAAATGTAGAGACTATAGGAAGGGATGCCTTTGTGACACTGTTAGAACTTGGTTTTTTAGCCTTGTTAGCCCAACTTAAAGCCAATTGGGCTTAAATCCAACCAAAACACTATGGCCATCTATTCAGCTTAACTTCCTTCCTCTAAAGTACTCGCCTACAAAACCATCTCACAACCTAACTAAACCTCATATTAACTCTCCCCTTATCCAGTAGTCCAACCCAAATTCACATTTATTGGCCTTTCACACTAGCACCAGTTCAAGAAACTAACCCAATACCCCTTTTTTCATATATCCTTTCCTACCTTATTCCTTTGGCCACCAAACTTCACCCTTTTCACCATCCTCTCCTATTCAAACAGTTCCAATCAACTGCACTTCATACAAGCCTCTACTTTCAACCAAACTCACACCACCACAAGAACACATGACCCTACCTCTAATTCTTTTAATGATCATCCTCATCGTCTAGGGAATGTGATCAAATGGACTACTGATAATCGTACAAAAATACCAGATTACAATCCATCGAAACTCATGGTAGATACAATATGAGCCATTTCAAGGGACCAAAAGGCAAGCACTTTTGCAAATAACTCAGCTAAAAATGCCTTGCCACAACTGGATAACTAGTTTAAACATCATAGCAAATGACATGATAGTTATTGATGATCTCAAGGTTGATGGTCGGTGATCTTATGGAGGCAATGACTTCAAAGAAATGAAAACCTAATGGCAAAAGGTTTAGTGCTTCTTTATTCGAGGACGAATGCCGGATATAGACTATAACAAGAAGGTTGGAGACGGTAACTGAAAATATTACTATAGACTTAGACGGTTCAATTTCCTTCCTTAACGGGATAGGGATCCCACTGAAGACTCAGCTAGTGCACCAGATTGAAAAGAAAAGAAAAGAAAAAAAGGCTAAAACAACTCGAGAAGTGATTGTCCCTTCGTCATCTCCATCTGGGGTGCTAGGCTCATATTTAACTCCATTCTTTACTATCCACATATGCCATGCTCAGCTGACATGTTGCATACATTTTCTCAGGATTGAATACACTTACTCATCCTATCCTGCTAGGAGCAATTATCTGGTAATTACCAAAGTTAAACCATTGATTGCTTATCATAGACTTTCTTAAAACCTAAAAGGGAATGGGAATCTTGAGTACTTTCGAGACCAAGAGTAGCTTGCTACCCTCGATTCCTTCTTAGCCAAGAAATTAAAATATTCTTCTACACTGCCAGTAGAAAAATCATTGAAACTACACTGAAAAAAAAGGATTGGAGTATCACCTCAAAAGTTAAGTCTTGATTACAAATCCCTTCTAGTACTCTGCTCTCTGGCAACCTTAAGGCTTCAAGTGTTGTCCTTGAACAACCCCTTCACCAGAAATAAAAATTATCAGCTAAAACTGTCGAGGGATGGCTCAGCCTCGTATAGCTAACGTAGCTCACCACCTGATCCGCTCTCATCATCTCTCCATTATCTTCTTTCAAGACACACATTGCTTTCAACTGCGAGGGTCTACTAATTATATTGTAATGGATGCTAAAGGCAACAACAAAGGAGGAATTTGGGTTGCTTGGTTACACAACCTTGATGGTACTCCCCTGTATAGATCGAAACATCTTATTCTGGTTCTATTTGATGGTATAAATTCTACTAGATTTTCAGCTGGACTCATCTATGGTCATCCAATGGTCCAAAAAAGGCAATTGCGTGGGATGCTATCTACCGTCTTCTTTCTGACATCTCGGGTCTGTCAATCCTAATTGGGGACTTTAATCAGGTTCTCACTTCTAAGGAGAAAACGGGTCATCATCAATTTGACTACCCAGGTCACCTACACTTAACCCAATTCATTCATGCGTTAGGACTTATTGAGACCAGTTTGGGGTGGCTCCACTTTTAGTTGGATCAATTGTCGCTAAGGTGTAGATGGTGCCTATGAAAAGATTGATAGAGGTTATTTGAATATGGATTGGATTTCAAAGTACCCCTAAAACCAGTATGACAAACCTTGGAATCCAAGCCTTAAACCATGCACACGTCTTGTTGGATATCAACCCCAAAGCGTGACCTGGGGGCAGATCATAAAAGTTCTAAGCTACGTGGATTAGACATTTGGAAGCAATTGTTATCATATTATAGGAATGAAACTTTGCGGTAACAAGCTCACCTCTTTTTTGAATAGTAAGTTGGGGTTCTCAGATGATGGCGTGATTGCGATGATGGAATAAGAATCGATTTGTTAATCTAAGACAATCTATCAGGAGAGTGAATTGCGAACCCCGCATTAATTGCCTCATAGAATGTGAGGAAATATTTTGGGCACAAAAAGCAAAAGAAAAATGGCTTCTTCTGGTTGACAAGAATTCAAGATTCGTTCATACGTGTATCTCTGTTAAATCGTTAGTGAATACTTTCCAATGTATTAAGGACTGCAATGAGAAGTGGTGCCAAGATGCAATGGAAATTCAATATTGTTTTTTACAGCGCTTTACAACCATCCTCTACCGATCACAATCATTTACATCTGAATCTTCCCAGGAACTAACCATTGTTGGTTTGATCAATCACATTTATCAGTAGAACAGTCAGGTTCCTAAACCAACCTTTTACTGCGGAAGAGGTAAGTTGTTTTCCAACTGGAACCCCTAAATCACCTGGTCTGGATAGAATCCCTCTAATCCTCTATTAAAAATGTTGGAGTTTAGTGGGCCAATCTATTGCTGCTGCAATTTTATCTTTTCTTCTATCTGGTTGATTACTTGAAGAAACCAATCGCACTTTTGTCACACTCATCCATAAAATACGTCAACTTTCAAACCTGGGAGACTTCCGACTTATAAGTCTATGCAATACCATTTATAAGATCATCGCTATGGTCCTAGTCATTATAATAAGGCTTATTATTCCATCACTCATTTCCCCTTACCAAATGCCTTTACCCTTGTTTGCAAAATTACAGATAATATCTTCGTTGCCTAAGAATTGACCAACAAGATCAGGACTTGTAAAATCGGGAAACGTGTACTTGGTTCACTTAAGATGGATCTGAGCAAGGTTTATGATCGTCTCTAATGGGACTTCATTACAGCCGTCTTAATTCAATCTGGCTTTCCAAGTACCTTTGTTCATCAGGTTATGGAGTTCATCACTACAATGTCCTACTCTATTTTAATTGACGATGTTTCTTCGACTAGGTCTTACCCTTGTTGCAGCACCCGTTAGGGCGATCCCCTATCTCCTTTTATTTTCATACTTTGCATTGAAGTGTTATCTCAATCCTTAATCAAAGCTGAAGCCTACGGCGGTATATTTCGAGGTATAAAAATTTACCTTCGGGCTCATAGTATAATGCACCTATTCTTTGCTGATGACTCTGTTATTTTCTTTCACCTTACCTTATTAGGGTGCGAATTATTCAATATCCTCTAAGCAGTTATCTTCAGGATTCGAGTCAGCTAATTAACCTAGAGAAATCAACACTAGTGATCAGTCCTAACTGTCACCCTACTCTCTTGAACTATTGTTTGAATACCTTTGGGATGACGCAATCCCCCTCTTTCGATTTATATCTGGGGACAATACTAAACATAGTGACACGTAGGATAGATTTTTTCCAGACTTGGTTGCCAAGATCCAAAACTGTTGTGCCGGCTAGCGTGGGGTTCTTCTAAACAAAGCTAGAAGAGAGACTCAAATCTCCTCAATTATATCGTCACTCCTCTCTTACCACATGCAAGTCACACTATTTTCACGGAAGGTGTGCAAACAGATAGATAGAATTATCAGCAACTTCTAGTGAAGTGGTGACCGTGAGGGTAAAGGTATACATTGGGTAAATTGACAAACTCTTTGGGTTTCAAAGCACAAGGAGGCTTCGGTTTTCGTCATACTTTCTTTTTTGATATTGCCATAATAGCCAAAACTAGCTGGCAGATCCTGACTTAACCAAATCAAGTGATTACATCCTTCTCATAGCCAAGTATTGCTGCACATTGCCATTCTTGGTAGTACATAAAACTACATAGGCCTTCTGAGCCTAGCGGGGTATTCTACCTGGGAGGGATCTCATCCTTTAGGGGTTAAGATGGCAAATGGGTGATGGATATAAAATTAATATTTGGAGGGATAGGGGGATACCCAATCTCGATAATTTGGCCCTTCAAGATTTTTATCAGACTGGTCAAAGACAGAAAAAAATATCGAATCTTATTCAACACTGTCCATGGAATCCGTCTTTGCTTCATCAAATATTTCCGCATGATATTGTGGAACAGATTTCTAGTATCCATATTTCTACTGAAGCATTTAAAGATTCTTATTACTAGGAGGCCTCTACGAATGGGATATACTCAGTTAAATCAGCATATATGATACTTCATGAACAAGAAATGCAGAAAATGAGCAGGATCAAGCCTACTTACAACCCGCAATCCGCATTACCAAATCCACATGGGCATCTTATGGAATCTTCCTATTCTTGCCAATATCCAAATGCTTCTTTGGAAAGTATTGATTGATAGACTACCATCAAAATATATTTAAGAGCTCGCCAAATAGCGACTGAGGATATTTGTGTATTCTCTAAACGAGAGCTTGAAACTTTAGCACCTGTTTTTACACTCTCCAAAAATATAGAAAGTATGGCTGAGGACTACATTGGGAATCTTGCCTCAAGAACATATGTCCCTTCTTTCAAGGAATGGTTGATATCATGGCTTATGAAGCCAAGTACACCTAGCAATATAACATCCTCTGATTAAAATTTGTTTGTCTGTATCTTTTGGCGTATATGGTCACATCGAAATGAGTGTATATTTAAACAACATTCTTTTCTTGCCCACCAAATAACACACCAAGCGAGTCTCCTTCAAACTTCCTCTAAAAAAAATCTCCAATACTAGAATAACCAACCCCAGTATTAATGACCCAAGACACTACAATACACATAAGTTCTCTCAGCGTTTGACACTTCTTCCAATCCGGTTACACCCAGAATCCACATTAAACCTTGCTAAAAATAATCACCCTCAACATCTGTGTTTTGAAACTTATTAGTATAAGGATAGTCTTTGAACCGTAGCAGGGGTGCATAGGTCTAGGCTCGGGTTCCGCAATGTACGCGGAGCATGTTTTTAGCAGCAACAGGAGCTAAAGTTCGATGCCTATGTTTTGGGGAAACTTTTCTAAAGTAGGGGACTTCCTCAATATGTGTTAGATACTTTAAATTGGACAGTGCAAACTTATCCCCCCCCCCCCTGACCCATGCATTTGTGAATGAAGGCCCTAGTGTATGTTTCTAATAATAGGTACCAGGATCGGCGGTTAGATAGGTTGCCCCCACCGTACTAGTGCTCCTCCCGGTGTGGGGTGCAAGATGGTGTGATTCTAGTTCTTTCATGGGTCATGTATGTAGTAAACTTCTGAGTATGTAAATGAATTTCAATGAAGAGTAGGCTGACAGAGTGCTTCCTCATCCCCTGCGAGTAGGTGGAGTTTTGACATCAAGTACTGCTACTAATGAAGCTCTCATGGTTAAGAGATTGGACTTCTGTTGTGTAATAGGTTGATGTGTTATGGGTGAAGCTGGGTGATGGATTGGGTTACGATACGAGACTATAGGTGCACATATCGAGTGGAGGCAGCTTCAGTAGAGATAAACTTGGCTATGATGGAGTTTATATTGGACTATGAGTGAGCAGGGTGAGAGGTGAGGCATGGGGTGTTCTAAATGTAGGACGAGGCTGTTGCCGTTCTGCCAGATGCGAGACTCTTTCCCTATCCTTAGTAATTGTGAGTATGATGTATCTTATAATGATCTCGTGATATTTCTATGGAATTTTCAAAGTCTAAAAGTAAGGGAATGATCGGTTTATAGAATTATGCATCCAACCATAAATAAGTATTGCTTGTGAAATAGTCCAAGTCACAAAATGGAAACATGCATTAATAACTTAAGGGTAAATTACACTAAACACCCCTGAGGTTTTACGTAATTACACTCCACTACCGCTATCTTTAAAAATTACACTCAGCTCAAAAAATAACTTTTTCTCTTACAGTGTTAATGGTGCAGTGCAAAAAGACATGAATGCCCCTTAGACTGTTTTCTTGGAATTTTGGAGGGAAAACTTGTTTTTTGAAATTATTGGAGGGAATACCCTAATTCAAATTGAATGTCCTAATTGAACCTTAATTTAACGCCCTAATTAACTTAGACACATAATTGAACCCTAAATTAAAGTAATTAAACCCTAAATTGAATGCCCTAATCGAATCGAACCCTAAATTAAACTAATTGGACCCTAATTGAATCCTAAATTGAATGTCCAAATTCAACCGAACCCTAAATTGAACTTATTGAACCCCCTAATTGAACTCTAAATTGAATGCCCTAATTCAACCGAACCCTAAATTGAAGTAATTGAACCCTAAATTGAATGCATTAATCGAATCGGACCTTAAATTAAACTAATTGAACCCCTAATTGAACCCTAAATTGAATGCCCTAATCCAACCGAACCCTAAATTGAACTTATTGAACTTATTGAACCCCCTAATTGAACCTTAAATTGAATGCCCCAATTTAACCGACCCCTAAATTGAACTAATTGAACCCTAATTGAACCAAAAATTAAAGTAATTGAACCGTGATTAAACCCTAAATTGAATGCCATAAATTAAACTAATTGAACCCTAAATTGAATGCCATAATCCAATCGAACCCTAAATTGAACTAATTGAACCCCATAATTGAACTCTAAATTGAATGCCATAATCCAATCGAACCCTAAATTGAATGCCCCAATTCAACCGAACCCTAAATAGAACTAATAGAACCCCCTAATTGAACCCTAAATTGAAGTAATTGAACCCTAAATTAAATGCCCTAATCGAATCGAACCCTAAATTAAACTAATTGAACCCCTAATTGAACCCTAAATTGAATGCCTTAATCTAACCGAACCCTAAATTGAACTAATTAAACCCTGAAATGAACTAATTGAACCCTAAATTGGCTAAATTAAACCCCATAATTCACTTAAAGTTTGTGGAGTTGACTGAAATTTTGAAAAACCACACAAGTGAGTAAAGGACAAAGAGGGGTATTTTGGGTATGAAAATTGCATAAAGTAATGTGTCAGGGAATCTTTTCACGGAGTTGGGCCTGCCGTTAAATGTGTGTAGTTGTGTGTAATGCGGGTACAAACCTCGGGGGGTCGGAGTGTAATTTTTAAAGATAGCGGTAGTGGAGTATAATTACGTAAAACCTCAGGGGTGTTTAGTGTAATTTACCCATAACTTAAATAGAAACATGTATACAAAAAATTTATATAGAAACTTGCAAAGTATGAGTAGAAGTGCAAAATTGAAACAAAATGTGTGTGTGTGTGGATCTTAGAGCCATCGGAGGGTTTAGCAGGCAGGGCACTCCAAGCAAAACTAAGCAAAAAAAAAATGCAATCTTGTTGGAGAAGACGTCCCTATTCTGTTGGAGTTTGAGTTTTCTGCTTGCAATCTTGTTGGCAAATACATGGCCTGGGCCATTGCAGTCCTCAATTTATTGCCAACACTATCCTAGGTGTAGTAGTTGGGCTTGATTTTCCTTCAAAAATGTTTCAGTTGTCACTAGAGGAAGGATGATTCAGGGCAGCTTTCTTAAGGGGTCCCTAATTGAGTTGTAAATTTTCCAGATGACCACTGTAGTTATTATTCATATTATTCGTGTTTTTTTTTTTGTCAAAAGTTACGAGATTCTCATCCTTATCGAAGTGAGTGCACTTCAAGAAATCAAGATAAAAACATTTAACAAAAGCATTTATGTCCTCCCAAGAATTTTTTGTACATGTTAGCAATGTCAACAATGGTATGTTTTTCCTTGTAGTGGAGCTTGTCGAGGAAGAGCTTAACCACTTTGGCTAAGAGTGGATGGAACCCTCGGGAATTTGGTGGTATGATGAGTAAGCCAGGCCAGTGAGGGATTTATAGACCTTCTAGGAATTTCAGTGCTATTTTTTATATAGTGCTCCAAAGAGCGAAAGAAACAGGCGATTTGTTCACGGACATTTATCTCTGTCATTAAATATGACAAAAATGATTTATCTCTGTCACGGACTGAATATGAAGAATCACCAGACAATCTGGAGAGGAGTAAAGCAAGGGGGATTTCCTTGAGCTTGTTGTGAATGGCATTCAAGCTAGACTTAATGTTGTGCAGAGTAGCTAGAGCAGGTTACTTGGGACATGGTGCAACACGGTGCCCGCCATGATAGATTATCTCACTGAAGGTCACACATGGTATCCAGTGGAAAGACAATAGAGAGATCTTATGTTGTATGATCTGAGCAGAGGCAGGACTTGACGCAACGAGCTAGAAACCAAGTAGGTTGAGTTATACTAAATCGGGGTCATCTCAGGTGTTCTGGTTCTGACAGGTCAAGTTAGGGTTGTCTTCCATCCCAATCAGGTCATGGATTCTCTCAAGTACTCCTTATTGAGGTCCTGTAATACCTGGTTACAGGTTGTCTCAATGCCAGAATCTATATGGTATCTAGATGGACCAAACCCTAAAGGTAGAGCCTAGATGGCCAAATGCTGTCCACTGGTACAGGGAGGGAAGTTACATGTCCTTGAGACACAAGAGCAGGTTCATATTCTGAGTAGTGAGAACTTGGATACATTTATGCACGTCCCTAATGGCATACACGATTCCTGAATACTGGTGATGGTAAGCGCGAGGCACGACACAACGATGCCTACCATGGCATAGACATTTAGTACATTCGAAATGTGAAGGACTTATTTTCGGATAACACTGATTCTTCTTGATCCTTATGACATTGGTCCCTATTATAATTCTCAAGTCGAGGCCTTGGGTGGCTACCTCAGCAAGGCTAGTAGACTTGTGTTGCGTTGCTGAGGCATGATGGACCAAGGACGTCAAACGGCAGATGCAAGTTACCATGATGCTCACGCCACAACATAGTTGCCAAAGTAATACTAAGGCGGTGGGTTTGCAGAACACTTGAAGGTGACACAAAGAATATAATCTGAGTCAGATGTTAAGTGTGGAAGTGTGAGACAGAAAATAAAGAAGCATAGATAAAAAATGAGGCATCCAGAAAAAAAACATGAGAACTACTAGTACTGCAAGAGCGGAAGTCTAAAGTGAGATCAGGAACATCAATATGTCTAGGTCCCTATTTAATACACATCTAGTGAAAGCTTGTTTACAGTGATATATCGGGACTCTTGGGAGTGGCGTTTCATCCAAGGTTCACTGTATACAGATGTTTTTTCATTACCGCTGTATCGGCGTGCTCACTTGACCTGGTTCGCAAAGCTTCACCTTTTTCACCTAGGTTGTTTGACTACCACAACAGCTGTCTAATATACTTTCTAAGTCCTACGAAAGCGTCACGAGGCACAAAGAACTTGATACTTGTGGGAAGCCCATGAGCAACATGCAAAGCAGCTAAAGTCGATGTCGTATAAAGACCTGGTCCTGTCTTGTAGTCATCCAAGGGTCACCTTAGAGATGTCGATGAAGAGACGTAATGCTAGAGCTCGTGGGCTACTCATGTAAGACTTACCAGGCTAAGGCAGTGTCTCCGAAGAATTTTGTAACCTCTGGCTAGTCATTGTGCTGAAGTGCAGGGAAGAGGAATTGTCGCATCGGAGCAGTCAGAGCTTCCGAAAACAGTGAGGTAAGGCTGCCCATGAAGGCGGGTGGTCCCCGTGCGAGAGTAACACAATGAGAACCTCTTCGAATTATGCACACTCAAAGAATGGGTCAAAGCATGTTCTGGGATTAAGTTGAGGTCGCATGGTGTAGTGAATAGAGAGGTCAGCATTCAGCACATTAACTGCATACAGTGTTGGGGCACGATGCATGGGCATGATAGACGTATCCGGTACTGAGGTGCGGCACGTGGGCATGGCATATACAGTACGATGGGCATGCCACATGGTAATTATGTGGTAGCTGGGAATGAGGGATGGGTGCAGCCATGCGCAGGAACTATAGACAGGCCAGTTTCATTTTATCTTTCTTATTTGTTTTTATTGGGTGTTACTAATGATTAAGTTCTTTATTATGCCAAATAATATAATGAGACTAATCTATTTAAATAAGTCTAATTGGTAGTCCAGTTCAGTCAGTTTGCCCAAATTAATTAGGCCATCTCTATTAAATAACTAGCCTAGTTGATTAGGGTTAACCCAAGTTAGGTTAGAATCGAGAGGATAAGTTTGACTTGAAAAC
Source organism: Escallonia rubra (assembly GCA_033065855.1). Lineage (NCBI taxonomy): Eukaryota > Viridiplantae > Streptophyta > Magnoliopsida > Escalloniales > Escalloniaceae > Escallonia > Escallonia rubra. The sequence continues at coordinate 258,086 of JAVXUO010001905.1, forward strand.
TTGGGGATCAATTTGAGAAACAAAGTGATTGGCGTGTATGGGAAGTGTTTTTCGAAGTTGGTATTATTCTTGACAGTTGATTGAGATAATACCTATTTTAGGATATAATAATATCCCCTAATTCTTAAAAATGGTATTTAAAATTTTGGGGTAAACAGGACGATTTTTGTTTAACCAGTCAATTAATTGACTTTTGTCAATTTGCGATTTTATCACTTGTTCTAACTTTTCTCCAGCCTTGCATATTGGCATAGCCAAACTTATTAGATTCCACAACCTGAGCACTATAAATATAGGTCTTGGCCTTCATTTCAAGGGGTTTCGAAGCTTATTCTATTTAGAGTTTGCATATCATTTCTCTGTATACTGATATTCTTGCTCTTTCGAGAATTCTAGTCGTTCAAATCCACTTTAAAAAGTCTTTATTTTATCTTTGCATCGTGGATCATTCGTAGAGCATCCCCAAGTCTTCAAAGCAAGCTACTTCAATATGTAATCTTTAAGTGTGTGTTTGGATGAAGAATTTCAAATTACCTTGTATTTTAAAATTCATTCATTTTGAAATTCGTTGATTTACAAATTTATGGATTGCGAATTTGTGTTTGGGTGATTTTGTAGATTGAATATTTTATATGTGGATTTACATTTAAAAATTTGAAGATAATTTAATGGTGTATAGGTACAAACTAATGAGAGAGAGCATCTCTATTTTTTATGGAAGAAGTTACCTAAATAATGTAGACTCTTTTTGTGCAAGGGATTTGACAAATAACTAATCTGGACTAGTTATTTCTAGAGGGGATTTTAGCACACCAAATTCCCTTTCCAAATCCCTCATAGAATTTGGTAAATCCATCTTATCAGTATCCAAATAAAGAATTTTATACAATGTATTTCAAAATCCTCTATGAAAGTGAAATTCCTAGTTCAATTACCTCATCCAAACACACTCTAATAGTTTTCTAGCTTAGGAAATGATCTAGATTGTCTCTCAATCTCGTAATCCCATTTCTATTAAAAAACGAAGAAAAAAAATTATCTGTTACATTTCTTAGTCTATGTCTAGGCTTGAAATGTAAATTACTTCCCGTAAGACTAGAGTCCAATCATGGCGGTTTTGATTCCGGTTAGTCCGACCGGATACGTAAGCCATTTGACTCCTGATGTCGAGTTTAAGCCAAAAACATAAAAATCAACACAGGGTAAGTTTTATCATGTTTTTAATGTTACGTGTTTTAAGGCCAAAAATTAATAAAAATGAAGTAGAGACCGAAAGAGTGTGATGGGTGCCTAATACCTTCCCGTTGCGTAACTTACTCCTTGAACCATCTTCCAGTCTCGATATATTTTAGTCGTCCTTTTAGACATTTTAGAATAATTTTTAGGGGTTTTTCTTATTTGTTCTACTTTAATAAGACAGTGACTCCTAAAATCCTTTTCTCATTAGGAAATTTTTTTCTTCGAGACGGTTTGATGTAGGCACGATGCACGGGGCTGGTGCAAGGGCACGAGAGATCCAAGCCAAGTGTCATGGAATGTTTAAATGCCCAAGTACACAAGGCCTTGGATACAGAGGAGCCAAATGGGACGGGGCCTATGCAGCAGTCCGGTCCAGCTCAAAAAAGCTCGGGCTGACCCCCCGTATAATGAAGAGTGTAGGCTAGGCTACAAGGGCCAAGGACCAAGAGCCCAAGCTAGGTTGTTCCTATGCAGTAGTTTTTGAGGTATTGTTGTCTTTTGTAAGGCCTGAAGATGTATTCATTCAGAATATTCTTTTCATATTCATCACACTTTTCTTTAATATTTCTTAACCAAAAAGTTCTAAATATTTCTTGGTTTCGTCAGTTTATATAAAGACAATACTTTAAAAAACAACAATTGACAGTTCATGTTTTTTTATTATGTTTTAGGTTTATTACCAGAGGAAAATGTTAGTTTTATTGTTTTAAAAATTCACTACTTTAAACAATTCTACACTTTTTTCAAAACTTTTACAAAAGATGTCTACTTCACGACCATCAAAATCACGCCCGCCGAGTGTTGGAAGCATTTTACAAAGACAAAAGTTGATGGCGTGAAGAAAGCTTAACGTAAATATTGCAAAGGACATTTTGTTATGCAGTAGTAGTGCACATCTCAACAGACATGGCAAACTTTGTTTATTGAATAATGGGCCTAGTTGACAGTAGTTGAATAAAAAATGTGAACAATATTGCCTTTATGTTTTCTTTTTCACTTACGTTTTCAAGGGTATATTTTCATTCAAAAAATAAAAAAAAAGGTAACTTGGCATGGATGGATGTTTACAAGTAGCTGATCCAAAACTTGGATAAAGGGCGGGTCTATTGAAAGGTATACTATAAAACTAAGTGCAAAATTAGATGAATCAAGTAAGAATCATGGACCAGCCCTACATTTTGGGCCATGGGCGGAGGCATGGGCTAGGGCTAGGCCGGGCTGAGCTTTCATATTGAAAAGTTGGGCTTCGCTCGGCTCAGGCTGTTTCACCCTGGGCTAAAGCCTGGCCCTACCCGCTACAGTGCCAAGGCCCGCTGGGGCCGGGCACTGGGCCAACCCGCTTGACATCTCTAGATGGCGCGCAGAATTGCATATGGTATATTTACAAAAAAGGATGGTACCCACAATGAAGGTGAGAGTGTCCTCTGGGAAGGACCCCCCTATCTTTCCTGACGGACCACCCGAGGGGCGATCAAAAGAGAATGCGACCCCCTTTGCCCCCGAAGCCAAAATAAGTAGAGCTACAGATCCCTTACAAGCAATCCATTACAACAGCCCTCTTCGCCACCTAAGAGTGACCGGTGCTAAGAAATCAAACCGAAATAGAAGAATATTTGGTGCATGTAGAACATCGACTAGGAATAAGGGGCGTCTTGAGCTTATCATCCCTGTGATTATTATTGGACAATTGACTTCAGCATGGCATCAGAGTGAGGCTACTACCTTCTCATCCTAGTTTTATCCCGTGTGTTATTTGGTATTCTTATAATTTGGACCGAGACACTCTACTTAGGAGACATACGTTTCACATCAAAGACAAAAAAGAAAAGAGTAAAAGAAAGCAAAGACAACTCAGTAACAGGAAAGAACAAATAACGTACCAAAAACTGGTCAGGCAACGCAGAAGTAGAAGAAGGAGGCTTGTTGGAGCTGGGGAAGAAGCGGAAAGGATAGGCGGTGTGATAAAGTAGCAGGGCAATCGTTGCGGACAGCAGTAGCACCCGACAACCTTGATGAAACAAGTGATAATGGTGGTGGTGGGCACGGTGGCCATCGCCGTCCACCGACTTCTCATCACCTGTTTTTGGGTTTCCACCTCCTGAATCCATCATAGTCCAGGACATAAATCTCTACAAAGTGAATCCATCAGTGCCACCTCCTGACCCAGTGCATATGGTTTGTCAGTTTTTTTGTTGACCAACACCAGTTAAGATATATTAATGAGAGGAGCAGTTGTCACTAGTAACTATAGTAATTAACACGTAAGGAGAGAGATTTAATGTTAACGTGCGACTTACTAAACGAATAAATATTGTCATTAACGTTTGCATCTCCGAAGGTTTAGTGTGTACACATGGTAAATTACCATGTTTCATGTAGGGAATCTTTGAAAGATAATACGATGATTTTTTTACAAGGTTTTTTTGCGCGTCATAGCTCAACTTTGGAGTTATCCACGCAAATTATTTTCTTGTTTCAATTACCCAGCAACCTAATATTCTGATTTAATGTTGTATACACCAAAAGACCTATAAAATCCAATTTTATTTCTCTTTTGTTTATTGTTAACGGGAAAATTCATAACTTACGTCCCCAATTCACTTAGTTAGCAGCCACATCGAATTAATCACTTCGCCCGTGCCGGCCGCCTACCACCACCACTAGACCCGACAACCCTGCTGCTAGCCACACCATCACCATACATACAACCACCACACACTCCAAAATGCCACCACTAGACCCACCAAACCTGCAACTAGTCACACCATCACCATAAATACAACCACCAAACCCTCCAAAATCGGCACCACCAAACCCACCACAACTGCCACCAACTTCATGGGATTAACACCACCAATATCACCGTCACCGGCACCTGAGCCATCGCCACCGCCAACACCACATCAATAGAAACCATGAGACCAACAACAATGCTAACATTACCATCGATCATCATCACCTAACACCAAACCCACAACCGCCGCCACTGGCATAAAATCATCACCAGTATCACCACCTAATCTTTCTGCCCTTTCTTCCAATAGGAACCATAGAACCCACTTCCGTCTCTCCGCCACACCAACCACCAAAGCCACCACATTAGCCATACATCCGCTGATCCATTGATCCAGACACCATCATCCCATGTCAAGATTATAGCATAGATCCATCCCTTTCAAAAGTTCAAGCTGAATTATCTCAAAGTTAATATGACTTGGTTATGGATTCATATCTATTGCGTAAATAAATCAAGGGGTGTGGTTATGGGTCATTGTGTAGGAAATAACTGGAAAGTACTATGTCAAAACTGGAAATTAATGTAGCAAACCGATCAATAAATTAAGGGAACTGAGGCGTGTAATGCACTATCCTTCATAGTAGTTTCGTCCCCTCGGAGATTATAGGCTAACCTATAGGACTCAACAGTCCCTTCTTTGGCAATGAGCACTTGAATAACGAAGGCCACATATCACCAAAAATCAGAAAGAACGAAAATTTAGAGGAAAAGAAAGTTTTGAATATTTTCTTGTGTTTAAGACTAGTGGAGAGGTCTTCCTTTTATAGCGAGGGAAGGAGCAAAAGTCAACTGTGTTAACACAATTAAAACGACTAATTAATTTAGGGATTTGTCTGATCATTTATCACATGTGTAATATATGTTTTCTTTTTGGTCAACCCAAAACATTTTAGAAAAAATTAATTAAATTTTAGCAAAAGAGTGCCATCATTGGGTAGGCCCGCAAGGGCTTTTGGGCCAGGATTCGCACCCCCGCACCCCACCCCCTGGCCCGCCCTGCGTGGCGATTAACACATAACATGCTCAGTTAACTAGTTTTCCGGTGGAGTTTTTGAAATTGGCCTTGGAATGGCTTGGGCCTAAGCTTGGCTCACACGTATGTTAGAGTCTACCTTTAATAGCTTGTTACTAAGCGCAACATGCCTAACAACTTATAACCCATGTGTAATCTCTCCAATATGGGATTGTGAGTTATGCACAACTTAAGCAAGTTCAACGTAAGCAAGTTCGAGGGTAAAATCAAGGATGAAAACATTTGAGTTTTGCCTTTGAAATACATGTAATTTTTTCACCAAATACAACAATCCCTAGCATATTTCAAATGCAAAATAAATAATGGAGTGGTGATAATAGCATAACCAATCAATGCCTAGGCCTAATGTCTTTTCGACAATGAAACAATGCATAGGGTCGATGAAACTTGATCCACGGGAACTTGGTTAAAATTTATAATTGCTATGAACCTCCTTTTTAATCGTGGACCAGGAGTACATCCCACCCACGTTACATACTTTGAGCAAGGCTCTTCATTGCGGTTTGACACGTTTAGCCATGCACCATACCTGGATTTCATGAATGCTCTTGAGAACCTACCCAAGCTCTCATAGAGGCAGCTCCACATCGACACTGGTATAAGTGAATACATCACCTACTTGCTGTAGTAAAAAACACCACCCAACTTGGGCTATGGATTTCATTAAGAGCTAATTGTCACGGAACGAATGACTTCCCTAAGTTGAACCGTGCGGCACTTAGCTATCAAGCCCCCGCTTGAGCGCTAAATCAGCCTAACCCTCAACGAACGGTGGAGATACATTTCATCCTGCGGTTCGTGTTTCGTCTCTAAAAATCTCTCCCAAAATATCTAGATGTTTACAAGCTCTCTACTATTTTAGAAACTCTTTAGAACTATCTCTTATTTACAAAAAGAGTGCGTAGAGAAGTGGGGAATATTCTGGAGACTTTGCCCATTCATCGCCCCGTAAGCGTCCTCGTAAGCGCCCATTAAGTGCCTGCATGACGTTACCTCTAAAATTAGCCTCCATAATAAACTGTGCGAGACATAATGCTTAACCTCCAACCTTGCAGTCTACACTATCCTACACCATAGGAACAGACTGCCAATATAAAAAGATAGTCTCTTAAGTCATCAATCAATGACTAAACTAGAAAGCAAGGTAATAATTATGCCAATTCTGCCTTAAAATCTCTGAAAGTGATCAAGAGGGCACCCTTTTCAGTAGATAAGATTAGGATGAATAGTATTATCTAAATGCTTATTTTCTCTAGCTTGCTCTTCCAAATAAGATTTTGGTTGATAACAACCGCGCTTAGCCTTAGCTGTATAGAGAAATTTTTAAAACATTTAATCACATAGACTGCATAGATCGAACTGGGGATGGGAGGTTTTGGCCAGTGGTAGATTTTTCTGGTCAAAAGGGATCATTTTTGAAAATTTTAAAGATAAGGGGATGAGGCTGACTAACCGTCTGATTATTCGGGCTAGAGAACCGACCGGTTAGTCAATAGCAATTGATCAGTAGGGTTAGGATTTGTTTTCAAAAAAATTTCTAGACAAGAGGAAGCTGACTAACTGTCTGGTCACTTAGTGAGTGAACTAGTCGGTTGTACAGTTGGTATATGGTTTGTCTTGGAAAAATTTTATGGGACAAGAGGAAGCTGACTAACCGTCTGGTCACTTAATGAGTGAATCGACCAATTGGTCAGTAGGTTTAGGGTTTGTCTTCGAAAAAAAATTTAGGACATGAGGAAGCTGACGAACCGTCCGATCACTTAGTGAGTCAATCAGCTGGTTGGCCAGTAGGTTTAGGGTTTGTCTTAGAAAATTTGTGGGACAGGAGGAAGCTGACTAACTGTACGGTCACTTAATGAGTGAACCAGCTAGCTAGTAAGTAGGTTTAGGGTTTGGGTATAACCCAGTCAATTTTGACTTTTTCAAGTACTGTACTTATTGACTAACGGTCTGGTTCGTGTAACGCCCCGGATTTATTTACGGAGCGTTAATGCCAAATATACAGAGATCAGATAAAATTTCATAATTATCAGAAGACTTCAAATTGGTAAATCAGAGCATACACTAAAATCCCAAACGAAACAATATCGAAAGTCCCCCAATGAAATCAGAAAACCTTAAAATATCATAATATCCCAAACGGTCAATCAGAGCATTCACTAATAACTCCAAGAGTACATCAATAACTTTCGTAGGGCTCAAAACTTTTATACAATTCAAATTTACTCCCAACACGGAGTTCAAAATAAAACCTAAACAATACCAACTTGTCCTAATTAAATACACTTAAATGACAATACTAACTCTGAAATAAGGCAGCTAACTTTGGTCACACAGCTAGCCCTTCAAATCTGAAATCTCACCTACTAACCTCCTGAAAGGAAAAACAATAAGGGAATGAGCCAAAAGCCCAGTAAAGTCGCTCAAAGGACCAATCAGTCGGAACCCAAAGATAACAGATAAACGAAATTTCGGAAGCACCAAATTTGTTTTAACGGAACAGATAATCAAACCAGATTTCGAATGTCAAAAACGCTTCTGAATACAAAGACAGACACAAAGGTTTCAACAGACAATATTTCAAAGGCACACCAATTTCGATTGAATTGAGGTCAGACCAAATTCAAATGTCAAATTACATCAAAGTGCAGAAATAGACACTAGACATGTCAGACCGAATATCATATGCCAAAATATATCAGAGTACGGAAATAGTCACTAGAGATGTCAGACTGAATATCATATGCCAAAATATATCAGAGTTCGGAAATAGACAATAGAGATATCGGACCGAATATCATATGCCAAAATATATCAGAGTTCGTAGATATGTCAGACCGAATATCATATGCCAAAATATATCAGAGTTCGGAAATAGACACTAGAGATGTCAGACCGAATATCATATGCCAAAATATATCAGAGTTCGGAAACAGATACTATCGAAACAGACACTAGAGAGCCATTCAGAAAGTGGTCACATACGTCATTCCTGACATATGAGGCCGGTTCAGAAAGTAAGATCGCGATCTCTAGCTCAACTCCCCTGAGCTAGCCCACGTTTCAATCCACGTGGGTAAGTCAGAAATAAGTCACATACACTGTGACATGGCTCATAAAGTCACCAAAACAAAATCTCAAAATAACCGTTATCAAATATCGGACAAATCAAACCATATTCAGAAGTTTCAAAATCACATTATCAAACAACGAACTCGTCAAACAATAAGTGGAGTTCACGAAAATAATAACGATCATAAATCACTGAAACGACGATATCAATATGTCAATATTCTGAGGTCAAACAAATCCGACGGAATTTGATTTTTCACAAATCATAGAATTGACAACAAGTCATTCTTAACAAAGTTCAAAACAAAAACGAGATGAAGAATCATTTATCCCCATATGAAGAGACTCGGATTTCAAAAGAATTGACAACGAGTTATTCATAACCATGGTCAAAACAAAGGGAAAAGAACGTCACTTAACTCAATTCGAAGAAGTTCAGATTTCCAAAAAGAAACTAAAGACTCACATGAGCGATTGGTCCATCGCTGATTCAAATTTTCGGAAGTAAACCCTTACCTTAATCAAGCCTCTTGAGAGTCACAAATCCTTAAGCTCCTCCTTAGAGCTTCCAAATTTTCCAAGCCATCTTCTCCAATCTCTCTCTTTCTCTTCCTCTTCCTCTCTCTCTCTCTCTCGTACAAAGGAGAAGAAAAGAAACAGAGAACCCCCAAAAAAGGCTAGAAATGAAAATAGAACACTATTTATATAGAGGGACAAAAATTTTAAGTTTGCATTCGAATGAACCACTTTGAGTCGACTAAAACACACTTTGAGTCGACTAAAACACACTTTGAGTCGACTGAAACACAAACTTTGAGTCGAATGAAATTTTTTTTTTTTTTCATTTCACTTTTAGTCGAATCAAACACTTTAAGTCGACTAAAACTCACTTTTAGTCGAAGCTTTCCAAAAACACTGTTCATGTAATGTACTGTTCAAAATCACTGTTCATATATACTGTTCAAAATCACTGTTCATATTTACTGTTCAAAATCACTGTTCATCGACCAAACTTTTAGTCGACTGAAATCACTCTTTTAGTCGACTAAAACCTTTAAATTCGACTAAAACCTTTAAATTCGACTAAAACTCCAGAAAATCATTTTTACACAATTTAAATACTTTTTAGTCGACCGAAACACTCTTTTAGTCGACTAAAACCTTTTAAATTCGACTAAAACTTCAGAAAATCATTTTTATTCGAAGCCAAACTATTTTCCTTCGACCAAATATTTCAGAACTCAAAAACTTTATAATCATTAAGTTTTGATTCGAATGAAACCACTTTCATTCAACCGAAAATTTCAGAAACAGTCACAATTCATTTTCTTAATGTGAACAAAAGACTACAAACTTAATTAATCAAAAATATTAAATTCGCATAAGGAAAAGAAAATTTCGGGGTATTACAGTTCGGAGCACGAAAAACTGGCCGGTTAGTCAGATCTTCCCTCTTTTGTGAGATTATTCATTCGCTTACAGGATATTGGTTGGTTGCCCTGCCAATATGCCATAGGCCAATATAGGTATTCTCCATTGAATGGTCCGGGAATGGTTTTTCTCTCAACGCTGGTGTAAGGTCATTCCTTCTCGCACATAATCCATGCAGTTGATATTGCAAAATCACCAGTATGTGTACAAGTTGTTTAATATACCACGAAGCCAGGAGTTCCCTTTAGTACAAGGCCCTAGAGCTGATGGTACAGTAGGAAGTTTGCCTCGTAATCATGAGGTTCAAGGGTTTCAACCATTGCCCTCAGGTGGGTGCGTTAGGGACAGACGTGCGCGTGTGTGAGGCATAAAATAAGAGCACAAGTACCACATTTATATTATCCATGTTATACAACACAGAAAATATAGAAGTCGTCTATGGGGCTATGCATTCTTTGGCGGCCAAAAAGCAATAAAAAACTTTTCGAGTCTAGTCCTCTTAATTTTCATCCCCAGTAGAGTCACCATTGTAGCGAACCGCCTTGGAAAAAATCCATTGAGGGGATTTAGGAGTCGCCATATTATTTTATTAAATCAAAGAAAAATAAGAAGAACCTGAAAGTGACTCTAAAACGTCCAAAAGATAATTAATCTATTGAAAACAAATAAATGGGTTTGGGACTAAATTATACAACGGGAAAGTGTCAGGCAGCCGACATACTCTTTCGGTCTCTACTCTATTTCTATTGGTTTTTTTGCCTTTAACATAAATAACATGTAAATATGCAATAAAACTAACCTAACTTAATGTCTATATTATTGACTTGAAATTGACATTGGTGCCAAATAGCCTACGTATCCATTCGGACAAATCATAATCAAAACGAATTGTTTCATAATTTTTGCACTAGAAATAAAATGTGATCGCAGGAAATGGGAGACACTTTTAGACTGCTAAACTGAACTAGAAAGCTATTAAATATACCTCGCGAATCTGCTTGTCTTGATGACTCATAATATTGTCTGAAGTATCCAGGATGCCAGAGACTAAGAACTTTCTTTTGAAATGAATATAAAGGCTAATATCTCTTTAGAGATGATATACCACTTTCTAAGAGAAATGGTATAAAAGTTCCAGGGAGAAAAACTGAGATTAAGAACTGAGATTCCTAGAAATGTAGGCCAAGGGGTCTATTTATAGAGCTCTGGGGCACCATAAATGATAAAGATGCCTGTGTCAATCTGTAATCTGATGATAAGACAGGATATTTAATGAAAATTATGAATTGACAAAAGTCAACTAACCACCGGCCGGTTTGTCAAAAACCGGTCGGTTCATCTCATAATTTTATAATAATTATTCATATTTTCGAGACATTATCTGACTCTAATTCGATATTTATTCCTGATTTTTTTAGATGGGATGTACCAAATTCAGCATTTATCTTCATAAATTACATAAAGCATTGATTTAATCCCTTCATTAAGGATAAATCACCAATAATTTCCTTAGATCATCCAGATAAATCACAATCTAGCCATGTAGTGGACTGACATAGTTAAGTTGGACTGACATAATTGGACTGGACTGGACCAAACAACTGGACTTGACTACTAAACTGGACGGCTAGACTAGACCAAACAACATGACTAAACAAATGGACTAGACAACTGGAGTTATGAACTTGACCATTGGACTAAACAATTAGACTACTATACTGTCAGACTGGAGTAGGCAACTGGACTAGGCTGGACCAAATTAAATTAATTAAGTTATATTATCAGGCCTAACCCCTAATCATAAACTCCAATCAATAATGAAGCACAATAATTATTTTCATTAATAATGACTACAAAAATAGGGTGTATACAGGGACATCAAGGAAATTTATTATCCATATCATTTCCAAAGGCCGGAAACTCTTTGGCAACCTCAACAATATAGCTAGAGACCTCAATAGTCTCATATGATTTCCCTTTAGATATAATGAAAAATAAATCTCATCAGTTGGAAAAGGCAACAAACAGAGGAACCTCGTAAATGAGCCCTTAAAGAAGAGACCATGATTGAGGCCTACTACCCTTGCCCTTTCCATACAACACCAGAAAGGTTTGAGCCATCCTCAAGACATAGAGAGAAGATGGAACCATTACCAGCCTTCTTATTTAAAATATTCTAAAGGAATAGAGAGAAGTAGCATTTGTCAATGTGAATTCCACTGACAGTCTAATTCACACCCTATCTCATAATGAAAAGGGAACCCCTAACTTTGGTTGACCAGACGTCAATCCTAACCAATTCGCACAACATGATTAAAAAAAAGAAGAAAAATATGAACATGACAACTTCCATAGATAATCTCAAAACCATTGAGAGTTTAGAAATTACATGGATGCCCGAGCAAGTGGATGAAGCTCTTACGAAAAACTTAATCCACCAAGCCGACCATCTGCAGAGGTCAATCAAGTTAAAGGATTGCTTATGCTCTGCTACTAGAGAGTTGAAGCTAGATAGTAGCACTCAAACTTTAGTTTGACCTATTTGTTGGAAATTATTTTGATAGACATCCACTTGTTTAATTTTAGCACCAATATAGTTCACTAACTTTATTTTATTAGGGTCAACTTTATGCTCACAATCATTTATACAAATGTTTTTCGTCTTTTTTTATTTCTATATGGTACTGTGTTCCCAGACACTTCTTGACAATTTTATCATTCGTAAACCTAATATGATATTTTCCACAAGATATGGACAAAAAAAGAACAATTTTTTTTTCATTTTTTACTCTTTCTCCAAATTTTAAGGTCATTATAAGAGTATCAACTTGTTTCAGAGAGTGCCAAGAAGTGTTGAAGTCTGACATTTTGCAAGTAAGGACACATTGTCGTGCCACCAATGTTTGAATATCTTAACCTGTTGTAGCGAACCGCCTCTACAAAATTCCTTTTTGACCCGCTAAAGGTTTAAAAAGAAACTCCGAGTCCCCATCTTATTTTATGAAATAAAGGAAAAATTAAGAAAAAAAACCTTCAAAAGACTCCAAGATGCCAAATAGGTTTCGAATCTATGGGGAACAGAAAAGTTGGGTTCAGGGACTAATTGCGAGAAGGTGTTAGGCACCCAACTTACTCTTTTGTTCTACTTTGTTTTCTTATGATTTTGGCATTTTAAGACATAACAGATAACTAAGCATAAAATAACATTTAACATACCCTAAGATTTGGTTTAAATCCGACATCAGGGGTCAATTAGCCCATGTGCCCACTCGAACAAAGCGGTATCAAAACCACTATAGTTTGACCGGACCCTACAAGAGGTGACCTAAACGTTGGTTTTTCATACAAAAATTGAAAAATGGATTTTAGAAACTCTTTTTATAAAAAAAAAATTGTTTAGCGAAATTTGGTCATGTGAATGGGGAATGTATTAGAGGTCGATAAACTAAACTAAAAGGCAAGGTAAAATTACCTCTAGACAACAATGCTTAGAGGGCTGGGAACCACGTTGAGATGAATCTACGATGTAATGCAGATTATGAATATAAAGAGAGTATGAAAATACTGAAGGTCTCCTTGGAAATGATGTATCACTTTTAGGAAGAAATTGTACAAAAGTCCTAGAGAGACTAGCCTCCCTTAAATTGTAGCCAAAAGGCCTTTTTTATAGAGGTCTTAGGTTAATCGAAGTGATAAAGATAACTTTTGAGTATGACATGGCTGATAGAATTAAATATTTGATCAAAATCGTAAATTGAACAAAAGTCAACTAACCGGCTAATTTCTCGAAAAATCGGTCGGTTCACCCGTAGTATTCTAAGCTTTTTCTTGAAATTTGGGATATTATATGTTCCTAATTCAATATCTCTCTCTGATTATATGATTAAATAGATGGGATATATCAGATTTTGGAAATTATCTCCAAATTTTATATAAATTAATAAGATTTGCATTAATCAAGGATTAATCTCAAAATATTTTTGAATAATCTAAGCAATCATAATCTTCTAACATGGACTTGACTCACACTAGAGTGGACCAAACTAGACAACAAACTGGGCTGGACTAGACTTGATTAAGCAAATTTAGCTCATTATATTATTATGACTAACCCATATTTAATTAACTTAATTATCAATAAAGGTCATCAATGATAAATAAGTAAAAAGACTATAAAAATGAGATGTCTACACCTATATTTGCCAAAAGAGTAGATAAGAACCATAAAATTCAGTGTCATCTGACAACATGGTAATGTTGTCATCACAAATCCTAAATAACAATAAAGGAAAACTTCTTATACATTAGCTATAACGTAACTTTTTAGTGAGTACTTGTGAGCTTATTAAATTTTTCTAAGTATGTTGCGTTTGATAAAAATATAAAAGAGGAGCATATGCCAGAAAGAAATAAAAGGCACAAAAAAACAATGTTTGGGTAAACATTTGTTCATCTAAACATCTTGTAATGGTAATTAAAAGACGTATCTACGTCTCTGCACACGTAAGAGGATTCTTCTTCTACACGGTCTTGAGGGATGTGGAATTAGTAACTATCATGATTGTTTGATCATTTTTGTCATTGTTCTGTAGTCATTCCCATGGTGCATCGTGGTTTAACATAGTTGTATTTTATTTCATTTATTGTATCCAAAGCTTTGCATAGAAGCCAAGCATATGCAGTTATTAAGTAAATTCTAATATTTTTGTACGCTATATGTAATTATCTTTTCTTTCACCATATCCACAACAATATTTTGCAAAAATATTATTTTTTTGTCATTTTACTTATAAACTTGTTTGTGTGGATACCTTGGTCAGCCCTAAAGATATGGTAACACAAAACATATGTGATCTTTCCACTGTGTTCTTATGGAAGTATCTTTATTGTGTTTTGTGTCCTCCAGATTTTTTTTGTTTAGCAAATAAGTCCTAGAGGGCTACATTTTCAATGTTGAAACAAATAAAATAACTTGTTTAGACTAATGAAAAATTGAAACTAAACACAATCATGTAGCTCAATCAAACCAATTTATATCCCAATCCATATGCTAAATACAAAATCTCAAGCAAATATTGAGCATTAACTAAAAAGATAGAGTCATAGATACTTGACAAAGAGATGTAAATGTTTCAGCTTGAACTACCCTCAGGCCTACATCCCATCTTAAGAAAGTCTCTTGCAAAGAGCACTAAAATCCACTAGTAACAATCCTTTTTTGGGTCAAGATCAAACCCTTATAAACACTTGGTGATATGCCCCCATCAAGGACAAGCCTTGATTCACAAAGCTCACCCAAGACTTGACAAACTCAAGCCTTGATTACAATCACTTTACAAAGATCAATTGTATACAAACAAACCTTCCTGAAATGAAATGAGTACAAATGAATCTCTAGTACAATACAGAGATGAAAGAATTGATGACTTGAAAATGCTCAATCTCAATCAAAGAGTTGCTAAAAAGATACTTGGGGTGCCATTTTTTTTTTTTTGGAAAAGCTTATGAAAAGATTTATGAAAACATGAAAAGATCAGCTCCAAAAACATTTTTGCGAAAATGTGAGCTAACTCCAAAGTTCACCCAATTTTAAGAAGTGCACTTGTTTCAAATGTTATGAGCAGCGCACAAGGTGTCCTAAGGTCATTCTAGCCATAGTCATCAATCAAATCATCAACCAAGCAACATGACTAAACAAATGGACTAGACAACTGGAGTTATGAACTTGACCATTGGACTAAATAATTAGACTACTATACTGTCAGACTGGAGTAGGCAACTGGACTAGGCTGGACCAAATTAAATCAATTGAGTTAGATTACTAGGCCTAACCTTAATAGTAAACTCTAATTAATAATAAAGCGTACTATTTATTGTTTAATTAATAATGACTACAAAAATAGGGTGTATATAGGGACATCAAGGAAATTTATTATCCATATCATTTCCAAAGGCCGGAAACTCTTTGGCAACCTCAACAATATAGCTAGAGACCTCAATAGTCTCATATGATTTCCCTTTAGATATAATGAAAAATAAATCTCATCAGTTGGAAAAGGCAACAAACAGAGGAACCTCGTAAATGAGCCCTTAAAGAAAAGACCATGATCGAGGCCTACTACCCTTGCCCTTTCCATACAACACCAGAAAGGTTTGAGCCATCCTCAGGGCATAGAGAGAAGATGGAACCATTACCAGCCTTCTTATTTAAAATATTCTAAAGGAATAGAAAGAAGTAGCATTTGTCAATGTGAATTCCACTGACAGTCTAATTCATACCTTATCTCATAATGAAAAGGGAACCCCTAACTTTGGTCGACCAGACATCAATCCTAACCAATTCGCACAACATGATTAAAAAAAAGAAGAAAAATATGAACATGACAACTTCCATAGATAATCTCAAAACCATTGAGAGTTTAGAAATTACATGGATGCCCGAGCAAGTGGATGAAGCTCTTACGAAAAACTTAATCCACCAAGCCGACCATCTGCAGAGGTCAATCAAGTTAAAGGATTGCGTATGCTCTGCTACTAGAGAGTTGAAGCTAGATAGTAGCACTCAAACTTTAGTTTGACCTATTTGTTGGAAATTATTTTGATAGACATCCACTTGTTTAATTTTAGCACCAATATTGTTCACTAACTTCATTTTATTAGGGTCAACTTTATGCTCACAATCATTTATACAAATGTTTTTCGTCTTTTTTTATTTCTATATGGTACTGTGTTCCCAGACACTTCTTGACAATTTTATCATTCGTAAACCTAATATGATATTTTCCACAAGATATGGACAAAAAAGGAACAATTTTTTTTCATTTTTTACTTTCTCCAAATTTTAGGGCCATTAGAAGAGTATCAACTTGTTTCAGAGAGTGCCAAGAAGTGTTAAAGTCTGACATTTTGCTAGTAAGGACACATTGTCGTGCCACCAATGTTTGAATATCTTAACATGTTGTAGCAAACCGCCTCTACAAATTTCCTTTTTGACCCGCTAAAGGTTTAAAAAGAAACTCCGAGTCCCCATCTTATTTTATGAAATAAAGGAAAAATTAAGAAAAAACCTTCAAAAGACTCCAAGATGCCAAATGGGTTTCGAATCTACGGGGAACAGAAACGATGGGTTCAGGGACTAATGGCGAGAAGGTGTTAGGCACCCAACTTACTCTTTTGTTCTACTTTGTTTTTTATGATTTTGGCATTTTAAGACATAACAGATAACTAAGCATAAAATAACATTTAACATACCCTAAGATTTGGTTTAAATCCGACATCAGGGGTCAATTGGCCCATGTGCCCACTCGAACAAAGCGGTATCAAAACCACTATAGTTTGATCGGACCCTACAACAGGTGACCTAAACGTCGGTTTTTCATACAAAAATTGAAAAATGGATTTTAGAAACTCTTTTTATAAAAAAAAAATTGTTTAGCGAAATTTGGTCATGTGAATGGGGAATGTATTAGAGGTCGATAAACTAAACTAAAAGGCAAGGTAAAATTACCTCTAGACAACAATGCTTAGAGGGCTGGGAACCACGTTGAGATGAATCCATGATGCAATGTATATCACCAATATGAAGAATGTTGTATGAAAATGTTGAAGTTCTCCTCTTATAAATGATGTATCACTTCTAGGAAGAAATTGTACAAAGTTCAAGAGAGACTAGCCTCCCCTAAATTGTAGCCAAAAGGCCTTTTTTATAGAGGTCTTAGGTTAATCGAAGTGATAAAGATAACTTTTGAGTATGAAATGGCTGATAGAATCAAATATTTGATCAAAATCGTAAATTGAACAAAAGTCAACTAACCGGCTAATTTCTCGAAAAATCGGTCGGTTCACCCGTAGTATTCTAAGTTTTTTCTTGAAATTTGGGACATTATATGTTCCTAATTCAATATCTCTCTCTGATTATATGATTAAATATATCAGATATATCAGATTTTGAAAATTATCTCAAAATTTTATATAAATTAATAAGATTTGCATTAATCAAGGATTAATCTCAAAATATTTTTGAATAATCTAAGCAATCATAATCTTCTAACATGGACTTGACTCACACTAGAGTGGACCAAACTAGACAACAAACTGGGCTGGACTAGACTTGATTAAGCAAATTTAGCTCATTATATTATTATGACTAACCCATATTTAATAAACTTAATTATCAATAAAGGTCATCAATGATAAATAAGTAAAAAGACTATAAAAATGAGATGTCTACACCTATATTTGCCAAAAGAGTAGATAAGAACCATAAAATTCAGCGTCATCTGACAACATGGTAATGTTGTCATCACAAATCCTAAATAACAATAAAGGAAAACTTCTTATACATTAGCTATAACGTAACTTTTTAGTGAGTACTTGTGAGCTTATTAAATTTTTCTAAGTATGTTGCGTTTGATAAAAATCTAAAAAAGGAGCATATGCCAGAAAGAAATAAAAGGCACAAAAAAACAATGTTGCATGGGTAAACATTTGTTCATCTAAACATCTTGTAATGGTAATTAAAAGACGTATCTACGTCTCTGCACACGTAAGAGGATTCTTCTTCTACACGGTCTTGAGGGATGTGGAATTAGTAACTATCATGATTGTTTGATCATTTTTGTCATTGTTCTGTAGTCATTCCCATGGTGCATCGTGGTTTAACATAGTTGTATTTTATTTCATTTATTGTATCCAAAGCTTTGCATAGAAGCCAAGCATATGCAGTTATTAAGTAAATTCTAATATTTTTGTACGCTATATGTAATTATCTTTTCTTTCACCATATCCACAACAATATTTTGCAAAAATATTATTTTTTTGTCATTTTACTTATAAACTTGTTTGTGTGGATACCTTGGTCAGCCCTAAAGATATGGTAACACAAAACATATGTGATCTTTCCACTGTGTTCTTATGGAAGTATCTTTATTGTGTTTTGTGTCCTCGAGATTTTTTCTGTTTAGCAAATAAGTCCTAGAGGGCTACATTTTCAATGTTGAAACAAATAAAATAACTTGTTTAGACTAATGAAAAATTGAAACTAAACACAATCATGTAGCTCAATCAAACCAATTTATATCCCAATCCATATGCTAAATACAAAATCTCAAGCAAATATTGAGCATTAACTAAAAAGATAGAGTCATAGATACTTGACAAAGAGATGTAAATGTTTCAGCTTGAACTACCCTCAGGCCTACATCCCATCTTAAGAAAGTCTCTTGCAAAGAGCACTAAAATCCACTAGTAACAATCCTTTTTTGGGTCAAGATCAAACCCTTATAAACACTTGGTGATATGCCCCCATCAAGGACAAGCCTTGATTCACAAAGCTCACCCAAGACTTGACAAACTCAAGCCTTGATTACAATCACTTTACAAAGATCAATTGTATACAAACAAACCTTCCTGAAATGAAATGAGTACAAATGAATCTCTAGTACAATACAGAGATGAAAGAATTGATGACTTGAAAATGCTCAATCTCAATCAAAGAGTTGCTAAAAAGATACTTGGGGTGCCATTTTTTTTTTTGGAAAAGCTTATGAAAAGATTTATGAAAACATGAAAAGATCAGCTCCAAAAACATTTTTGCGAAAATGTGAGCTAACTCCAAAGTTCACCCAATTTTAAGAAGTGCACTTGTTTCAAATGTTATGAGCAGCGCACAAGGTGTCCTAAGGTCATTCTAGCCATAGTCATCAATCAAATCATCAACCAAGACTAGTTACATAATAAGAAAGATTAATACCAATTGATAGTCACTTATCCTATGCATTCTTTGTTGCCGTTGACATTAAACTTGATAAAGCTTGTTTAGCATCTCAACCATAGCTTTAAGCTCCTTTGATTTCAATCCTCATATCCACTTTCTTAAATATGTATCAACTTTCGTAAGTGAGTATTAACACACCTACTCCGCATCCAGTCAAAGCACACATTGAAACACAATCAATGTGTCATTATCATCAAAACAAAATGTGAGCATACGTCATCCAACCACAAGGCTAACAATGTCCCCCTTTTTTATGATGACAAACCTTAATTATTTACAAGATGAAAGATATTAAATTAAGAGTAACAATTTTATATAGTCGTGGAATTATCTATGTTATGCTCAAGATCCAGTAGTTAAGCTCATGTTGCAATCAAACTCATAGCTTGCTCCCCCTAGCTAAAACAATATTTGATCTTCCTCTAATGTTTTCGTAACAACCCAAAGGTCGATAGAATCAAGACTACTTTTCCCCCTTTTGTCATCAACAAAAAGACAAAAGCATGTTTGTGAGTTGATAGTTATACGTAAGAATAACGATTTGAGGTGCATAGACTTTATGAATTCATATAAACAATATCAAGAGAGATATACAATGTAGGTTAAAATTTTCAAGTATTTCATGCATTTTTCAAAAGTAACAAAATAGCACGCGATTCAAGCATGTAAGATCTCCCTATCAAGTTACTATATGTATACATTATACTCATGTATGATCCCCCTTAATCAATGCCCAAAATACAACTTAATTTATAACCCAGTTATGCTCCCCTTTTGGCATCACCAAAAGGTGCGTGTGTACGATTGGCAACTTTCGATACAAGTATAAGACGACCATCCATCCTCACCTAAATTCAAGATGTATTAATGATTATAAGATAATGAGGTAAACAATCAAGGATATGACATTCAGATCGTAGTTTGCATGAATGCTCAAGAAGAGATTTATTCATATCATGAAAAATTATTATGACAATTTGAGCAAACTTCACAACATCTAAGTTTGGCACGTAACCACAATGCTGAATAGAGCATTGAATTTTACCTTATTGGTAGTTACCAAGGAATTGAGCTCATGAAAGATGATTCTTGAAGTCTATATTCTTTGACAAGTTTTGAAGCTCTCCTCATTTGAAGTAACATATATAATCTTGAATTGCTACTCCCCCTTAAGATCTAGCTTGTTGCTCCTCCTTTTTTCAAACTTTTATTAGAGTCTCTTTTTTGTTGCTTTTTGCTTTTTCTTTTGAACAACCTATAATCACAAGTTAGGTCTAATTTTTGGTATTCAAATTTTCTTAGTTCCCTAAGTGTTAGTCTCAACAACATTAGAAAATTAATTAGGAACCCACATGTTCTTTGTTCCTCTAACATTAATACTTCTGGAAGGGCAATATTTAGATGTATGCCCATACTATGTGTAAAGGGTGTACAATAGGTATTTGGTTGTCTTGGAGGAACATTTTTTTGAGTTTGGTTTTGTAATTTTTTTTTTTTGAGGAAAACTCGAAGGATTAATATCAAATCCATATTTGTTTAAAGATACATTTTGGTTGCCAATCAAGATGTCCAAATTGTCTTTGCCTTCTACAAATTTTGCGACACGCTTCAACATCAACTTTTAAATCTTCGCTTTGCTGTTGCAAAATTGATGTTTTGTGTGATGTTTTTATTGGACTCGGAATGTTCTTAACCAAATCAACAAAATTATTATCCACATGCTCAATGTACAAATGCCTAAATAGGCATTCATATTAGCATGGAACTTATGGTTTTCACTTTTTAAGTCATCTAGTTCTTTTGAAATCGCATATATTGTTTCAAGAAAGCACAACTTTTCTTGGCTATTTTCACGGATTGTTTATATAAAAGAGCATAAGCATCATATATATCAGCATTTGAGCAATTACTATCACTTATCACTATATACTGAATCAGCCTTATCTTTACTTTGAGCCATGAAGCATAGATTTGCCTCGCTGTCATGGTCACCACATTCATCTCCACTTGAGTCATTATCACCTGTATAGTGGCTTTGGTTGATGTCTTCATGGGTGCTTCTTTCTTCACTGTTTCTTCTTCTTATTCTTCCTTGAAGTACTTTCCATACTTGAATCATTCTTGTCCTTATGTGAATTCCTTTCTTTTTGCAGTTTTAAAAACTCGTTAAATTTCATTTCAAGTATTTACATCTCTTTGTTGTTCAACCCCTTCTTCACTTGTAGATTAATCATTCACTAATGAAGCTTTAGTACCAACGAACTTCTTCTTTTTTGCACCTTTTTGCCCGAATGATTTGAGTTGCATTTCATATGTCATCAAAGAGCAAATCAATTCATCTAACGGGAAGGTATTGAGATCCTTTGATTATTGAACTACGATGATCTTGCATCACATTCTCTAGGATAAGGCCTAATTATCTTTCTTACAAGATCGGCGGGAAAGAAAAAATGCAACTTGTTCAAAGAATTAACAATTTTAGCGAAACAAAATATTCATTTCCATAAGAGATTCTTTGGTAAACATTTGAAACATTGATATCTCTGTGCAATACATTCATCTGTGAATCTGTTAAAAGAAAAGTTCTTTCATGAGTGACTTACTATTATCTGAACCACACATAATGACTCGGTTAATTTCATTTGTATCTAGAGCATAAACAAGACAATTTTCAGCTCTAACATTCATGTAAATGATAAATTTATCTCAAACATTAAATTTAGATTTATCCTTTGATACAAGATTATTCCCAATCAACTTGGTGGGAACATAAGGACCACCGTCCTTAATGATCCCCCACATTTTGAAATCTAAAGATTCTAAAACTACGATCATGTTGATTTTCATATACTATATGAAGATTTGCTAAAAAATAGAGGTCTAGCTATAGAACTCCCCTCAAGAACAGAGGCTCTGTTACTAATTGAGACCTAAAAAACAACCATAGAGGGAGGGTGAATTGGGTTTTTAAAATTAATAGAAGATTTAAAAAAACAAATCATGTATCTCAATCGAACCATTGTACGTACATGTCAATCAGTATATGAAACACACAATCTCAAGAATTGTAGCGCATTAAGTAAAGAGACTGAGTTAGAAATACTTGACCATTAGATTTTAATGGTTCAGCTTGAACAACCCTCAAGCCTACATCCACCTCTTCAAGGAGGAAGTCCCTTGCAAATGTACTACAACCTACTAGCAACAATCTTCTTATGGGTAAAGATCAGAAGCCTCACAAACACTTGCTAATATCCGCACAAGCCTTGAATCCACAAAGCTTACCAAGACTTTACAAACCTAAGCCTTGATCACAAACCTTTTATAAAGATCAATTGTGTACAAAGAAACCCTCTTGAGATGAAAATGAGTACAAATAAAGCTCTAGTAGAATACAGAGACGAACGAATAGATGACTTGAAGAATGCTAACTCTAAATCAAAGAATTGCTCATAAAGCTACTCTCTATAATGATGTAAAATCATGAAGATACTCTCTATAATGATGTTAATCGATGAGCCTTGACGTTTCCCTTAATGAATGAAGGTATGAAGATATTGCATGATCGTTAGCTAGCCATTATTTTCGAATCTGCCTAGGTACGATCGGCTCTAGTGCCAATGCAGTCAACAGCGTTGGTAGTTTGTCTCACAAAAACCACTTTCTTATTCAGGATATAACTTTCTCTAGAGAATTAAATTGAGACACTGTCTTTTATGTTTGAAAGCTAATGAAAAAGTTTCTCAAAATATTGAATAGCTCCAAAAACATTTTTGAAAAAAAATCTGAGTTACCTTCAAAGTTTACCCATTTTCAAGAAGCACACTTGTTTGAAAGATTATGAATTCGTATGCAATACACAAGGTATCCTAAGGTCATTCTAAACTATAACCGTCAATCAAAGACTAGTTACATATTAGTAAATATCAATAGCAATTAAGAATAACTTAAACTATGCATTCTTTGTTACGTCTTGACATTAAACTTAATATGACTTTCTTAGCATCTCAATCACAGCTTTAAGCTCATTTGATTTCAATCCTCATATCGACTTTCTTAAAAATGTGTCATCTTAGTGAGTATTAATGTACCTGCTAAGCATGCGTCATTCACAGGGCTAACAAACGTCTAGGACCCTAAAAAAAAGGTTGTGTATTTAATATTTTTACATAAAGATGGGCTGAATATCATATGCTAAATGAATCGATCTGGGATCAACATAGTGATCAAGGAGATAGTTTTTGGTTTGAGTTATATGTTTAGTGTTGATGATATATACTTGGAATTGAGGTCAGTGTGATGTCTATGTTAACCGTATCTTTTTCATTCTAACTGATTGCATTAACCTTGACACAATTTCTCTCAGTTGGAGGGTTCTTGGTTTGCTTCTAGGTTGTGGGTTAGAAGTAAAAGACTAATGGCTCCCCTAACTCCCCTCTTTTTCGTTGTCTTCACCTTTTATGCGTACCAATCAAATTAAGTGCAATCCTCACTCTATGTAACTTACGAGCAACATGTGGTGCACCTTACCCATTATCATTGCTCGATTTGTAAGGAGGAATTTACTCTAAGAGTACCAAGAAATTGATACCTAAAGTCATCGGTGGTATTCGTGAACGTGGCGGTACCTTTCCTCAAACTTCACTGGGACTTCACGATGCTAACAAGATAGTCGATGACATTCAAGCCCGGGGAATAGCTAGATCAGGTGGATATGGTCCTCATATCAGTCTCTTGGTGGCTAGATTATTATCGTCTTAGAGACCCTATATTGTTTTTGGTTCCAGATATGTAAATTGGAGGTGATTGCACTCAAGAAGGCGCACTTGCAATCCACAAGGCGGCGAGTCACGTAGATTTTATTTATCTCTCCTATTTGCTTTGTACGTATCAAGCTATTTCGCTAAAAGATGTTATACTTGGCATCCTTTGGTCAAGCATTTGGAGATTGAAAATTGCGCAATGAAAATGTAGATTATAAGTGCATCCAAATATAAAAGCATCTAACTTTTAAGAAAGCTTTGATAAACTAAACTAGGAAGGCTTATGACATGAACAGAAAAACTACACTAATTGTCCTTCCTAAGAAGGAACAAGAAAAAGGATTTGTTTGATGATTAATTGTTGTCTATACATTGAAGTCTTGCATCTAATATTTGTACTACAAACTAACCGTAGAAAATAACTACCACATAAAAGGTAAAAATACCACTTACAAATTAATTTCTCCTAACTTCTTCTAACAAATAGTAAATACCCTCTAGAAAATAGGAACATATTTAATTTAAAGTTAGTTTCTTCAGATGAGATAATAACTTCCAAATTTTGAATCCATGGCCATCTCCCTTTGTAAAGAATAATCTAAAACCATAGAGCCATTTAGTGACAATCAGTTAAGGACAAGTCCTTAACTTTTAGTGACTATCAACAGCGACTACTAATATTGGTAAACTTAATGACCTATCAATTGAGAATTTATTTTCTAGTGTCAACACTAACCTCCCCACAAAGAGATTGGGTAGATGTATACAACATGTAGCTCTGTCTATCTAATGTTATCGACATACAACAGCCAATGACTGGATGGTTATTCTTGAAGAATCTAAACTTACCTTTGCTTTTGAGTTTTCTTCTTTAAAGTTTGCTTCCGTACGGAATTGTGTTCGTATGGAATTTTAATGCAAACTACTTCACTTTGGGAATGTTCTCAATGGAATGTGATTCTGGGGATGAATATGGTCTCATAAATGTTTAGCTAAGAAGAACTTCATAGCAACATGCTGATGTTGAGCAGTGATTCATGATATAGGTCTTGTTGCTAGTTTAGGCTTTTGACATGCCTTTGTTAACTTGACCCATGCTTGGGGTTTCTTTCACAAAAGCACTTTTCGACTGGTGATTAACCTCTCTGTTGGAACATTGATACTTCTTTTATCAAAGCAGGACATGTAGCCCTCCTCCAATGGAACTATGTTTGGTCATTAGTGATTTAAGTCGGGTTTCACTAAAGCAAATTTAATTGTTTCTTCGATACAGGTTGAGAGCAATCTGTTATTCCAACCATGATGCTGGTAATGAACATTCAATGCTCGGCGGCAATTCTTAATGACACAAACATCGTGATGATAATTATGGGTCGGACATCTTTAAAGTAGCCGCTAAGTCTTTTTAAGCAACGGACCTCATTAAAGTAGTCGCTAAGTCTTAAGCGACGGACCTCATTAAAGTAGTCGCTAAGTCTTTAGCGACTTAAGATGTAATGGCCGTCGTAGAGACCACCTAAAGTGGCCACTAAATGTTTATGGAGACCGAATAATTGCTCAGCAAAGACCGCATTTTCGGCCTCTATTGAATTGTTTCTTGAAGTGAATTTCAATCACGATGATATATTCTAATGTTCCTCGTGGAAAGCTGCTACATATTGACAGAATGAGAGGAAAGGAATAAAGACAACTTAACATTGCATTAACAAGGAAATCCAAGTGAACAAGGTATGAAGGAAGCAATACCTCTTTTAATCCTTAATTCCTACGTAAAGACCCCTCAAAAGAATCCAAAATCAGCCAAAGCACATATCCTCGTAAAATCCTAGTCTCCTTCCACCAAAAACAAAGAGTTATAAACACCAAAGTTTGGTTATGTTCATAGATAGAGATGAAACTTATAATGGTCTGTCCCAAAGAGCCACTAAGAGGCACAACAGTCATGCCGGTTTGAAAAAAAATAGTGACATTCTTCCTTTGTCTACTTCTTGACTCATTCAAACCAAAAGAACTTACCTCGTTTGTTGGCGGCTGTGGTGTTGCTTGTAGTCGAACATTATAAGACATTGCACGCACTACAAACACACAGATGAAGGGAGTAAAGGGACTGATGATGATGGTTTCTCTGCTAGTTGTTCTGAGTTTGACAGCATCGTCTTCATCACCTTCCGACGATGTTCAGCAGCAGAAGTGGTGGAAGTGGATGTTTTCAGGAACTGCATCATCTTCCATCAGTTCCGTTGGCTCCTCTATTGTACTCCCAGTTCATGGCGATGTTTATCCCAATGGGTATGTCATGTTCAAAACACACACACACACACTCTCTCTCTCTCTCACACACACACAAAAGAGCAGGTGAAAGAATACATATCTTTATGCTATCCCAATGGCTACTAATGTCCTTTTTTCCTTGAAAGCTTACAATAATCAACCCAAGATCGGGTAAAAGAATTCATATCTTTAAGGTATTAGAAGTCTCCAAAAGTACCATCACCTGGAAATCCAACACCAACCGTTGCCTACAGCCAAAACCCACCATGAATCGTGGCCTCTTTCCACCAACAGTAGCCAAAACATTGACAACAAGGCAACATCACCCTAGAGTTGACTACATTTCTCACCTTGAAGGCATTTCATCGAATGGCTAATGCTCATTACCACAACCTCAACAAAGCGAGTCAATTGCGTTTTTGAGAGAATATGCAAATGCCTGGAGATCGACTCATATATTACCTGGTAGCTGCTACCTAAGAAGAATCGGCAGAGAAGTAAAGATCCCAAGAAAGAAGTTGAGTTATAAGGATTGGAAAGCTCGGTGAGAAGCAAAGGTGACCATAAATCGAGTCCACATCCAAAGCGAGATTCTTCTTTACGCCTATATCCTTCTCCACATCCAAAGTAAAACCGAGTCCCATATCAAAACCACAGTGGACACCACTGGTGTGAACCTAAAATGAGAAAACATAGGCCAATTAGCATAAAGGGAGATTCCAAATCATAAATCTCTGCTAATTAAATAACTCTAAATTATGAGAATTCATCGTTTTGGAGGGAAGCATCCTGGTGCATTCTCGGAACACCACACCTACATTTGCTTTGAATACACATAATAGTTCGGTTGGATTCTTGCAGGCTTTACTATGTTGAGCTCAACGTTGGACAGCCTCCAAAGCCCTACTTTCTTGATCCTGATACCGGCAGTGACCTGACTTGGCTTCAATGTGACGCCCCTTGTAGACGTTGTACTAAGGTTATTGTAACATGGCGTTAATTTTCTCTTCCTTGTTGTTATTCTTCTCACCATTCAATTACTAGTCAAATCAATCAACAAATCAGTGGATTCGTAGAATTCAGAGGTTGATTGATGACAATTTGTAGATTCGGAAGAAAGTGGTTTAGCATCAATCCTCTCTTTAATTCTTGTCCGAATCTTGGCTTCCATGCAACTCATATGTAGTTGTGAACTATAGTAATGCCTATCTTGGTGTTTGTTTTACTTGTAGGCGCCTCATCCACTTTACCGACCAAGCAATGACCTAGTGGCTTGTAAGGACCCAATCTGTTCGTCGTTACACTCGGGTGAACACACTTGTGAGGACCTACAGCAATGTGATTACGACATTGAGTATGCCGATGGTGGCTCGTCCATTGGTGTCCTTTTGAAGGATGTCATCTCCCTCAATCTCACTAGTGGAGTGCGACTTAGTCCTCGCCTAGCTCTCGGGTTAGCAACGGCTTAACATCGCTAAGTTTTTACATGAATTTTTTTGGATGTTACTGAATTGTGCTTTTTACAACCGATCTCAATGAAGTACGATGCTATAAACTTGTGCGACCTTTTCTACCTGCAACTCGGGCATATGGCTTCCGCTGTGATTATATTTGAAGCTTTATTTGTATTCATTTCTTTGAGACGACATAAAGTAGAGAAGGCTAACATGCATTTAAGCCGAAAACTTTTATTCTCTTCAGTAATGGCTCTTTTCAAGTTATCCAAAAAAAGGATCAAAAATGGCTCCGGTCTATCTTTAGAAAAACTATTTCAAGGATGATTTGAGCAACCTAAAGTAGATACGGAATGTTTGAACTTTTGGAATATTGTGCAAGTACTCTCTTTGCTTCCTGATTACTTTGAAAAATTGTCCTCGTAGAGGTGGAAAAATGGCATATCCTAAGATGTAGTTAAAAAAGCAAGAAAAGAAGAAAATAGAAGTCATCATTGAAAATCTAAGAGAACTTTTGAAGGAAATCAATAACTAGCATAAAGGGTGTGGTCGATTAACTAAAGGATCCCAGATATATACTTATGCCTTTGTGCTTTTCGTTCTTTTGTCTCCAGGTGTGGCTATGATCAAATCCCTGGGGTGTCTTCTCACCCATTAGATGGAGTACTAGGACTTGGCAAGGGAAAATCCAGCATTGTCTCGCAGCTTCACAATCAGGGTCTGGTGCGAAATGTTGTTGGTCATTGTTTCAGTGGGCGAGGAGGAGGGTTTCTCTTCTTTGGGGATGATGTTTATGATTCTTCACGTGTAGTCTGGACGCCAATGTCACGCGATTACATGTAACATTCATTCGCGGAACCAATACCCCTCCCCCCTCCCCAAAAAAAAAACTCTTTTTGACATGTAAATACTCTATTTAAGGATCTAGATTTGGAACTTATTATTGATCCACTGCTTATTCATGTCAGGAGGTACTCACCAGGGTTTGCGGAACTCATTCTTGGCGGAAAATCTACTGGACTGAAGAATCTTCTTGTAGTTTTTGATAGTGGGAGTTCTTACACGTACCTCAATTCTCAGACCTACCAAGTTTTACTTTCAATGGTTAGTATCCATTTGATTTCACATATCCAATATGACTTTGCATTGAGTGAGAATTACTTGACGATTATTTTTGAATATTTATCTATACTCACTGCAACCTCCAAATTACCATCAAGTCCAGTATTATATAGTTTTATAGTGACTCGTTGCATGACCAATTTGTATTTGAATTTTCTGTGGCTTTAAGTTTTTCAATCGATATCAAAAGTAGTGATTTCTTGTGGCCTCAATTTTTTGATTCTTCGGTCCGTGCTACTTGTCCCTTTAGGTGAGGAAAGATCTCAATGGGAAGCCCCTAAAGGAGGCTGTGGATGATAAGACTCTCCCATTATGTTGGAAAGGCAAAAAACCTTTCAAAAGTACACGTGAAGTTAGGAAATACTTCAAGCCGTTGGCATTGAGCTTCGACAATGGTTGGAAAGCTAAACCCCAGTTCGAAATTCCTCCAGAATCGTATCTCATAATCTCAGTAAGAAAGTTATATGTACTTCCTTACTTGTTTATTCTTGAGAGCAATTGACACACTAACTTGCATACTTACCATAATAATTGTATGCAGTCAAAGGGGAGTGTTTGCTTTGGCATTCTAAATGGTACAGAAGTTGGACTAGAGAATCTCAACATGATTGGAGGTATGATAGCTAACAAGTATATATATTTCATGTTTTCCCACAGTAGTTGTCCTTTATACAAATTTTTGCTTTTACTTCGATCTGTAGATATATCGATGCAAGATAAAATGGTCATTTACGACAACGGAAACCAACAAATAGGATGGATCCCAACGAATTGCGATAGGCCTCCAAAGTTCGAAACCATGAGCATGAGGTCAGAGTGACGTATCCTTTTCTCATGCCTGTGACAACACATCATTGTCCAACATAAAGAGGTGATGAGGCATAGAATAAGGCATGGGGGGATTAATACAAAGATGAGATGGATTCAACTTCTTTCTTGTATGTTTGTTCTCATTTCAGTAGTAGATTACATATAAAAGAACTGTAAAAGGGGATATACCCACTGTCAAAATTGATGTTTTACATTGAGAATTAATTGGACGTTACGGACCCGTAACATTCAAAATTGAGTACAAAGCACGCATCATTGGGTTATAATTTGTATATGACAAAATGGGCCAGAATAATCAACGTGTGGTGACTACGCTTTCATCATTCTCAAAAGTGAAAGATGGAAAAGTTGCAACCTGGTGACCTGGATAGTTTCGATTACATTACTTGGTCCAACGAATCATAAGTGCATTAATTCAATCTGTTTATCATACTGGATCGGAGTTTTTAATTATGTAACCCAATAACATTCAACATCCATGGTTCAAACACTAGACTTAATGAATCAAAAAATTGACTTACTACTGTCTTGATTTCTCGAATAATTTTGTATCTACATGGCATCCAAGAGAAAGAGAGAGAAGAGCTATATGTTGGGCTAGTACCATAACTGTACTCTAGAGTATACACTAAATCCAGCTTGAATATCTTGGCTGTTAAGTGTTCCAGTTGAGTAACTCGAATTATATTATGAACCCAAGTTAGTCTAGAAGTGGACATAATAGATGGAAGGGTAAAAGAGCATTCCAATTTATTCCTGTTTGTTACATAATTTTTTCAATATTCTTCCTGCTACTGCTTGACCACTTTCAAGCTCGACTTCATCATCCTCGTCATCATCTGCTCGAGTGAAAGGATTACTACTTCCCTGGAACTTCAACTACCATGCTCGTCTTGAGAATTTTGATCTGGCCGGACTTGTTTCACCAACAAAGCTCTTGAAGGGTTCGGCCGGGAGTGCATCACAATGAGAGAAGTCAAAGCCAAGTAGTGTAGCTAATGATCTTCTTGAGGTAGTGATCACCAGATGTGGGTGACGAGATTCAGAAATCATAACAGTTGAGGGCTGATACTGGGATCTTCATTATTACGTAGTAACTTTTTAATGGTTGCAGTGGGGGATACTAATGGAAAGCAGTAGAGAATTAGCAGGACAATAAGCTACATAGAATTCAATTTGGGTTTGGCTTAATTGAGTGACTGGCAGGTGGAGTTTTTTCTACCTGGTGAAGCAATTCAATGCGGCAAGTTTTCTTTTGCCCTCATTTTATGTTACCTTTTCACATTCAGAAATCTGTAGATCCACGATGAAAGGATGGTTCTCTGAAGCATGATATGCCAAGACCAGCATTTAGTCTTGATTTATGGAGAACACATCAATAATCAGAGAGATGGTTGAGGGGTTTATGCACTTGCAAAGTTAGATACCTGAATGTATTATTAGAGGTGGGACGAAGCTAAGGTTCTGAGTACATACAATATGATATGTTAGGTTGGGTTGAAGGGATTAGTGTATGTTTTGAAGACATCACAATATTATATGAGTTGTTCTGCTTTTCTTCAATGATAATCCAGGGGTTAAACAGAGGGTGCCTAAAGTTAGCTTATTGCAGTGGGTCCAAATGCAACGAGAGCAGTGAAAAGGTAAGTGGTTACAAGGATGTGTATGCGACTTTTAGGGGTCCCGATCCAAGCGATGAGCCATTCTTTAAACAGACACAAAATTTCCCCCGATATAAGCCAATAGGCAAACCAAACCATGTCGGTCTGACCATTGGGCATCTCAGGAAAAGGTGGTCAAAGGTTTGAAGAAGTGATACAATGGTAGAGATTGGAGTGGAGAGGTAACTAGTCCCACAGGGACTACCATACTAGGAAGATCAGTTTAGGGGAGATAAGGAGAGACCACGGAATGCGAGTCATTTAGTTAGGATTCTCCAGCTAACTTAAGTTAGGAGCACTTGATTGAGAAGGCGGGAGCCATTGAATCCTAAGCCTCTAGCTTCCTTCATGCCACACGGCACATGCCAGTTAATCCGATGCATGCCTTCATAGTTTCTGTCTCCCGACAACCAAAATTTGCTAAGGATAGAGACAATTTTGCTAGCCAGACGTCTTTCTGCTAAATTCTTACACGTATATAATGTAGTGTTGAGCTATGCCTATTATTACTTTATAGGAAAGTGGAAATTAAGGATTTTTTATTTTTTATTTTTTTTTGTTAAAAGGAGAAATATCTTATAGATAAAAACCATCCCGGCCATATAGGAGGTAAGAAATATCATACAGACAATACCTTATAGAAATATTTTGCAGACCATATTAAACAAGCAAAGTTAACACTATTGAAAGCTAAACATTGTCCATATTTGCAGGGTAAGACCTAAAAGCATCTAATCCATGATTCCAGGTCATAGATACCGCCGATCTAGCCTTCCATGCGAAAGTGGCAAGTTCGGCGACTTCAGTCAGTAATCGTTTGCTTCCAAGTAATATCCGACAAAAGTGAAAAAATTCGTTGGTCATGCGTATATCATACATTACAGATGTAGCCACCGCACTAATTTCCTCTTGTCCTGACATATATGCCAACAAACGTTTAGAATTAGTATACAGCATAATATGCACTAATTGATGTTCTTTCGCCCACTGTAGTGTTTTCAAAATTGCCAGAGCTTGTGAAATGAATGGATCCTGAGCATAATAAGAAAATGCATACGAACCCCGTACGTGTTCTAGTGGCTTGGAGATGCAAATCCCAAGGCCTGATTTGTGTCTGTAAATCCCAAGGCCTGATCTGTGTCTGTGCTATTGAAAATGGGATCATATGTACACAAAACATATCAAGTGGTGAGGACACAAGCATAGTGTTGGATTTGTTTGTTGACTTTGATATGCTTCCAGGGGGTCCAAATCCATATTTCTAACTTGCATGATAAATGTTTTCCATGTAGATAAGACTTGGATTTGCACCTTTCAGATAATGGTTATTGGATCAAGTGTAACGCCTTTAAAGATAACTTCATTCTCGTGCATCCATAATTGCCAAAGAGTAAGAAGGATGGTAGTAACCGTTTTGGATCTAAATTTCAAAGTAGCGTTGCCTTTATTAATCCATGCAATAAGCCATTCCATGAAAGTCATCTGGGGTAGTTGTTGTTTTAGATTGATTGCCAACCCAAATCATAGTGCTCGCGCTCCGGAGCAGGGAACAAAATATGCTCACCCGATTCTTCATGCATGTTACAAATTCAGCATGCAGTGCAATCTTTGATTCCTAATTTTGTGTGTATGTTCATGGTTGGGAATATTTGCATGAGCACCTGCCATAGGAACAGTTGCACCTTAAGTGCCAGTCGAAGTTTTCCACAGGCAACACCAGGTTTTGGATGGAATGTTAAATCCTAAATTGTATTCAGGTGTTTTTTCCTCTAACATCAAGGCTGCGCGATCATATAGTGCTTAATATCCTGATTTGACTAAGTAATACCCGATGGAGTCTGATTCCAGATGATCTTATCCGGGAAATTACCATAAAAAATATGGGTGCCAAGGATGCTTGCACAGACGTTGTCAAGGAATAAATCCCGAAGGACCTAAATGTTCCATTTTTTTCCTGTATTAATTCCGCTACGGTAAGGATAGAAGAGTCCTTAGTTGTTGGAGAGTCATGGGTTCAATATCTTTGATCCAAGGATCCTTCCAAACCTTTTTATCCTTACCATTCCCAACTTGCCACCTAAGGTCCGAAAGTAGGCAATCCTTTCCATACAAAATTCCTTTCCACGCCCAAGAACAATTGCTTATTGATTTACACTCGAGGAAAGTTCTTCTGGAACAGTATCTAGCTTGGAAAATCTTGCTTATGAGAGACTGAGGGTACTGTATTAGAGACTAGCTAGTTTTGGCCAGAAGTGCAGAATTGAATAAGTCAAAATTTTAAAATCTCAAACCTCCAACAGATGTGGGTCCGCATAATGTGAACCAATTCACATGATGTAAAGCTTTTTCCTTATTTGCCCTTGCCCAGAAAAAGTTACTGAAAATGCTATCTAATTGTTTGCAGATGTAATGTGGAAACTTGAAAACCTGCATATGATAGATTAGAAGAGACAAAAGAACTGAAATAATGGGAGTTTTCCTGCCTGCTTTGTTAAGAAGGAGGCATTTCCAACCAACACACCTGGCTTGTACCTTTGCTAACAAATCACCAAAAAAATTATTTTCAATGTGTCACTATGTCCAAGCAAGTACCCAAATATTTACCAAACTTATCACTCTGGGAGATGCCAAGAGTAGATAAGGCAAATACGACCAAATTGTCAGATGAATTTGGACTGAAGGTGATGGTGGACTTGTTCAGATTAATCTGTCGACTTGATTGCCTGCAATAATTCTCCCATACTATTTTTAGAAGCTCGCAGCTAAGAGGAGAGATTTCCCATAAAAGAATTGAATCGTCAGCAAAAAAGAGATGATTTACTGACAGACTCTGATTGCGCAATTGGATTCCACGAATCCCGCCCAATTCTTGAGCTCTCGACAGATTAGCTGAGAAACCTCCGCACACATAATGAATTAAGTACGGAGAAAGAGGATCTCCTTGTCTTAGCCCACATGTGTGCTGGAAGCGCTCCGTTGGTTCACCATTGATTAGAATTGAATAGGATACAGTCTGCACACATTCCATGATCAAATAGATGAAATGGGCCGGAAATTTGAATCTGGTCAACATTGCCCGTAGAAAATCTCAACTTACACTATCGTTGACTTTACTCATATCCATTCTCAATGAGCAAAAAGCCTTTTTTCCACATTTCTTAGTCCTGATGTATGTAAGCTCTTGAGCAATAAGAATATTATCTGAAATCCTAGCGTATTGACCAAGAGTCTGGCAATGATCTTGTATTTTGTATTATAAAGACTGATCGAACGGAAATCACCTAGCCTTTTAGGACTTTCTATCTTTGGTAAGAGAGCTATAAAAGTAGTATTGACTTCTCTTAGCATATGCCCTCAATCAAGAAAAAAGAGAGCTGCCTGGGTAATTTCCTCACCAACAATACTCCAGGTTTTCTGATAAAAGAGCAGGGAATCCATTTGGACCAGGTGCCTTCATCACAGGAAGGCTAGAGATCGCTACCCTCACCTTTGAAGCCTGAAAGGGTATGCTTAGCTGATCGAACTGGGCTTGAGAGATAGCAATGTTGAGTCCTTGAATCGAACTGTAAGATTGGTCAGACATTTCAGTATTTGGTGAGCTTTGCAAGAGATTCATAAAGTAGTCTTGGAAACAAGTTTTAATGGGTTCAGGTTCAGTTAGGGTAGAGCCGTTTGCATCCATGATATGTAGAATGGAGTTTTTGCTTCTCCTCACAATCGTTGCCGCATGAAAGAATTTAGTATTTCTTTCTCCCAATTTCAGCCATTTTTCACCCGATTTTTGGGCCTGATGATTTTCTTCACAGTCAAGTAACCAATTCAAATGCTTCGTTTTCTTCCAAACCGGGTCAGAAATATTATTTTGGGCACTGAGGAGTTTCTGCTGGGTCATGTCTATTTCAAGAGCTAGATGACCAAATTTCTTCCTATTCCAAGAACTCAATTGTCTAGCTACCTAGAAGCTGCTTTTCACAAGTGGTTTTAATAAGACTAATAAAATCTGGATGGTTAAACCACATTGCTTCAAACTGAAATGGTTTATGATTGCCACATATCTTATTACTGGATCGGAATACCATGGGTGCATGATCAGACACTTGAATGCCTTTGTTTTGGATTGTTGAATATGAAAATAAATCCATTCAGCCAGGATTGGCATATCCTTTGTCCAACCTCTCAAAAGTGCAGTTCAATCCATCTCTATTATTAGCCCATGTAAACAGTGGGCCCTCCCACGCCAACTCACAAAGACCCAAATTAAATAACAATTTCTTAAGCCAAACATGGCCCGAATACTCATTCACATGCACGCAATCTTTTTCACCCAAGTGAATGACTTGATTAAAGTCACCTAATAATATAAGTGGGCCCTCAATACCATTGAGGGAAGCTTCCATCCTAGTCCAAGTTACTTACTCTTCCTTTTTGCTAGGGTAGGGTGTCCATATACAAACCCAATTGTCCAAGTGTGTCCTAGTTTATATGATGCTGAGATGATAATAAGGTTTTTGTCTGAGATAGAAAGCGAAAGTCCTCCTTTATACGAGTCTCTCCACCCCAACCAAAGTTCCCCTATAGAGCCATTGGAATTAATTCTCGTAAAAAACGAATATCCAAGCCTGGTAAATTGCAGTCTAACTAGTGCAAATTTTATCTTTGTTTATGAGAGAAAAACGAAATCTAATTCTAACAGTCGGGCAACTGATTTTGCCAAATGAGCTGCTCGAGGTTGCCGAAAACTCCGACAGCCCCAGCACAGTTCTTTCATCTAATCGTTTAGGGTTGTAAGTCAGAAATGCAAACCATCGAGGCCATGTCTTGGAAGTTTGGCAACACAGTAAGAGTACTATTTCGCTTCCTCCCACTTGAAACCTGGGCCATACACATGGAAACACTACACTGCTGGCCATCTTCTAAGCCATTAATTAGCCCAGGGTCATGGCAGGTAGCATTACTCTTTTCTTGTCTATAAACATATCAAAAGCTGTATTTTTTTGGAGCCAAGTAGAAATCAAGTAACACAGTCACCCCTGAAATTGAATGACGAGGTAACTCCATTGCTTACAATTATTTTGTCTCAAAGTTGCCTTTTTATTTTATTTTCTTTTCTTCTTTTTATTTATTTATTTCTTTTTTTGGTGGTTGTTTTTTGTTGTTTATACGGTAAGGAGTATCCTCGTACCAACGTTTAACGTCGACCAAATTAAGTCGTCTTTCCGGACAATCTTAAGGGCACACCCCTTACATCGGCCTGCTGCATTCAGATGAATATTTTTATTCCAAGTATTGGTCCCATGGTTTGAACTTAGAAGTCGAAGAAAGGAGGAAACCTCCCAACCCCTTGGGATTGAAGCTGCCTTTTTCTCTCAATGCTTGTCACGTCCAAACTTTCAGGAGCAGCTAAATTTACTTGACAAATGGATGAGAATGTGCAAATACTGAATGTCTTTCAATATATATATATATAATGAGTCATGTAACATGTTAATACTGGACGTGTGAAGCACGTGCATGCAACTAGTCTTAATAGAATTTGAAGAGCAATATTAATACGCTTCTCAAAAACTTATACATAAAGAGAATGTAGTTGTACGCAGTGTGTGTGACCTATTCAGCAAACTACATACAAGTGTTGCAAGTGTAGAAACTACATACAATAATACAAGTTTGCACTTGGATAGGTACATGTCATACGGGAGAAATGAGTCTCCATATCCAGCTTGGTTGCATATTTCAACAGATTGCACACATTTAATTTACGACAAAAAGCTGTCCCAAGAACTAAGGAGTGCCTATCTAGAGACTTAGCATATAACACTGATACAGCCTTACCAATTAATGTATGCATCTATGCTACTTCACCACCGAAGCATGCCACTAAGGATACAAGATATGACAAAGCAGTCCTATTCAAGGAACTAGTATGCAACAAACCTCCAATTAGTCGTAAGTTAAACAAGTTTTTCTTCGTTAAGAAGTTACACAGGTTCATCTTTCCCTTCTTGAAGCCCTGGAGAACATGTCTTTGATATTACGCGAGTCTGTCTCCACTTTTGCTTTTTTAGCTTGCCTTCCGTTCCTGGCAGCTTTCTTGTTAAACCCATTATTTTCCTGATATGATGAATATTGCTCAGAATCAGGAGACCTATAAATTTCATATATGACAATAGATATCTTTGAAATCTGGCAAGTGCAACTTTGTTGGCTGCAAGAGACACTTTGCCAGCCAGTAAACATGGCCATATCATGCTGAAAGATATATCCCCCACAACATCATTGAAAAAAAAAAGGTGAAGCAAAACTACCATTTATTGCAACAAGAGATTTTGTTATTCAATCGTTTAGCCAAAGATAGTTTCGTCAATGTATGAGTGTCCATGAGTGCAAAAATACGTTAACATGGTTGCTCATAAAAAAGGTCATAAATACACATAATCAAATGAAAGTTTACGGAAGGAAAGAAAGTGGAAAGATTGTTCTGGTTGTTTATACAGTTATACCTGTGTGGCACCAAAAGAGGCAGGAATACCTTCTCCCACAGGCAGGACATCCAGATCTGGTGCTCTAGTTGCCTCTTCTAACTTTAACCTGTAATTTATTCAAGGAATATTAGCTCAGATAAGCACTAAATTCCAAGCATGCACAACAAAGGTACATAATTAGTTTCAAGTGGAACAGCTTGATGACATTGAAATAGATAATTTAAACAGGATAAGAGAAAAGAAGCTGCTATAATGGTAATCATACTTTAGATTGATACAGAGGAGCTTCAACCAAGGCTCATCCTTCAAGTATTCCCCCAAAATTGAGACAGCATCAGCCACTGTTCCATCAAAGGAGGTGAACGAAAGAAAGATGGTCAAGATATTCGGTAATTCTTGCTTGGAGCTACTAGTGTTTGTCATGGTAAAAAAGAACTGCAAAATTAGCTCTGTTCTGTCACATTTTTACTTGATTCAACCACGTCATGAAAACTCTTAACTACTAGATAACCCATGTAGAGAGGCAAACATGAGTTGCTACAAGTTATCCCGGCTTATTTGGTAGAAAAGAGTCTATATGACATGGCTGAATCTGGGTCTTCACGATTTTTTTCTTTGTCCGTTCTCAATCAGTTTGAGTGGGTAGAGAATAAAACTTAGACATCAAGCTCCTTCAGTTCTACAACTCTTCCTGAGACCAGCTGGATGAGACAAAATCACGTAGGAGTAGAAATATTTGTTACTTCGACAAATGGACCTGTGGGTCACTAGAATTCAGCTTAGTTCAGGGTGATGTTAAGAAAATTGTAGACGGAGAAAGCGATTGATCTCTACCGCTCCCCCAGATATACTTCTTGTGAGCTATGTTAGCTAGTTTATGCTGTATCAGAAGCACACGGCAAGGCATTTGACCTTCCTATGTGCATGCCACATGCCCT
Organism: Escallonia rubra; assembly: GCA_033065855.1. NCBI lineage: Eukaryota > Viridiplantae > Streptophyta > Magnoliopsida > Escalloniales > Escalloniaceae > Escallonia > Escallonia rubra. The sequence goes on from JAVXUO010001905.1 coordinate 296,955, forward strand.
AACATCTTTCTAATATGAGTTGGGTAACTATTTAAGTAACTGCTTCAAATAAATTAACTTCTAATAAAATGTTAGTGGTTTGTAAAAAAAAAAAAACATAAAACCATACATGTATCCTTCTCCTCTCGAGCAGCATAGTTTTTGTCTAATGTGGGAAGAATCTGCTTTAGTTGGTACACCTAAGAAGATAACAAAATTATCACACAGTAGAGATGTTGAGCAGTTTTCCTCCCAAGTAGATAGCTATATGTTAGCAGAAGTGCAACAGAACATTTAACAAAAGAAAGTCATAGGGAACAAGGACTCCAAAGGAAAAGCAAACCAATAGTTGGATATCAAACATAATATTAGAGCTGAAGAGTGATCTAAAATACCATTATATGAGGCACACAGTCCTTTCGTCCACGGTCATGGTTTAAAACCCTCATTTATCTGGGTATCGTGTCTCTAGAAACAGTATGGATGCCTTTCTTGCATAACATATCTCCTCCGTTGTTGCACACACCCGGGATATATATCCCACAATAGTTAGATGATTCATCTTGCCAAATCTTTCTTTCAATACAAGAACATTTCAAAAGGGGCGGCTATACACAAACTATCCATCACCAAGTCAATTCGATGGGCTAAATGAAGCTTTAAAAATTGTACTTGAGCATATGAAGACCAAATGACGCCTTGAACTTAATTCTTCCAAACCCAGCTAGATATTCAAAGTTGCACCTGAAAGTTCGAAGCCCAACTGTAAAGACAAGAATAATGCTCATGTGACTGCATTTGGAGATCACAGAACATTTAAGTGGGAAGGTGAAGATAGATGGGGATAAGATCTTAAAATAGAATCAAGATTCCAGCTTTTCGTGACAACTTAAAAGAGATGAAGATAAAGCTCCTATAGGGAAAGCCTTTAAAAGATGCTTGGCGTGCGGTAAAGAGAGGGAAGGCATCAGACAGAAATCTTAGGACTGTCAAAATCAAAGAGCAAAAAAATCATTAGAAAATGGCAGAGATCACGAAACCAAAAAATCCTCTAGCCCGGGGCTTTTGAAGTCTTGTGTTCCCACCTCCTATAATGTCTGCAAATATTTTGAACACCAGGATATGATCCCTGTATCAATAAACTCATACTTTCTAGTATATGTTTTGACCCTTGATTTCTTTACAATGTTTACGTAATCCTATCTTTAGTTTGCCACTCAGATGTCCCATGATCTCCAAGCTCTTTGCAGTCACGTGACGTTTATCCCCATCTTTGCAATTGGGCTTTCAACTTCCAAGCTTTGTTCAAACCTTTTGCTGCGCGAACTCATCGAGATAAAACTCCGGAATACAACTTTAAATCTTCATTGGCCCATCGATTTACGAACTGCCATTGATTTACAGGCGATGGGAACGTGTTATTTCATTCAGGTTTAAATCTAAGCATGAACAACCGCCTTCCCAAGTGGAAAAGCCTACCTTCATGGGGCAGAAGACCTCCTTGAGGAGCAAGGGCCTTTCCCCCACAAACAAGCGCAAACAATAAGAGCTGACAGACAATCTTCCTGATGAATTGCCTTTCTGAACTACACCATACACCCAGATCGAAGTATATGGAATAAAACTAACTCATAAATTGCGACACCGAGTAGCTTTTAATATTAACGATTTCTCGGAAGGAGCTTATTCAAGAAATCTCCTTTTCCTTGCCCCACCATACACCAGGGCAGACCTCATCCTCTGGCACCATTGTGGCACTGCCCACAACAAACTGGATATGGCCTGAAATTATGCTGACCCTTATCCCACTCCAACCACAGACATTAAGGGCGGTGCGCCACCCTAGCCAACTAACTACCATCACAAGTCTCATGTATGCCCAAGACAAGTCTTCTCATAGGGCTCTTTTCTCTTCAGGAATCTTTACAATCATTTCCTGATCAAAGCAGAATCAAACGACCCTCGTGTTTTTACTGCCTGACATCCCCAAATGCACCAGAGAGGAAACTTAAGACAACTAACCAAATGATATTTCCTCTTCTCCCCTGATCCTTCTGTTCTAAAAGCTTAAGGTTTTAGAGATTGGGCCAAAAATGCATATCATCAGTAATTAATATGTATATCATTATTAAAACTTCCATGGAAGTTTCCTCCCTAGTTTCTCCAAACTTTTAGCACCCGATACTGTAATTACGAATAAAGACATTTCATATGCAGGCAAGCCAGAAAAAAGTACTCTTAATAAAGTAAGCCTCCCTCCTTTCACAGTTTTGCTTTTTCCAACCCACAAAACTCCACTACTGTGCCCAAGAAGCCTTATCCTTGAAAGATAACCCAATGAGTGGGGCACCCAATCCTGTATCCAGATGCACAATCAAGAGACCCCACATCTTACCCCTCCACTAGCAGCGTTAACTTGCTCTTAGAACATAAAAGAAAGGAACCTTAGAAACTCTTCAGAAAAGAAAGGAATCCTAGAAACTCTTCAAAAAACAACGTAAGAAATGAAGGTAAGGCAACTGAGATACCTCCACATCAAAAAATAGGTAGTGTAATCTGATAATAATGAGCGAGAATATTCAAGCCCGTGCTAAAGGAGCCAGACTTTAAGCTAGGACTACCCATAACTCACTGTCAGCTAAGCTGGTCATCCTACCTAGCATCTATCTTTCAATGTAACTTCCATGTTCCTATCGGTAGATCATTGTATGGGTCGATAGCATCCATAATTAGTAAGAAGAGGGAAGGGAACTACGAGTAATCTTTGCCTACTATCAGACACAAAAACAAATTACCTATATATTTTGAAAACTTTTTCATCTGGCTGCAGTAGCGCCTTATTTTCCTTATCCCTCCATTATGTTAAACCAATGAGCAAGCAAATACGCAAAATATATATTTTCAATTCCAATCTATATATCACACTATCTCTATCTGTGAGGATTACTTTAGCTCAAGCTTGCCTTCACTTGTTTTAAAGCTACTAACTGTTGTTATGTAGTTTACATGCATTTACTTTTAAATTTATATAACTTTTGTTTCACAGATCTGCATTTATAATTTCACATTGTGAATATAAAATCTTTCACTAAAACAAACACATTAATTCCGCAAGGTCTTCAAAATATTGTGTAGGAGTTTTTCCATAGCATATTTCTGAGAAAATTGACTTTTTACTTGTTGGAGAAAGACAATAAAAATCTTTGGGTTCCTAGATACACTTATAGTTGGAATGCTATGATTCAACCATCAGGATCATATTTGGAAGTAATTCGTAACTTCCTCAGATTTTAGGGTCTTTCCTCCTTCCGTCTTTCCTCATTTACAGATAGCTGCATATTCTTAAACTGCTTTCATCTAACAACCATTTATATGTATAACTAAACAGTAAAACTTGTTCCGTGATTCATCCAAGTCTCCCATACCCCACAATTTTGGGAAACTTTATAAGCAATTTTGGGTTGTATTAGGTATTTATGGTAGAGGATGAGCCTTGGGAAAAATTGATAAGGTTGGGCAATGTTGACCTAAAGGTCACATTCGAAACATTAAAAAAGCCACTTCTTAAAGGGGGTAAGGCTACAGAGATCTAACCCCACAATGGAGGGAGCCTTATGCACGAGGTTTATCTTCTGTTAGATACTTGCTCATCAACTACAACATAACCCCGTAAGAAAAGTCATAACGGCAGTCTACCGCACGAGGGATAAGAACTGAGGCATGGAAATTGTAAGTTTATAAAACCTCATATACTTACAAAGAGACAATTATAGATCACCGCAGAGAAAATGGTTATATGTAAAAGATGCAAACTTACCTTATAGTGCAACCAAGCTAAAACTTTAGAATCATTTAGTCTGAAAAACTTTGTGGATCCAATTTCTGCAGATACACACACATATGCAAAATAGTTTTTCAGTCGAAGCAAGCAGCTCTAATAGCGACAGACGTACCAATAAACTAAGTACACAATGAAAGTTTTACAAATATTAATATGCATATTAGCAGCTCTAATAGCTCAACAAAAGTTTTACGAATATTAGCAGCTCTAATAGCTCAACAAAAGTTTTACGAATATTAACATGCATATTATCCAGGTTATCGTGAGATGGAATTAATGAAGTAAGCACCCTTGACCAAGATTGTTGGCCCTTTGTTACGGTGCCAAGAATGTTAATTGTGGGCGTATAATTGGCTGAACTCGTGACACACGGACGTATGTAGAGGTGTCAAACGGGCCGGGGAACCCGCAGGCCAGCCCGCTCCAGCCCCAAAAAAACCCGGGCTGGCCGGGCCTGTGCTATGAACAGTGTTGGCCCAGGTCCAAAGGGCCAAGGGCCTAGACCGAGGCTGGGCTCAAATTTTCCTCCAAAAACGGCCCAACCTGGCTCGGCCCTTCATAAGTCCAAATCCAGCCCGATCCAAGCGCAGGCCGGCCCGGCCCTAAAAAATTCAAAATTTGAAATATTCCGTCCCCGCCCCCCCCCCCCAACGGCTAGATTTTCTTAAAATTACACTTTTATACCCCCTCCCCAACAGTTATATAACAGCTAGTTTGAGGGGTATTTTCGTTAACGTTATTCCAACAATTATTTTATGCACTTTTACATATTTACCCTCCCAATAACTATAAACGGATAATTTTTAGGAGTATTTTGGTCTTTTGTGAAGTTTGAAAATTATATAGATTGATTCATTCTCTTCACATTTTTCACACCAATCTTCTCACTCTCTCTTCTCTAAGTTCTACAAGCTTTTTTGTGCATTCTTATTTGTTACTAAGTACTAACACTCTCAAATTTTCAATTACAAGTATTCTTTAATTATTTAGTACTTTTCTTCTTTACCATTTAATTAGTCTTACTAATTTTATTTTTCAGTCCTGTCAAACATTTTTTTTAAAAATATGTCTTCCTCAAGATTGTCAAAATCACGTAGCTAAAAATAGGCCACCACCACAAGCACCACAATTTCAAGAGCAACCACCAGTTGGTATAGATGCCCACAATTTTATTGAGTTTTACAAACCATTCTTGATTTCCTTTATACACCTTCACAAGTTCACTAGTATTTTAGTCAAGAACGCAGCTCGGTTGGCAACACTACTACTCCAAAGCAGAATTTTATCACGACGAGTCGTCGTCGAGAGGAAGCACCGACCAATCCTGCCTCAAGTGCGCCAGAAGTCCAAAAGGCAGATAAAAAGCTCAAAACCAAGTATTAGTGTCATTTTGAAAGGATTACGGGTGATAGCGTACCCAAAGCTCAATATAAGTATTGTTAAAAATTATTTTCGTGTGGTGGTGGCCATTCACATCTTAATAGACATTGGCCAACATGTGCATCTAATCAAGGCCATGTTGATACTAGTCAAACGCAATTATCTTTTAACAATAAGTTATTTATAAATGATCAACGAGAACAAAGAGATGGACTTGCTGAATTTGTTGTGCACGATTAGAAGTAGCTAGTAATGTCTTAGCTACTCTTTTGTCTATCTATAGTAATTCCTTAAGACGCTTACAGTCATTGAAGGACCTTCTTATAGGTTAATGAAGTAATTTAAAGTTCATTTTCTATCTGCTTTTTCACAATGTGTTGTCCCTAGCTTGTAAATAAACCTAAGACCAAAGCACATGTAATCCCAAAATCATGTCTTCTTTTGGCAATTGATAAGTCTCGAAATTTGCATTATGTGTTACAAAATAATATGACCATTGAGGTGTATAAAAGGTGCCTCTTATCTAGGATCCCTAAATCCTAAACCCTAATGCTCTTTGTTGTGTTAAGTAATGAAAATGCTTCATCGGTCGGGCTCTTAATGTTTATTGTATATTTATTTTATGGTCCTTCCATTAACAACTCCTTGCTCTAGTAGCTCCCACATCAGACGCTACTACTCCTTCGGACCCTGTTGCTTAGTCCGTTTTGTGGTACCTTTGACTCTTTCTAATGCTGGGTGTCAAGTACCACCTCAGTTTTGCTTGCTCACTAGGCAGATCAAGCCTCTCCCTGGCCATTTCAAGGTCCCACAGGGCTCCCAGGTTGACGAAAGATAACACTTCCTAGCGTTTTGGCTTAGGGGAGAACCCAAACTTGTCTCACTAATGAACCCACCTAGGAAGACCCTCATCACACAGTTGAAAACACTTGGCCATTCTTAGTTCGATGACCTGGGTTGTTTCCCCCAAGTTATGAGACCTCGTCATGGCCCATCAGGGTATTTACGTCCCGAGAACAGTGGTCTTTGGATCATTTAGGTAGCGGCTCAATATTTTCTCCTCAGAAGTTTCGCCCTCAAGTAAATTCCATCCCAGGCACTTCATTAAGACGAGAGCAGGGCACAAGGTAGACCATAGGCCTAAAAGGATGGCTATCTCGCCTGAGCATTGCTCTGATCACAAGTCCTCCTGCTTATTTGGAAGAGATCCTCAAGGTTTTAAGGGTACTAGGATGCGAGCCATCTAGCCTTAAGTGGCCCAACCTCAACTTGGCTCCTTCCTCAGGGTTCACCTTTGTGAAGTGCTTATATCCGGCAATATCGGCTCTTATGACATAGGGCCCTTCCCAATCTGCTGCAAACTTGTGAGATAAGAGATTTCTCATGAAGTGAGTTGCTCCGTTGAGCACAAGACCGGTGCATTGTTAAATTTTAAGCTTAAGCCATTTTCTTTTGGTAAGCTCTATGACATTCTTAAGCTCTGTTTAGGTGCTCATCAAGGGCCACAAGTTGTTCATCTCAGGTCAAATATACTTGGCTTTCTGCGGCCATTCCCGTGGAAGGAATGGCCAGTTCTGTCCGTATTACTGCTTGATTTGTATGCCCAAACTGCGAGGGGGAGCAGGCCATCCCAATCTTTTGGGTTATCATTAATAGTATTGCACAAAATTCTGAGAGGAGTATTATTGGCTGTGGTCCTTTGCAAGCTTAGATCCAATTGGCTTCTTCAATGAGACGCCTTGACCCACTTTGTGTAGAGCTCAGCCCCTAAGAAAATCCTCGTTTCGCCCCTAGAGGGAGGTTTGATTGGTCCAATAAGATCTAAGGTCCAAGTGTGGATGGGCCAAGGTGTACATAGTCTGTCGGGGATGATTGCAAGAGATTTCCATGCTTTTGGCAAGGTCAGATGTTTAAGAAAGTCACTAGTGTAATGCCCGAAACTTTTATTTTGTCGATAAAAGTTTATTTTTACCTTAATCTAATTAAATTGGGGTCTTTTCGTTATATAACAAATTGTGGTAAACTTGGCAAAGAAAAATAATTAAAGTCCAGGAGCTTTTAAGAAAATTTCTTTTAGGGTTAATAAATACTCCCTCCGTCCCTAAAAAAACTGATCATATTTCCTTTTTGGGCCGTCCCACAAAAATTGATCACTTCCAAATTAGGAAAGATTCTGTAGGTTTTTTTACATGTTTACCCTTTTTATACTTTTTTTATTTTTTATTATATTTCTCTCAACACATTTAATTCTCTACCAACTCATTTTCTCTCTCCTGGCCCACCACTTTACACTTTTTTATTCTATTTCTCTCTCCACATTTAACACTCTACCAACCAATTTTCTCTCTCATGGCCCACTCTCTTCCCCACTCTCTCTAAAGGGTAAAATGGGAAAGACACAATATATAACCTAAATCCTTAATATACGTGCAAAATCAAATGGATCGATCTTTTAAGGACGGAGGGAGTATGTATATATGCTAGTTTAGGTTGAGCCGTCACAGAAGTTCTCTGGCTCTTTTCTCACATGAAACCTAGAGAGAGAAGAAGTGACTAGGGCTAAAGAAACTACGTAAGATTCTCTACAATTCTCTCTATTATTTCGTTTGTAAATTAGGTATGTATGTGAGTGTTTTTGTGTGCCATGGTCAGGCAGCCGTGGTGGTGGTGCTGTGTGTTGTGTGCGAGTGAGGGAGAGGAGGAACGGGCTGTCGTGGTGAGGCAGCTGTGGTGGTGGCAGTGCTGTGTGTGTTTTTGTAGTGTGTGCGAGTGTGGGAGAGGGAGCAAGGGGCTGCCGTAGTGAGGCAGTCGTGGTGGTGGCAGTGCTGTGTGTGTTTTTGTGGTGTGCGCGAGTAAGGGAGAAGGGGAAAGGGGCTGCCGTGGTGGTGTTGTGTGTGCTCGTGTGGTGCGGTTGCGAGGGAGGGAGAGAGAGAGAAGGGCTTCCATGGGCAGCCATGGTGGTGGCCGGGCGTGATTTGGTGTGTAAAGAGAGAGATACAAATTAGGGTTGGTTTGTGGTGGTGGTGTGATGTGGCAGGGACAGAGAAGGGCCGTCGTGGGCAGCCATGGTGGCCGTGTGGCCGCGGTAGCAGTGGCCACCTTGAGGTGGTGGCGGTGTGTGATGTGGAAGAGGAGAGAGAGAGAGGTAAAAATTAGGGTTAGGGTAAGGGTTTTGGTGAAGAAGACGATGAATAGTGTCAAAAATCGTCGCTAAAACCTCTTTTTTCCCCTTACAGTCCCTCGTTCAATTTTTTAAAGCCATTTCTGAGCATATTTGGGTCAATTACAAAACTGAAAACCTATGTTACATGGACTCGGTGTCGGTGTCCGGATTGCGTACGTGTCCGAGTGTCGGACTCGCCTATTTTCAAAATTCTAGGATACGTGGACACCGTCCAAAAGTTAGACACGGGTACAGGGACACGGCTAAAAATTTTAAGATACATAAAATACTTAAAATGAGATTGAGTGTTAAATATTTTTTATTTACGGGTATATATAAATTTCACATAAATTATATATAATTACTGCCCAGAATAAATAGGTTCTTTCATTTTTAGTTGGACAATATACATTTTATTTTGATTTAGATATTCTTTTGTACCTTTTTTATAAGTCAATGCCAAAAAGTTAGAAAAAAAAAAGAAAAGGAAAAAGAAGGGCAAAAGCAAGGTTGTCAAAGGCTATCAAAAAGCAGAGAAAAGACCCACGGGGAGAAGGTACTCTCTCTCTCTCTCTCTCTCTCTCTCTCTCTCTCTCTCTCTCTTCTTCTTCTTCTTCTTCTTCTTCTTCTTTTCTTCCTCTTCTTCTCTTCTTTCTCGGAGGTCGATGGCCATATCTTCTTCTCTTTTCTCTCTTCAAAGCATCAGAGATCTTCTTCTTCTCTCTCTTAAAAACTTTCACAGCTTCTTCTTTCTTCGATCCTTACCGTCGCTCTGTAGCCGGAATGTCGACGTAACGTATCCGTCCGGCATATGACGAATCCGACACGGATCCCGTACCCGTGTCGGCGAAAAGTCATGTCGACACGCCCCTTCACCCCAAAGTGAAGGGTCCATGTAACATAGCTGAAAACCTTCTTATTTTTACGAAATCTACATCGTGGAACTCTCTCGGATTTTTCTGGGTACTCGAAGGGCATTAAATGTTTTCATTTCGAGAAGGACTTTTGAATTATTTGATACAGCAAACTGACTTATTTTTAACCGAAAATTTTACGGACATTGTTTTACTGAGACGCTTGAGTGTCTAAAATTTCACGACATTCTGGTGCCGATTGCTATGTTTTTGAGAAATGGCCAGTTAGCGCTCAATTAAAGTAGTGGATTAGAATTTTGAGCGGAAAAATCTCCTGAGGGACTTTTTAGTCAGAAAAACCCACCTAGTCGTTTAAAAACATGTTTTGGGTTATTTTTTGCTGTGTAATGTTACGTTCGGAATCGGGGGTATTGATAATTTTAAACAACTTCGGAGGTATTTTGGTAATTTCACTTACTTTGGGGGAGAACTTAGCATCCAGGCATAATTTAGCGTCAAGAATTAACACCCTTGCGCTTTATCATTTAGGTTCCGATAGACGAGGGCTAGGACCGTCATTCAAGTAAGTACAAGAACCGATTATCGAGTCAGGTAAGTACTCATGCCATGTCCCTTTGTATACCCTATTATATGTATATGTACACATGATTTTTTTTTGTAAATGAAAGCATAAAAGTCTTTTGATATGCTACCGCGTTCATGTTATATTGTTTGACGAGAAAATGAAATAAAAGTGCCATGGGATGTTTATAATTTTAGTTGTGTTAAATTTGGTTTACGTTGAAAGAAACAGAGATTTTGGTTGGTTGTTGTGCCCCATATCCAACGGGCAAAGTTGGATTCAGGGCCCTTGTCTACGGGGCTTGTACGTTGACGTAATGCGCATTATCCTTGAAAGTGGTCGCCCCTGCTTCCACTAGATATTTATCCCGAGGTGGAGGAGGGATTGCGAGCCCTAGTCAGTGGGGCTTGTACGCTGACCGCAGCATATCGAAGAAGTGGGTTTACACTGTGATAGTTGAATGATGAATCTTTTTGTTTTCATGCCTTAGCTTGAGATTTGTTTGTGCAAATATGCTATATATATAATGAAATTGATTTCTTATAAGCGAGTATGATTTTTGATCTTGAAAAAAGAAAATCCATGGCATCTTTTATGAACCCCAAAAAATCAATTTTAGGGATATGGTATGCGTGCTTGTTGAGCTCTAGCTCATTCCTTTATTTTTTAGGCGACGATCTAGAGGAAACTAATCCCTACAAGGAACGCGGGGGAGAGGCGCCAGAAGAGGATCATTAGAGTAACGGAGTGTCTGTTAGACCCGATAACTTTAAAATTTGTGGTTGCTAAGATGGATGCATTTATGTAGGGAGCTTGGTCTCCCCCAATTTCTTTATAATTGCCAGTCGGATTTAATTGAAGTTTTTATTAGTGACAGTTGAGGAATCCTTAAGTGCGGCTCTTAGTAGCCAATTAAATGTTTTAGAATCTAGTGAGTTTGAATATATCTTGTGCACCGATTGTAGTAGGCCTGGCAGAGCCTGTTGGAGGTTTAGTGGGCCTGCAACCGGTCACAGACCTAGCTCATGGGCTCACCCGTGAGTTCGGATCTTGACAACTTGCATCCTTTTCCACGGTTGGCCAGCAAAATCAGAGGTGCAACAGATGTTGAAATAGGCAAGCTTCTCCTTGATGTGCCCTAATGGGCTTATTCTAGGATTGTTAAGAGATCTAGGTTTGCAATGCGTCCAAGTGGTTGCCTCTCGTATCCTCTCCTAACAAATTTGACCTCGTGTAAGAAGAATCTGAAGCTCGCTTTCTCACATGTACTTTGCTCTTGTCGTTTGGCAAAGATCCATCATACAGGGCATTAATGTACTGTCGCGTCCAATCGGGTTGGAGATAACGATAGTGACACTCGTGTTAATTAACCATTGCTGGCGTTACTCCTTTGAATTTCTGAAGCCTCCTTTGACATCATCGGCCAAAAATATTCTTCTCATTTTATCCTTCTGCACAAGCTGATACTCGTATTCCATCTACTCTAAATCTGGTATGGGGGCAAACACTATGCAATAACTTCTGAGGGACTCCTCTGGTAAAGCACACCATTGTTGAATACGGGTATCCTCTGATCCCCAGACTCGTTGCTGGAAAAGCTAACCGTATGATGCTTGGAGAGTTTAACTTAGTAATTTTAACTTAGGCTCTTCCTTCTGCAACATTAATTATCGAGCCTAAAGTTACGGTGCGTCTGGAAAGCAATTAATGGACCTTGGAGCATGTTCAAACTTACCATATTCAAATCTAAGAGGACGTTTTATACCATTACTTTTTATAATGCAAGCCTCGTTGCACTAAAAGTTGAGTTTGCACTGAAACCTCGTTGTACAGGCGCCTGAAAAGCTTTAAGGACTTCTCCCGCCCCTCCACGTTATGCAGTTGAGGAGTGGCATGACGGACTCGTTCTTCCACTGCCTCGGTATCATAACTAAATATGGTTTTCTCCTCGAACTTCTTCAAACTAGGTCTCAAAACCCTGTAAGGGAAGTGACCGAGGGTATATGCTCGTAGTTGTAGGAAACTCCCTGCACGGTAATTCTTCCCTCTCAAAACCGCGCTTTTGATCCCAAGTTAGGAGCCGCACAGGATCGCGTCCCAAGCTAACGTAGGATGTTGGTCCCATCTGGAGGACAGAGACACGTGCAACAAGTGAGAGAGGACCCGAAAATCAAACCCGTTATCGACTCAACTTTGTGTTTCCCTCTTCCTCCAAGTCCTCAATTCCTTGTTTCCCGCTTCATCAAGAGAATACTGCTGGTAATTAAATGTGCTCACTCACTCAAATTTTGGCCCCATGTTTTACCCTATTGGGCAAAGATATGCCGCCTAAAAATGTCTCGAAAAGTGAGCAGCATCAGCTGAGCTACTTTTACCTTTGTTACTTTCCAAGGTAGCCACTTGATATGACGAGTACAAAAGTGATAATTAACCGTCACTCGTACTTTGAAGGGAAAAAGAATGTCTACACAGTAATAAAGTGCAAGATTCGATAAAGAAAATAGTCAATACTTTTTACGTATTTATTTATTGAAGTCACGCCCAACCTAATTTCCTTTAGGTGCCTACGCTTCCCAGCCTCGTCCCCACTCCAGCTCCTGCCCCTGCCCCGTGCAACTAAGGATCTGGTAGAGGTTGGATTTTTAAGGGCTTTGGAGCCGCACAACATATTTTAAACTTGGCAAGGGGTAATAGCCGCCTAGAAACTTGTCCACTAAGGACAGGCCTGCATAAAAGGTATCTGATGGGTGGTGACAAGGTGTAAAGAGTGTGCTATTATATAGTACCTCAATTTTGGGTAACAAACACAAGGGCCATGCAATGTCGTTCTACCATGGAGTTTCCATTTCTGCAACTCGAATTATTCTGCTCAAATAGTAGATGGGTCTCTCCACTCCTTACTGTTTCTTAAGCCAGCAAAGCCCCAATGGACAACGAGGTTGATGTAAGGTAAAATGGGCAGTGGGGGGAGGGGGGGTGCGCTGGAGTTGGTGTAGACATGATTGTTTGGAGCGGCCAAAATTTGCTTGATGGTCTCAAACCCTTGCTAAAACAGACATGGGGTATTCGCTTCTTAAGCAAAGGACTGTGGAGTTGTATGATTTCTACAAGGGCCGGAATAAACCTTCTCAAGTATGACACTTTACTAAGGAAACCTTTCAGTTCCTTCTGAGTTTTTGGAGTAGGCATCTTGAGGATTGAGCATGTCTCGTCTAGTCTTCATCTGCTTGGATTTCGTGTTATGCACCAAGTATCCAAGGAATTTACTTACTGAGACACCAATCGAACACTTCTTAAGCAAAGGGCTGAGGAGTTGTATGATTTTTATAAAGGCCGGAACAAATCTCCTTAAGTATGACATTTTACCACGGAAACCTTTGAGTTCCTTCTGAGTTTTCGGAAGAGTCACCTTGAGGATCGAGCTTGTCTTGTCTTCATCTACTTGGATTCCGTGCTGTTAGTTTTTGGAGGAGGCACCTTGAGGATCGGGTTTGTCTTCTCTTCAGCTGCTTGGATTTTGTACTATGCACGTCATATCCGAGAAATTTGCCTGCTAAGACACAAACTTGGGGTGTATTGTTTGCACCTGTAGAAAACATTCTTCAAGTCTACCAGATGCTCATCTTGTTCTAGAGATTTGACTACGAGGTCGCTACATAGCACTCCATGTTCTTGTTCACCACCTAATGAAAGCAAACATGGACTTCTCGTATGTTGCCCTTGCTTTCTTTAGCCCCACAAGGTCATCAAGGTCATCATGCACAGTGGAATTTTTTAAATGGAGTTCTGAAGCCAGTCTTTTCAGCATCTTCCTTGATTATCTTGAGTTGATTATATCCTGCAAAGCAATCAGAAAGCCCATCGACGTCCTCATTGATGCAACTGAGGGCCATAGGGCCATTTCATATGCTCCTTGGGACATACTTTATTCAAGTCTCAAAAACCCAAACAGAAGAGGTCGAGGACTGATATGAGAAATCCTGCCTCGATGAGCTGCTCAATTTTGAGTTAATATTTATAGTTGAAAGTTCTTTGGTGTTGCTTTACTGATTCGGCCCAGAGAAGGACCTTAACTTGTCGCACTCAATGGAGGCGTCAACTACTAGCACAGAAAACCCCATGCAAAGGCATGAGCTGTTTAATTTTGAGTTCATACTTATAGTTTTTTTTTTTTGGTAGAAAAGTTCATACTTATAGTTGAAGGTTATTTGGTGTTGCTTTGCTGATTTGGCCCAGAGAAGGACCTTAACTTGTCGCACTCAAGGCAGGGGTCAACTACTAGCATAGAAATCCAAACGCAAAGGCATCTGCATATTCAATGACTAAACTTTGAAGTCTCTCTTCTGTCTCCGGGAAATCAGTTGCAACTGAAAGATTGACCTTGGTGTTTCCCCCTCGTCTCACAAGTTGACATCCTCGAGATTACTCGTTCATTCCTTCGACCCATCATGCTAAGTTCGAGCCATCTTGCAGTACAGTGCTTCTTTAGGCCCGGATCAAGCTCGGTGTTGTCAAGCTCGGATCCCCAACACCATCAAAATCGTGCATGCTATACAACCATCAGGAAGTTTGATGCAAATGACCTCAGGTTTCTCCAAATCATGTGCTGAAGGCTCAAGAGGTCTTTTAGAGTTCGCGAGTTGTTTGTTTCCATATATGCTGGAGCTTCTTCCTCGTCATACTCTCTGAAATATATTTGCTTCGTTATGTGGGCCTCAGCCCTTGGAAAGAGGTCTTTTAGAGGCTTTCACTTTGAATTCACTCCGATTTAAGATTGCTTTAAGGTATTGGTGATTGTGTGAGGGTAAAGCCCCATATTAATGTATCTAATGTCTTCAAAGGAGCATAATTGACTAGTGTGACAATCAACAACATGAATTTTTGGACTTTGATTTGTCTCGCTTGGAGGAAAACATTAACATAGACGGTCGCGTGGTGCAACTTATCGCCAAACCAGCAGTGTAAATTTTCACAAGGCTAGCCACTAACAGGCCCGCGGCATTAGAGGTATCAAGAGGCATAATATTGACGGAGGCTTCTCTGCTGTAAAGAAGGCCTTGAGAAAAGTCTGCATCATCGACACAGGAACATAAAGTGAAGGGTACCTGCCTGTCAGCCTTGGAAAATGTGATGAGATTCTTACCTTCATAGATCAACGAATTGATCCTTGACGGATGGTAGCTCCTTCATTGAGGTTTGTCGTGATCTCAAGGATTGCTCTAGTTGCCATGATTCTTGCTGCATAGTGAGGCCCAATTGGTCGTAGAATTCCTTGAACTTGAATAATTTCTCGAGAGCTTTCACTTGCATGTTAAATACGTTGAGGACCTCATTTTCTTCTCAAGCATTGGAAGCTTTCGGGGTCATCAAGCGCGGTTGCTATGTTACAATTCTGTTGTTGTGCCATCATGATTGCAAAATGGACTGTGGTTGACATCAGTGGCCAAGGTTTCTTGAAATTTATTCTAAGTAAAGCTTCGAGGGAGATGAGTTTGGAAGTGTCAGTAGAAATCAGTATATCGAGGATTGATGTTGTCTTCCTAGGTGCGCTCCTTCGTGACTCGAGGCATGTTACAGTGCCGTCTTTGATCCAAGCGCAGAGGATGGCCCTACTTGTTTTATGGTGCACGGTAATGATGGTAGCATGGGACCTTTGTCAAAGGTGCTCCTTCGAGATGGACCTGGGCCTATGTTACTTCGTTTTTTGTCTTCGTCAGCGATGATGTGGTTTAGATTGGCGTCCACCTCGGTCATCTTATCTCACGGGCGGCCAAAATGAAGGTGTCCAAATCTCTCCTGATTTCAACCTTGGACATCAAAAAGTCAAAGGCACTTAAAGAGCAAGTGTATCCTAGAATCCCTTAGTGTCCCCTCCACATATATCTTAAGGAGGGTATCTTCTACTATAGGCTCACGGTAGTCCATGGCACTGTTTCTCAACAAGATTGAGCCATGTTTCCATGGTGAAGAACTTGAGACAAAATTCCAACACCATACTTTCCCACGTAGGCACGGATCCTTGGGGGGGTTGACATATCTGGTGAAGGCTTTCCATGTGAGGCAGCGAAAGAACTCATGGAGGCAAAGTGCTTCATTATCAGAGAATTTTCCAAGATGATCCAAAATTTGGTAACATGCTTTTTGGCATTTCCTCCTTCTCCATCATATGTATCAACCTTATGCGCTCCACATACATTGAGGTAGACAGCGGTAGAAATATGGGATGATAAAGGCGGATTACCCCAAGGGCTCCAACTGATGGACAATACTACATCACAAATAAGAGAGCAGCATGTGTCCTCTCACTATTCAACATGGTTAAAGGATTGACCTAGGGACTCACGTGTGTGATATAATCTGGATATCGAAGGACTCCATAATTCTTGCCTTGCCTCTATCAATCTAAATATCAAAGGGTTGATACCCGAATATTTGGTTTGGTAACCACCTTCAAGGTAGTTGACTACACTATAAGGAGGTAACCTTCCTAGCACCCTAAAGTTACAAGTCTAAGATATGCCTAACTCTTATTCTATTACACAAGTTCTCACTTAAGCACGGGAGATTCCCCACCAGATCCAAAACGGTGATTCACCGTTTGCTCATATTGTGTTTCGTAGATCTGTTAGGGTGCTCACCCGGCCCCGTAGAGTTTTTATCCATAACAATATGGGGGGACACAACTATCCAACAGATCTCAGGGTGCAGTTCAAAGCAATGGATTTATTGCTACACCATCCAGTCCTCGCTTCTCCTCCCTCCATGAATATATCCTAAGCCTTTAAAGAATTGTGAGAGTTGAACAACACATCTGGTAACACTCCTTCCAATAAATTTTAAAGTTTACTGTCATTAATCAAATCTGCAGATTTGGATGCAGCATGGATACAGGTAGATCTAGGACACCTCATATTCTCCCTCGTAGTCATCGTCGTCTCCGTCTCAAAACCAGGAGACTTAAGCAGCTGCTATGTATCAATAATGGCTGTACTGGGAGAGACCATGTCTACGTATCCATCCTCATTATGTGCAATACCAGCACTGCTGGCATGTAGAGGAAGTTAAGCAACCCCACAATTTCTCTCTCTCCCTCCATCTCCTTCCTTGTGGCAGTGTTTACATCGCTGGATATTAGATGAAGTGGAAACTATGAAGTAATCTTGCAAAAAGTTCCAACTTCCAGGTATCAGACAGAGAAACTATAAAGGATTTCTTGCATAAGTTTCCAACTTTAACCTTACTTTCGAGATACTTGGTCGTGCAAAGAAAGGATTTTCTCTTTTTATGAAGAAAGGCTTTGCGCAATATATCAATTTTTGTTTCTTAATGCTTGAGATCATCACCTTGCAAAAACAGCCAACATATTTATAAGGTTTATACACTATATATCAATCATAGTAACACTTCTCTAGTTGTGATATTTCATACAAACAAAAGACATGCTTTCAAAATTCATTGAAGTTTCAAATCCAAGTCAAAGAGGTCTTTCTATATATGGATGTTTACCCTAAAGCATTTATTTACGTAGTTTATGGCATATATTATGACTCATTATTTTTATGCAACCTTCTAGAGGCGCTCGCACTTTGAACAACTTTTAAGATTCGTCAATCTTGCATTTTCCTTCTCCCTCACTTTCTAGTGACTCGGTGTCTAACTATACTAAAACCATCTGTCTATACTACCTATAATGCTATAGAATTCCTATAATCTTCTATTTATACTACCAACAATGCCAACACCCTATAATATACTTGGTATGGAGGTAGTTGCAGTGTAACATACTCACAGAATGACACTTGACACTAAACAGAAAACTTATAAATTTCAAAGGGCAGAGAGAATAACTGCCTTAAATGCCATGTTTGGTTTTTCAGCTGGTAACTTTTACTGTATTTACTAACACATATAAATTGATTTTCGTATTTTGTAACACTCATCGCGTGGCAACGACACAGTGCTACTAAGCAACACTGAATTGCTTAACCTTCACGAAAGACGGCCAACTGTTTATCACAATATTGCATAGCATAGTCTGAATTTTATTTCGTAACATAACAACATTGCCACGTGCAAAAACAAATTTCTCTCAACGACATAGTCCTAGATCCCAATACATGGAAAACTAACCATTAGAGCAGATGCGCCCAAGGTAGGGCTATGAATTTACTTCCTGCTCTAGAAAAGAACAAGTCACTAATATATGAGAGACGTGTCCCCTCATAATAAAATGTGTTCAAAGAGTTGACTTAGGGACGACATGTCTATTTTACCTATTCCAGATCTTATAGGAAGACTCCAAACCCTCGCCTCAAACAAAGTAGTATCCTTGGAAAACAAGGGATACACTCCTTAAGGTAACTATCTTCAAGGTAGTACTTCCCCTAGAAGAAGCTAACTTCCCTAGCTCCCTATAAATACCCTCACAAGTTTTAAGGTATCCTAACTTTTACTCTCTACGTACTTTATCATACTTTTGCATAATTCTCTCTTACAATTTTGACTTAATCATCGGAGAATCCCCGCTGGATCCAAAATTTGCACGCGCTGTGCTTTCCAGATCTGTATGCGAACTCATCCAATCTCGTCTGAGTTTTATATGTAACAAGCAAAAAGTTGGATTCGAGTCTTTTCCGGATATAAGCTTCCACATCTTCAATGGTGAGTGGTGTCTTACACCCGACAAAGATTGATGCCGAGGGATGCCTTTAGGTTTTGCAGCCGAATCTTTGTAGCCACTTGGATGGATTTCTTTGGCAGCAATAACTTCTTCCTCGTCGTGGTCGCCTTTTCAGCCGGTATGACAGGGATCACACTTAGATAAGCATGGCGTCAAGGATGACCTCTTGATTTTTTTGAAGGAGTACGGTAGCATCATAGGGGTCGCCTCCCTCAATTGAAACTTCAAGTTGCGCAGGAGATTGATGTGGTTATTGGCGAGGTTCCGAGGTTGACTTATTATCATTATAGTTGTGAGAGGTTTCAGGGCTGTTACCTTGTAAAGCCACTGTATTTGCCTTTGAGGTTGGGGCGCCTTTTACTCCTGCACTTGCCTTAGGTTTTGTCTAACTCGTAACCCATTTACTCTTTTGCTTTTCTAGTGGCATACATCCAAGCAATATATGAGAAGAGCAGAGTCACTAAGATGTTGAGGTCCTCTATTAAGGTGGCAAGAGTTCCACATGTAAGCATATAATTGGCTGGAATCGTTAGCCACAAGGATGTAAGGCCCGAGTGAGATCTAAGGAAAGAGTAGAAACCAGGTCTGAGCATAGAATAGAAGGCCAGGAGTTCACATGTCGTTCGGGGTCTAGATCTAGTACTTATATGGCTCTAGTTTTTTTAATGTTTTTGAGTATGGTTAAAGCGAAGAATCAGGCAGAGTTTTGGCACTGATGGGATGTCACTTCTTGCTTCTTCGATGCTAGAATGAGGTTTCTATGCTACTTGAGAGTGGTGGTCATGTGACATATCACATAAGCCTGGCAAGTAGAGACAACGAGGGGGTCTATGTTGTCCTCTTTTCTGGAAATGATAAGGACAAAGGGAGGAGCTAGCTTGAGCAAACTTTGTCTGCTTCAAGAGGTGTGTGGTGGGTACATATTCCCCACAGAAGGACAGCCAAATGATTTCTTGCCCCTTTACCACTAAGAGGAGGCCACCTATCAATGAGGTGTTGGGGGGCACATTGTTAGTGGTTGAGGGTTCGTCCTATGCCTCATTTCGGATCACAATCGGTGGGGCCATTGCGACACTTCCTGGCTCCAACCACCCTACAATTTATCTCTTTGGGTCCCGCAGAGCCTCACCCTAGAGGGATCTGAGGCCACATTGCATCACCCTTGGAGGTGGGCCTCAAGTTGCGAGAAAATGATGCTCGGGGCTCTTGGCACCTTGGCGCAATCAGCTTTTTTCTCTTTGCCTTTGACTTGTAGGAATTGTTAGGCCTGATTAGCAATATGCTGAATACCAGATTCAGTATCATAAATTGTCACGACTCTTTCTAGAGGGTGACATGATTCCATGACAACACGTAACACACTCGAATCCATCCACCTTTTGGCCTGCAAAACTTCGAAAGGTCAACTTAACATAGTTGAGCATAAAAACCATTGCCTACACACTGCTTTCCTTATCTATTTTCTTGAAATGTTGTTTGGACGCTAAAATGAAGCTCAATTTGTTGGTCTGGCTCACTAAATAACTTTCTTCTTCCGCACGAATCCTGGTGCATACTTGTTCGCGGTTGGTACAGTTCTATGTTGGTAGTACCTATGTTAATCTCCCAGGTAGTTAGTTAGCTTTGCAAGTTCTGTTCAGGCTTTGGTTTTATTCATTGTATAATTTTCGTTCCTAGATGGGGATGTCCTTTTAGAAGAGGGTGGCTATGTCTGCCTCGTCATTTCGTACATCCTTTTCTTCTTTGTTACGGTTTGATTTATCAAATCAAAAATGAGGGGGAAAAAAAAAAAAAAAGCCAATGTCTGCCGAACCACATCGAACAGTCAAGCAATAAAGTGGAAGAGTTGTTCTTTGTTATGAATTATGAGCTGATAACGAAAACTCAATCGTGACAAAATGTGGCTTTAGTGACAGATAGAGGTACATATTTATGGATCAGACTATTTTCTTTTTGTACACGCCGTGCACACATGGGGTTTCCTCCCCCTGCCCTTCCATCCCCCCGGCCCCAATGTCTAGTTAGTCTTTCTTAAGTAAGCAAAAGGTATAAGGGTGGGTACAACTACGAACCGCAGGAAAACAATACAGGTACTGTTTACCTTTCAAATCACAAACGACTTCCATAATGTTCTCTGCAATGGCTGATAATTGTTGATATTCAGGATAGCCATGAATGAATAAAATCTCATCAAGTTGCCTGAACTTCCCTGGATCATTCCCCTTCTGCATGTTTTATATTTTCTCTGGTAAGTAAAATAGTGAAACACTCATATTAAAAACAAAGGTTACGATTATGTTCTGGAAGTGTGAAAAAGTGCAGATGAAGAGCAAAATCCTAGTAGACAAGCCAACTCACTGCATGGAACTTCCTATCTTTGCGATTGCAAATGGGACTACCCCATGAGAATCTTGAAGCATATGGTGATAAGCACCTTGACTATTCTAAAGATATCGGTGTGCATAGTTTCAACTAACCTAGTTCTATGTGCTCCCATTGTATGTTTCTATTTTTTTTTTTTCCAGCGTAGCACTTCAGGTAGATTTGGATAGGGACTCAAGAGCAGCAGAAGATGTGTACTACTACTCCCAGAAGTTCAAAAATGCATCCAAAAAAATGATGACCGTACCTTCAGTCGCGCTTCGTCAAAAATGGGCAACAGAATGAAAACTGGATCTATCGGAGTCGCAGCATATAGACTACCATCTGTAGACAGTTATAATAAAAGACCAATGTTGAACGAGAAAATGTACTACAAAAGAAACTGCAGCTGCACAAACTGAAGAATTTAAATTAAACTCAAGGATTTGTGTCTCTTCACCAATATCTTGTGAAGAGTGAAAACTATGATGCATATATTGTTCCAGTTACACAGGTTAATGGAAAACAAGGGGAAAGTTACATAAGTCATCGCCAGAGTTTAGCTAATATGAAGCACATTCAAGATCAAGTCCCAATAGTCAAAGGCAGATTCTTTGGAGATTGAGATCTGTTATGATTGTCTAATTAGGATCGATCCTTGGTTGACAGGAGTGATTTGTTGAGGGCTTCATGGTCCTTGTTTGACTAAACATATTTCTTAGGTTAATACTCCACTTCAAGGTGGAGTGGGTGGCAACAAACTCCAACTTCAATTGCATAGGGAAAAAAAGAAATCTTGGAGCATAGTTTAGTGAACACATCAGCGTGTTGGCAAGATGACAGAACTAAGTAGGCCACAAATGATAATCAAGTTCTATATGTTTCTTTCGGGCATAGAACACGGGTGGCAGCCATATGTAGTGCACTAAAGTGTTTCACATAGCAGTAAAGGTGGGCAGACGAGAGTTCGGCCGTAAATCCCAAGGCACAGTTTTAGCTTCAGAACTCCGTCTAGCAAACGTTAGTTGTTTCTCAGCACCCACGAGATGCAATTGGATCCAAGAAAAGTACAGAATCCCGTGGCAGAAGACCTAGTGAGTGGACATCCCGCTCAATTTGCACCACTTAAGGCATAGAGAGTGGCTGAGCTTTGAGAGTGAAGTCTTAGACCAAGATGTAAGGTACCCTGTATGTACCGAAGTACACGTTTTGCTGCTTGCGAATGTGCAGGAATAGGGACATGCATAAACCGACAGAAAACATTAACTGGGTAGACAAATCAGGCCATGTTTATGGTATTGTAGTGCACCAACAATGCAGAAAAATACAGTCGGACTAGAGAGCAACTCAAATGAGGCCCTGAGTTCAGGTTTAGCTGCAAGTGGGGTAATGATTGCCTGACAACCATCCATGTGAGAACAAACAAGTAAATCACGTGCATCCTTGGCTTAGATAGAAACATGCCATTGTGGCTCCGATGAACGAATAGCAGGCATAAAGTTCAGAACTTATTTGTACTTCATTGCTTGGCTATAATCACCTATTTACTTTGTCTCCATATACACTTCATTTCTTTATTTTGTGGGTTTGATCACTTGGAAGAAGTAATTGCAGCTGATGCCAACAAAAGTACCCTAGTTGGAAGTAAAAATTCAAATTAAATTTATAGCAGCCAAAAGTAAATGTTCTGATGGACTATAGTACACATATTGCAAAAGAAAATACTAGAAATTCGTCATAGAGCGAAGTTGGTTGGATAGAAATGCAAGAAACCAGGGTAATTGGAGTCATATCATGGAAAAACCAATCACAGCAGTTATGGAGTAGGGAATAAGGTAACATAAATATCGGTCACAGAGGAACCAAAATTTGAGAAACTGGAATTGTATAGCCTTTGCTGAAATGAGTTTACAGGCCTCCAACACAAGTTAAGCTAGCATTGATCACTAATGGTACACCCGCACACATATTAATGTATACATATATATCTGTATATATGTTAAATACACAGATTAGACTTGAGAAACAAAAATAAAGCGGGATACAATCAAAAAAGTGCACACATTGTTATGATGCGCATATGCTTAAAAAGTTACATGCTAGAGATAATATCCGTAGCAAGTGTACCTTCACAGATGTAATCCCCCAGGAACCATGACCTATAAGATTGTTTAAACCAGTGAATTTCTTGAACTATTCCGTTGCTAAATAGGTAGCATGTCGAATTTCCTGTTACACATGCGAGGAATAACTTCAGCTTGATGTATTTTGTGTCCTCCAGTCTCTTATTAGCACTTATCCACAAGAAAGGCTAATAAAACGTTTTCTGGAACAGCTATGCTTCGCGTTCTTCTTCTTCTTTTTTTTACTTTCTGCTTTTTGGAGGGTCAGAGGGGGGGCTGCTGGAAGATGGTATCAGAAAATTTACAAAAGGGTGGTACTACATGAATAAGTTCGTGAATTGGCCAGAATACATGAGTTGCTCCCATGGCAAATATTCTGAAAATGAAATTGAAGTTCTTTGGCCTTACCAGTTTTCGGATGGCGAAGGGATAGCAAACATCCCGCAGAATCGCCACGTGCACTAGAATCTGCAGTTAATGTACTAGGAACTTAAGTATACTTGGATTGATGAAACAAGAAGATTATGAAATTTAGACTTGTTTAAGCACTTAAATCACTGGGAATTAGAACCCTAACATGTGGATTTATACACACGGTATAACACAATGTCTGATTTTGTCGGGCACCAACAACAAATTTAACCCATTAAATGCTGTTCAACCTACATCAGTCATCAACTGTGAACAAATAAAAATTGTAAGGTATATGCACGTTATAAGCTTAGACTCTACCAAAACTATAAACTTGAGGGCATAAAATTACTTTTATCTTGAAAGCAATTGGTAGCATTGCACTCAGTTCATTATATAAAACTGCAAAGAATCAAACGAAGTAGTTTGAAGAATTACCCAATGCAACAAGAAGACGAGTCTTATCAGCACCTTCCCACCAAGCCATGAAAATGTTAGTGAGCTGTTCAGCAGAGCGTGTGTGCGTCTATGTGTGTGTGTGTGAGAGAGAGAGAGAGAGTGTGTGTGTATTTGGGCGCGCACTATCGTGACCCGACTTATTTGTTTTTCTTTTCTGTTTCCCTATTTTCTTTTATTTATATAAAAAAGGAGTCTATTATCTCAGTTACTAACTAATTAGATTAATATTCAAGAAAATCAAAAGAAAACTTATTGACTTTTACAACCAAATCGAGTAGTGTACTGAAGTTAAAAGGAACAAACTATTTACATAAACAGGAAACTTCATTTTAAAATATGAAGAGTCAGTCCTTCATCCAAGAAATGAGCGCAAAAATATGTCTTGATTACCAAGTGAAACGAGCATCTCAAAGTTGGAAGTGCTTCGCTACTATTGAAGAGGGCGAGGAAAGTTGAAAACCTTTCTTGTTGGGGTTTTAGCAAAGTCAGTTCATAGTCTAGCTCATAACTTGGCTAAATGGGCCATTGACAATCATTTTTTTAGCCTAGTTCCAACATCATTCATTTCTTATCTGCTTTTTGCTAATGGATGATCCGGCAAACTAGTCTTTTGGTGAGTGATTTCTTGTATCTTTTTTTGGTGGAATGAACTGCATTATAAAAAATTAAAAAAAAAAGATTACTAGGTGAACTTGGTCCCTGCCATTTCCATTGCTTCTTTCATATTTCCTTTGCTTCTATATTGTAGCTAGAATTTATGATATCGTTGAGTGCAAAATGAACATCATGTGAGATTCCGGCATTTTAAGAACATTTGTCCTAGTTCTTCATATATGAGATAGAATATAAGCTTTGTCAGTAACAAATAAGCATGAACAATGTCTAGACTATAAGCCTATAATAATATCCTAATGAGTAGTTCTTTCAAAGAAGCCCATGAGAGTTGGCGAAGAAGTAATTTTTTTTTTTCCTTTCCTTTTTGGTTACAAGAGAATTACATTGATAATGAAAGGATACAAAGTTCACATTCAAATTCATAAATCCACCGGTTGTCCGAGTTATAGATTGAAACGTGAAGCCGAAATTGGTTCCCTTTAGAAGTTGCCCAGAAAAATTAAAATGAACTGAGGTTATGTAATATAGCAACCCGAATAGCAGACGCCAAGCAAGCTTTATTTGCCTTGTGTCGATTGTTGAAGCTATGGAGATTTGACTTTGAGGTTTTGGGAGAAAATGTTGTACAATGAGTAGTTGCCATGAGAAAACAGGGATTTTGAAGTAAGTTTAGACTCCTTTGCGTGTATCGTGTATCAGTGGTTGCCTCTGAGCCCTTTTTTCATTACAGATCAGGTTATAGGCAGAGGAAATAGAGGATGCTTCCTTGTCGTTAGGATTTCAAATGACCTGGTCCTTAAAGCCTTTAATAGAATATGAATACCTTTAATGGATTCAGCTATATCACCCGGAAAGAGGGCTTCAATGTTATCGACTTTCTGGAGACGAATCTGAATTAAGTCTGAAACTTTGTTAGGGAGCCCTCCAATCGGTTTGAACAGAGCGAAAGTAGTTTAAGAATAGGGAGGTAACCATAAATCTTTCCATATATCAATTGACTTGTCATTCCCAACTCTTGAAAAAATCCCTTTACAAAGAGTGGAGGTACCTACTAAAACTCCTTTCGAAGTCCATGAACTTAAATCAAAAGAGGTAGAGCAATAACAAGGCCAAACTTATAGTATTTTGCATTGAAAATTCTAGCAACTTAGGGTGTCTGGAAAACGTATAAATCACTAGCTAGTGTTTAGAGCTAAGTTAAAATATTTTACTTCATGAAAACCCAATCCACCCTTGGATTTTGAGTCATAGGGCTAGCCAATTAACTAAGTGGAGACCCTTTCTCACCCGACCAGAAAACTCGTGTTAAGATCATGTTTACTTCAGCTATATAATTTTGTATATAATAGACAAGAAGCCCAGAGGTAAACAAAGATATGAGAGTACCTCATCATGCTTTATTGAGAAGCAAACATGTATAGCCCATACTTGTATTTGAATCTTATCGATAAATTATAGAAATGACTCCTTCTGTTGGCGACTATATCTAGAGAAGTGCGAAGGTACTATCCGAAAGAAGTCGACACTTGGGTGTTAAAGCAATAAGTCACTTAGATTTGTATTTGTGAATTTGTACCAGGAGTCCATAATAATTAAGATTAGTTAAAGCAGATAAAATGTCCTAATATGTCATTATTGAGCTAGAAGTTTTACACTTTCGGAGTTTAGAGGATCCAGGTGGAAGAATAAGTGTTGTCGGCAAATACGAGGTGTGATATTGGTGGAGTAGAAATTCCTGTGTTAATTGCACTGATGCCTTTAAGGAGTTCTGTTGTAGCCAAAGCACGAACAGGAAATGAGACAAAGGGTTTTCCTGTTTAATTACACAAGTTGGGAGAATTCGCTTTGACGGAGATCCATTGAAAAAATAGCTAAAGAGTATATTGAGATACACTCCGTAATGAATTCGATCCAAAAACTTGGAAACGCAAATTTAACCACCTTCGTTATAACTTTTGTAGTCGATCAAAAGCTTTACTCACGTCAATTTGAAAGTCGCTATTGCCTTTTTCCCAAACTTTTTGGTACAAATTATGTTTGTAAGTTCATGTGCATTGAGTATATTATTTGCAATGGCCGACCTTCCACAAAGGCATTTTGAATTGGCAAGATAATACCGGTTAATACAAACTTGAGTCTGCTAGACAGTACCTTAGAGGTTACCTTATAGATAGTGTTGCACAAACTGATAGGACAAGAGTACGAAGGAAACTGCGGGTTTTTGAATTTAGAAATGAGTGAAATGTAGGAAAATTTTGATGTGGCTAGCATGTACTCAAAGCAAAGAAAAGACAAAAAAACCCACTGGTGATATCTTCTTTCATGAGTGCCAGTGGCCACCATTTTTGGTATATGATGAGTGGACTACCATCTAACGACGGAGATTTAAGGGAAGCTAAATCACAAAGGGCAATTTTAACTTCTTTGCCTGTTAAGAGAAGTGATAAATGATCAACCTCATTCTGAGAGAAACTACGAGTGGCAGAATCGACTCTAGAATTTTCATTATTAAGTTGGGTATGGGAATGTTCTTTTCCTTTAAATAGGCAAAGTAATTTTCAAAGGTACTCATAAGATCGCCATCCCGTGAAGTCCAAACATCGGAGACACCTTGCACTCCATCAATACGATTGTAGCGGTGAGAAATAATCGTAGATATGTGAAAGAGTCTGGTATTCCAGCCTTTCCTCCTCAGCCATCTAGCTTTCATTTTTGAGTAAATTGCACCAATGGCCACTGAACTATGCCTCCTTTTTCACTTAAGTCACTGAACTTTATTTTGTGCCATTTTGGCCACTGGACTATCAAATCTGACCGATTTCACCACTATGTCTGCCGGTGTTAATTTCTCTCCGTTAAATGGTCATGCGCCGTGCACATGACCATTCAAATCAGGGGTAATTTCGTCCCTTCTTGTAAATCGTTCCCATAACTGACCTTACCCTCTCATTTCCCTCCTTTTTCCCTTCCCTTGTGATACACTTTCCCTCCAAAACCCATCTGCCAACCAAGAGTCCTTTTTCCCTTCCCTTGTGATACATTTTTCCTTCCAATACCCATCTGCCAACCAAGAAAATAGTGGATGCAATGGTGTGCTACTGTCGAAGAAATCCCATCATGAAGACTTCATGGACCAACAGAAACCCAGGGAGAAGATTTTTGGTTTGTGCAGCCAAAAATGGTCAGGTAATGTCCTAACCGTTGCTTAGCTCCTCCCATTTTTTTCATAATTTTTCATCCATTTAAGAACACCCACCATGTATTTGTAGGGAGTCCCCTGTGAGTACTTCAGTTGGATTGATTCACCTATGTGTGACCGTTCTATTCAAGTGATCCCTGGGTTGTTACAAAAAATAAATGGCTTGGACGAGGAGCTCCAAAGATGTATGGTGCAACTTGAAGAGCAACAGGAGCAACTGTCAACATGTGGAAAGGAATTGGGAGGCTATCGCACTAAGCAAAGGTGGTTGTGGGTTGCTTTGCTCTGCTCGTGGTTCATGTTGTTTGTTATGAGCTACAATTTTAAAAGTTCAAATGGGAGTATGGGAACTAAAGGAGCTGGTTCACCTAAGTTGTTAGAGCTCAAGGACCTGTAATAGCTTAGGGACCTTTGTAACAAATGGATGGAATTAAAGGAAACAATTCCATTTGTTGAGTTAATTTTCCCTGTTGAGTGTGCATTGAGTTCATAATTGGGAAGATGGAAACAATGGATGTCACAATGCCATGTCTAACTATGCATAAACCTGAACTAAATAATCTAAAAGTATGTGACATTTGTCTCAAAGAAGAATCACATGCATTGCCAAAAGATGGACTTGTCAAGAGATTACATGTAAAAGTAGCCAAAATATTACATAAGATAACCAAAAGATTGCCAAAATAGTTGTTCATTTTCCACCTATCAGACTAATTACATCAAGTTGTTCATTGTCCATGAGCCCTAGCTGATGATGACCTTGTTACCCTAGAGCTTTCTTCTTGAGCACCTTGCCTTGTAGTATTTCTTCTGACCTGAAAAAACAAAAAACACCACACCATCAACTCAAGGATGAACTATTAGTAATGTGATGAAAAAGAAGTCAGTGTCTAAATTGGTCACTCACTGGATACTTCCTTCTAGGTTCAGGTTGTAACCAGCCCCTGGGATTTGGATCAGTAACTTTTCTCTTCCTCATTGTAGGTTGTTTAGTCCTTTGACCAGTTGAGGATGTGCCTGCTTGGCTTCCCTGACTTTCTCCTACTGCATTTCTGCCCTTGCCACTACCTTTCTCTTTGCCTTTGCCCTTTGCTTTTCCTATCTGTTGAGGACTTGAAGCTAAATCTGTCTCTTTCCTTTTTGGCTGAGATCCTTGACCTCTGCAACTTCTGCGGTTGTGTCCAACATTACCACAACTGCTACATTTGATTACAGTACCCTGCCTACCAAGTCTGTTTACATGTTCATCCGAAACAACTTTTTTCCCTTCATCTTTATCTTTCCTCCTCATCTTCTTAGGCCTACCAGGTTGTTTATGATAAAGAGGTGGAAGAATTGGAGTTTTATTTGTTTCTTCCCACAAGTTGGGACCATTAACAGGATTCAACAGATGACTATATACCTTCTTAAAGGTCTCAACCCTAAAACATTCATCAACCCATAGTTCAGGTTCACCTCCCCTCCCTCAATTTGCCATGTCATTATATATAGCAGAAACAACATGGGCACATAGGATCCCACTTAGGTCTCATTTCCTGCAACTGCAACTCCTCTCCTTCAGGTCTACAACATACTATTCCCTACTTGCAGCCCTTACATGGTACTGAGTACCACCATTCCACTCACAATTGTAATGACAGGACTTTGACTTCATGGTTTCCAATTTTTGTTGTATCTTTGGACACAAAAGGCCATCCCACTTCTCCATGGCCCTCCTCTTCTTCACAATCCTTCCCATCATAAGACCCCTTATTACCTCAAGGCATGAAATTATTGGTTTATCCCTACTGGTAAGGATGAAACTATTAAATACCTCACAGTAGTTGTTCAACAATAGGTCACATCTAGACTTGAGTGAAAAATGGGACCTACACCAATGACTAGGAGGTATCTTATAAAGGTACTCAAATGCCCCTACACAATCTGTCTTTAATGTGTCCATTGCTCTCTTAAAGTATGTGACATTAGGGGCTTTTGCAGCATTCCACATGGCTTCTTTCATATCTAAACTAGGAAATAGCTTCCTAAAGTTCTTGTACAAATGCATGACACAATACCTTTGCTCACAACCTGGCAATACTTCCTCTAGTGCAGATAACAAACCCTGATAAAGTAAGAGCAGTTAGTAATAAAGTATGAAGCATTTACTCTTATTGCAAATCAAATCAAATCAAATTTACAATTGAAAAAATCAAATAAACATTACCTTTTGTTGGTCTGAAATGAAAGTCCAATCACCTTGGTCTACAATGTCTAAGTCTTCAACCACCAATTTGATAAACCATTTCCAGGATTGTTGATTTTCAGCTTCAACCACTGCCCAGGCAAAGGGGTACATTCCATTGTCAGGATCAATTCCCACTGCTGTCAACAACTGTCCTGGAAAAAGGCCCTTTAAGAAACACCCATCAAGCCCAACCACCTTCCTACAACCTGCTTTAAAACCAACCTTCAAAGCCCCCAAACACATGTATAATCTATGAAATCTAGGAAACTCTTCACCAACAATGGGCTCACATAATTTGAAGATTGAAGTAGAACCTGGATTAGTCCTATTGATCTCATTATAGTAGTCCCACAACCCCTTAAACTGATCCCTGTAACTTCCATCAACCAAATCAATTGCCTTTTTTTTTGCCATGTATACCTTAGTCCTTGAAACACCATATGCTAACTCAACCCTTACAGTATCCCTAATGGATTCAACTGGCCAAGTTGGATTTGACCTGAACCTGTCTAAATACTTTTTAGACAGCCAACCAGATTTGATTTGATCATTGTAGTATATGTTTGGGCAAGTATGTATCTTTTGATATGTTTTCACAACCAAACAATTTTTCTCTTCAAACCTAGATGCATAGAGAATCCACTTACACTGATCACTTCCCATACACTTTGCCCTGACTCTGTGTCTCTCATTAGTATAAAGCTTAATTCTTCTCCTTGTAATGATTGAATGCTCCCTAATAGCTTCCTTCAGCACTTGTGAGTTAGCAAATAACATGCCCACACTAAATCTGGGTTTGTTCATGTTACTGTTAGGATTAAACTGAGGGTGGCTTTCCTTGCCTTCTTCATCCTCATATTCACTAGGCAAACTCCTCAAGTCATCAGAATGATAGCCTTTTGAATTACCACCCTCATGATCCTTAATTTGTGATATACTTTCCATAAACCTGCCTTCTTTAGCCTCCACTTGTGCATTGTAAATGTGTACATCTTCCTCAGCCTCATACTCACTGTCATGCAATGTATTTTGACTGCACCCTCACCTTCATCTCCTGACTTTGATGATTCAACTATCTCATCACTTTGTTGTTGATGTTTTGTACCTACATGCTCTGTACCTACATGCTCTTGCTCAATGGTATGTGCATCTCTACTAGGCAACTCAGTCACATCCTCATGCTCACTAGGGTGTAGTATGTCATTACTGGGAAGCAGCAACTGTGTGAACTGAGTATCATCAAAATGAGGCATTACCTCATCATAAAAACTTATTAGTAGAGGATTACCACCCTCAAATCTTTTCTCATCTTGTGTATCATTTATATCTTGGGTAGCCTGAGGATGATCATCATCTAACTCAATCTCTTCAATGACAACTGAAGATGGTATTGGTGGTGGCATAAAAAACTCCTCTACTGATGTACTTCCATGTTCAACATAGACCTCAATTACTTTATACTTATAATAGTGTAACAATTTTAAGAGTCCCCTTATATCATCATCCCCTCCTAGAACCCTCAACCCATTGTCAAGACTCATGCCAGGAATTTTGTAGAAGTAAAACCTAACCCCATCAGTATAACCTAATTCTTTTAGCATCTCATCTAATTCATGCATTGAATACTTGTCACAGTCACAGTAATCAACATAAGTTACGAAACCATCAACATAAACCCTCTGTGGACTGGAAAAAAACTCACCCCCAGTATGCAACTCAGTGGTAAAGTATTCAACTCCATTTCCTGGTTCAAACACAAAAATCACCAAAAAAAACCCTAAGTCCGTGGCATTTTATCTCTGAAACCAATTAAAAATGTCCCAACTCCCAATCAAATGAATATGTAAATAATATACTGATCGACATGCATGCAATATTTAACCCAATCAAATGAATATTTTAAGTGTACCCATCATTTGTATATGCATTGTGCGTATTTGTGCGTAGAATACAACAATCGAAGGAAAATCAAAAATATTAAATCTACATACCATACAAGTCATGTGGGTTGACATAAATTCCATCATCTCTAAGGACCCACGACATCTCAATCGTCTTCACACAACGCCACAGAGCACCAAGAGTTATGATCTCGACTGGTTCCAAACTCACTGATTAAATCTAACCCTAAACAATGGATGGATTTGTGTATGTGTGATTGTGTAAAGTTTTAGTTTTTTACAGAGGTGAAGAAGGGAAGAGTCGTGCCTAATTTTAGAGACAGTGAACAGTTGTGAGGAAAGACGAATGGCGCCTGGTTTTGGAAAAGGGGCGAAATTACCCCTGATTTGAATGGTCATGTGCACGGCGCATGACCATTTAATGGAGAGAAATTAACATCGGCTGACGGAGTGGTGAAATCGGTCAGATTTGATAGTCCAGTGGCCAAAATGGCACAAAATAAAGTTCAGTGACTTAAGTGAAAAATGAGGCATAGTTCAGTGGCCATTGGTGCAATTTACTCTTCATTTTTTTCAGCCCAAAATAAGTCATTATAGTCTAGAAGCCAACCCAATTGCTTGCTTAGATTCGAGCAAGCAGTTTGGGCCAAAGTGTCGAGGAGATCTCCGATCCCTGGGCGATAAGGAGTTAATGGCGTGTAAATTTTATTTTCAGAGGGAATATCACCAAATGATGACCTGGAATCGTAGAGCTGCGACTGAATCTTTGCCTTATGTTTGCTCAGAAAAATGGAGAATACAATTCTAAGCATCCTAGATAACAGAAACACTTTCCTTGTGTAGCAGCCAAAAAACCTCCAATTTTTTAGGGATTTTGCATAGGACCATCTGAGGTACTTTGCAATAAGATGGAGGTGTATCTGAAACTCAAGGTTACATACTCTAACCCTAAGGAAGAGTCGAAGTCAATTAGGGTTAGTCATAACCTTAGCTATTTTCTCAAAGATACAAGCCTAATCAAGATAATTGCTAGCCAAGTAAAAGTAAGCCCAATCCAGAGGGATACCTGGCATGCTTGTAGGTAGCCTACCACATTTTTTAGACGGGTATCGAACCTAGTTGAAGTCTCCCAAAACCAAGAGGGGGTTAGATAAAGATTGAAGGTAATTAATGATTCTAGACCACGTGCCTTGGCAACCAAACATCCACTAATGTAGTTGAGAACTTGAGAAGAATAATGTTACTATCAGATAGTAACTGTAATATCCCACATCGGTTGTGGGAGAGTTTGCGATTGGCCTTATAAGACCTTGCCTATGAACTCATAAGTACCTACTTGGCTAGCCCTTTTGAGGGAGGCAATGCCCTGTGGTGGGGCCGTGGACCGGGTCATTACAAATGGTATCAGAGCCGACTCTCGAAAGCTCAGGCTGGGGTGTCCAGTCGGGTGGCCGATGGTTGGGGGAAACGAAGGCAAGCCTGGGTACATCCCATATCAAAAGGATGGTTGGGGCAATGAAGGGTGAGCCAGGTATACCTCACATTGTCTAGAGAGGAAGATTATAGGTTATGTGTGATCGAGCCTTAGCGAGGAGGCTAAGCTATAAGGAGGAGAGATTGTAATATCCCACAGTGGTTGTGGGAGAGTTTGCGATTGGCCTTATAAGACCCTGCCGATGAACTCATAAGTACCTACTTGGCTAGCCCTTTTGAGGGAGGCAATGCCCTGTGGTGGGGCCGTGGACCGGGTCGTTACAATAACAAAGGCATTGACGTGGTGGAGAGCAAACTAATCTAGAGGCCTCCACTAATACCTCCCTCCATGACAGTTGGATCCAAGCCAAAGGAGGAGGGGAAGCCATAATAAGAGAAGAGAAAATAAATGCCATTACAAGGAAGGTGAGTTTCTTGAAAAGGTATTACATCAGGTTTGTGTTTATTGATCAAAAGTCTAGCTTTACAAACCTTTCACGTCTGACCAAAGTCCTTAGGGTTCCAGCTGACGAAGTTTGTTTTGCGTAAAGAGGTTATGAAGGACAACACCCATAACCATGAAGGTGGAGAGTATGCAAAACTCAAAAACAAATGAAATGTAAGCTGAGAGTACCATAAACAAGGTCGCTTGTTGGGAAGGTCAAGCACTAGGGCAGGCGCTTCACGTTTTCTTTTTCTCTTTTGAGTCATAGACTTATGTTCTGTAAAGCTATTTTTAGAAGAAAAGTAAAGCAGTAGAGAAAAGGTAAGTTGTAGACACCAGAAGAAGAGAAAATAGATTAGATCATGCAAACAAGGAGAGAGTTGGTGGTGACGGAGCAGTTGGAGGCAAGAGCGTTTGGAATCTTCAACCAAAACAATTAGATTTCTTTTTACCCCCTCTTTCAAGATCGTCAATATTATTCAGCAATTTCAAATCCCTGGTCTGGACATCGGATGTAGTAGCTTCATTGTTGTCCCCAGGGGATTGAATATCCATGTTGATCTTCGATAATGCTTGAATTATAGATCCAGTTAAGAGATCTGAATACATACATACATAGGCTAGGTTTTGCTAAGAAGTCTTGATTTTCCAGTAAAAGGAGTGAATCAGAAGGCTTGTTAAGCTGTTGAACATCATTGGTGAGGTCTTTAAAGTCCGATGCATCATAAAAAAAAGTGGCAAATTTTTGCATAACCGATGGAGAAATGTCTGTTAATTAATGGAGTAGGTGGAGGAGTTTGTGATGTATAGTTACCTAAGTGACGGATCATCATAAGGTATGTATCCGGATACAAAAGGTGGTTCCAAGCTCTCTTATGATTTTGGAGTTGAGCAAACTTAAGAGAGGCAATTCTAATAGTTTTGATTTTTTTTTCTTCCGGTGGTAAGCAATTTTCACGATCAACTTAGAGCTTTTGATTAATTGAAAAGAAGGTTGTTTGGGTCCATTAAAGTGGCTTGATGATCCAAATTGTTACAAGATGGGCTTTTGATACTATTGGATTTTAGAGTTTAGGTCTTGATGTGCCCCATTATTTAATGGACTATGGTGATTTAATCAGTTCATCGGGTAGTTGGATGGTGTGGGAACCTGTGGCATATAATGCTTCCATGTTGGCATTGTAATTTGAGTAGGAGAGTGACACAAGCTTGATGTTAAGTCAATTTAAATTGCCAACATAGAGGTGATTGGTGTTAATGTTGATAGTTCATGCATAAAATGCACCCAAATTAATGTTGATACCTAAAAATGGCAATGGACTACATGCACGGCCACGTTTCTGATTGGCTTTCTTCACTGGCTTGAAAACAGAGGTTACACCTTCATCATATTCAGATCCTTTAAGCCACACAATAATTCTTCATTACCATAGTCATGCTTTGTGTTTTTTGCATTTGACAAGCATCAATTCAATGAAACAAGATTATATCTTTAAGAATATTATTTTTCCTTCACAAAGCCAATGGTTATTTGGCAAAAGTTTGCAGTTCTTTTTCAATGAGAGTACAATTGACGGTGATTTTTCCTCCGAGAAAAAAAGAGAGGTGGTGGCTCTCATTTTTCACAAAGAGCGGCTTTGATGTATAAGTATAGTTAGGTGGTACGGGAGAGGGCTGAGAGGAGGAGGACGAGGAGGAGGCTAAGGGGGGGATCTTCATACATATAGTCAGAGATAGGCCATGGGCTGTGTGGAGAAGGAGAGAAAATGAGAGGAAGAGTTGTATGTTTACAATATTGTCCCAAAGAAGCTTGCGCTTGGAAGGATTAGGGCTAGCGTAAACGGCTGACAGTAGCTAGTCATCGTAGTCGGTGCGGGAGACATTGGCATGAATGACTTGTGTAGAAGCTTGAATGATAGATATGTGCACCTGGGAAGAATCCCACATAAGCCAGATTCCTTCAGATCTACCCTTCGGTTCACAACGCAAGACGCGCTATACTGAAGGTCATAGAAAAAGGAACTTAATTGCTCGTACTTGACGATATCAATTACTTTTTCATTTATCCGATGAAATTTTGTTGCTCGACATGATTTTTTTACTAAAAATGAAATTGATATATAAGCTCCACTTCAATGATTTGTACTTTCGTTACTAAAGTGGCTATATAGCGACATTTATAAGGTGTTTACTAGCAACAATACAACTCAAATGGTGAAAAGTGGAAACTTTACTTCCCTATGAGAAAAAGAACCAAGTTTTTATAACTTAGCTCATTTTTATCTGAAGTTGTTAATGGAGTGGTAGTAGATCTCATGAATTGATTTTAAGATAGATATCTTGAATACAAGTATGAATTCACTACTAAGAGTCGTGTCCGCATCTACAATTTATTTGTCATGAAAAATAGCACATCTAGCTAGGGTGAAAAATACAAACATCATTAAACACACACATATATATATTCAACTAAGTCCCTTAAACTAGTTTTGCATCTTCAAATAGTCTTTGAACTCTATTTTCGTTAGAAGAGTTCGGGATTTATGCTCCATTTCTAAAATGATCCCTCTTTTAGGCTTTTCGTTAAAAAATGGGTTAGGTTTGTTATAGAAAATATTTAGAATTGACACAGCCGAGTAGAGTATATATGAGGCGGCGCCACCTTTCTCAACCTTTTTATCGCCACCACTGTTGTAGTTTTTCCACTAACTACAGCGCCCGAGTCGTAATGGAGATCAACAACGACTGCTCATTCACCATCGAGGTCAACTCCTTGAAGTTCAAGACAGAGAACATAGGTTAATTTTTTGCACCGCTATGGCCTCATCTACAAGATCACCAGAACCCTTTAGCCCTCCACGTCACCGTACTCTCGCCCTTCTTCCTCCTTTTTCTTCACCCCACTTAATTGTCAAACCACCATCTTTTCCAAAGCAAACGTCTCCAAAGCTTAACCTTATAATACTTGGCTGCAACTCCATAACCCCTTACTTTAATCCTTGGCCGGCGCCTACCACCTCCTCCTCCAGTGCCACCATGGCTGTATAATAGCCAAATTTTCTACCCACCACCACCCATCACCCAAAGAGCAACTCTTTCAGTGATAGGTGGTGGTGAGTAGCAGATTTGGCAATCGCAAGACGAGGTGGTGACTGGTGACGGTGGTGGGTATCACTAGTTGTGGGGTGATTGCTGGTAATGGGAGGTAATGGTTGGTCAATCGTTCATGAATGGTGAGCGGTAGCGAGGGGAAGGGAGGGGGGAGGGGGGTAGAGAGAGGTGTTGAGAAAACGGGAGGAAGAAGAAAAATAGTTTACAGTCTTATGAATAAACTGTTAAGAGCTCATATGAGAGTTGGTTAACAGCCCTAACGATGGCGTGACACCACCAAACATTTTAACACGGGGACCAAAATAGAAAATAAGTGAATAGTTAAAGGACTCAGACAATAAAATTTAAGAGTTTAGGGACTATTTTGAAAATGCAAGGATGGTTCGAGGGACCAAAGTGGTAGCATCCCTCTATAAAACATATCACAAACTAATCAATTAATGAAAACTATATGTTTGGGGGGTTATGTGTCTGAGAAAGAGGGAAGGGGCGAGGGGATGAGCAATAGCCCAAACAATTGTTGATCCCTATTTATTCAATAGCACCTAGCAACTCGCAACAACAAATCGGATTTTCATTACAAGCGAGATGAAAGAGATCGGAGAAGTGCTTAAAGAATGTGGCAAATCTTCTAGATGATGGGACTTGAGGATATTGTTGATAACATGGTTATAGGTCGGTTGACGATGGAGGGCACAACTGCTAGATCGCATTCTTGTTAAACGTAATACCATGGTAATGCTCAATGCTTGATTTTATAATTATAAACTTTGATTGACTTAATTAAGGTGTTTGGCGTTAAAAATTATAAGAATGATGGAGGTAACAAAGGAAATAGGGACCACACAAAAACACTGAAAGAAGTGAGTCTAGAATTGGGTTCTACAATTAAGCGAGTGACCACGTTTATTTAAGATACAAATCATGAAAATAAGCCATATTACTTACATCATTAATATAATTTTAATGGTGAAACGTACAAACAAAAGATGTCCTAAATAGATAGCTTAGTGTCACGGACCGTTTGCTAAGGAGGCTGATTTTTAGAGGTTACGCCATGCGGGCGCTCATTAGGCGCTTACGGGACGCTTCGTGGACGCTTACTTGGCGATTACAAGGCAAGGCTTCCGGAAGGTTCCAGACTTCTCTATTCTATTTTGAACATGTGTAAAATGTGTAACATGTGTGAATATTCTAGAGTAGGAAAGTATTCTAGAATTCTAGAAGCATAATAGGATCCGTAGGATCGAATGTATCTCCACCGTTCGTTGAGGAGGTGGACTAGTATAAATAGCCAAGGCCTCACTTGGCCAAAGCATCCAAGACACATCCAATACATCTTTATATTCAAGCTTTCTCCAAGTAGTGCATTGGGAATCCTTTCCCCAACCTCTTGTGTTCCGCTGCTTATTTGTTTCCAACTTCGCCCAGCTCTACGGTTAGGCTGACTTAGCCGAGCAAGCGGGGGCTTGATCTAGCTAAGTGCCGCACGATTTCGGCTTAGGGAAGTTCGGTCCGTGACATTAGGCAAGCCAAAAGAAAAAGAATATGATTATTCTTGAGCTTTAGCTTCAAGCAAGAGGGAGTAAATTCTTTAGCATTTCTACAAGTTTGGTTGCTAAATTATACTAGGACACATCGAGCCCAGTTTTCTATCCTAATTCACCCACGGTTGAAGAAAAATAATATGGTGGTTAAATGATCACTAGATGATTTGTTAATACTTTACCTGAAAAACGATTCTCTCACTTACTTTCATCAGCAAAATAGTGCAAATTAGATAATACGGCCCTCCCTCCACCATTGCTGTTGGTTTTCAAATTGTACTTTAGCATTCAATTTGGCCAAGTTCGTCATCTAGACAAGGTTTTTGATTAATGATGCTTCTCTCCATCGGTTGGCCATGTTAATGAATATTGGGAGGGAAAAGTAGTGTTTTCTCATACCTAACATAACTAAAAATATAGAATATCTGATTGGCTAGCTTAATGGTGTAGACCCTAACTATAGAGGAAAGTGACCTTATTCGCTTAGCACACACGGGGTAGCAACGCAGGGACTTGTCTAAAGGTAGGCCCAAGCATATGTTTGCAAATTTAAGAGAAAAAAAATGGAAATGATGTTATTTAAAATGAGTGTTGAGTCTATACTTCTAAGAAATAAAATCAAGTACTATTGAGAAGTCAGAGAATCTACTTAAATTATACTTTATGTGGCTCTCTAGAAGTAAAAAAAAACATTTATAACAAGGTACATAACTATCAAAACGTGGAACATCATTATCTGAAGAGATGAAACTATCACGCCTGCAAGGTTCACGCTAATCATTCATTAACTTTGATGAAACCTCAAAGCTCATTAGAGCAAACTATTAATTGACAATTGAGGGAATGATACACTAAATTTTCTTTGTACAACCATTAATAAATTTGAGACGCAATCTCAATATAAAATATCATTGATACTTTTCCAAGTTACCCTCCAGATGTTCTAGTTAAAAGCATGCGTTGATGCTCTATTTTAGTGACCTCGAATCAATCTTGGAGTTATTTTGCATGTCTGATTAATTTAGTTTCATTTTTACATTTGGTTATGATCATAGCATGTTCTAGTATGCTGACATAGGTGTTAGATCATGAAATGTGTTAGTCATGGATTTTTGCGCTTGGTAGGGTTCCATTTTGGGTATATTGCACATCTGTCTGTTTTGGTGAATATTAATTTGATAATGTTGAAGAATCAAGTTATGTTATTTACATCGTTAGAGAATTCTTTAAGTCAAGTTATGTTATTTACATCGTTATAGAATTCTTTAATAGCTTTTTAAGGACGTATTGTAGCGAACCGCCTTAAAATGTTTACTTTTCGACCTGTGAAAGGTCTAGAAATTCGGAGTCGCCATCTTATTTTGTAAAGATTTAAAAAAAATAGAAGAAAATCTAAGAATGACTCTACAATGCAAAAAATCTTATACTCTACTGAAAACAGAAGTGATGGGTTCGGGGACTAAGTTATACAGTGAGAAAATGTTAAGTACCTACCACACCCTTTCGGTCATCTTTAATGATTTTTTGCCTTAAAACATGTAGCACATACAATAAATCGTGACTTAACATATAATTGTAGTCTAAATTCTAGAACTGGTGCCAAACAGTCTATGTACCTGGTCGTACAAACTGGGATCAAAAGCACCGTAGTTCAACTCGGACCCTACGGAAGGCGACCTAAACTTTCGTCTTCGACACGAAGGATAAGAAAATAGAGTTAAAATACTCCCTTTAGAAAGCTTGTTTTGTTAATCAAACTCGGTAGCGGGAAGGGAAAACTCTAGACTCCTCTAGATTAAACAGTAGAAAGTGAAGTAAAACTACCCTTAGAAGACAATGGCTTGGAGAGTTTAGAACAACCTTGATGTGAATTCACGATTCAACGTCAATTATTACTATGAGGAGATTATGAAAGTGCTGAAATCTCCTTAGAAATGATGTATCACTCCTAGAAAGAAATGATACAAAAGTTCTAGAGAGACTAGCCCCTTAAAATGAAGCCAAAAGGCCCTTTTTATAGAGGTCTTAGGTTAACCGAAGTGATAAAAGTAACTTTTGAGCCTGAGATGCTTGATAAAGTCAAATATTTTATTGCAATCGTAGATTGGACAAAAAGTCAACTAATCGTTTGATTTTTTTAAAACCGGCTGGTTCATTTATAACATTTTACATTATCTGTCCCTAATTTGGTATTTATCTTTGATTAAACAGATGAGAAGTACCAGATTTCGAGAATTATCTCCACATTTCATGTTAATAGATGAGATTAACATGCATCAGGGATTAATCACAAGATATTTATATATTGTCTAACCAAATCATATTCTTCTGACTGGGCTGGACTTACACTGGACTGGACTTACACTGGACTGGACCACTTATTGGACGTTGTAACTAAATATATTAAGTTATTATACCATTAGATCTAATCCTTATAATAATAAACTTTAATCATCAATAGAGCCCAATAATTAATAAATAAATAAAAGACTACAAAAACAGGGTGTCTATAGAGCCCATCGGTGGGCGAGCTTGCCTGAAGGCGAACATCACCTAAAACAACACATTATTGTTGCAGAAACGCAGAAAAAAGCAGAAAAAACCACAAGACACCAAGCTGATGACTCATGCCGTAACACGAATGTGATGTCAGATCTTTTGAAGGTTTCCTACCTAACCTTCAAAAACGAATCAATCCAACGTAGTTATGAGGAGAGGATATCACTCGGAGTCAAGCTATATCATGTAGAGAAATCGAACCTTTATTTGGAACTGGAGCCAACAGTAACAACGAATGGTTTCTAGATAAGAACATATTCCTAGAAGCCAGAGTCAATAGTAATGACGATTGGCTGTCTAGAGATACAAGAAAAAACTTTGGTTGTTGGCGAAGCCACCAAAGGGATTTGCATGGTCGACAAGCAAAGCTGCATATCTAGATGCTGGAGCTACTAAACGATTTGAGTGGTCATCTAGATACATCGAAAGGGGAACTCTACCTATTGTTGATGTAGACACCCTATATTTTTAGGCATTTTTAATTAAATAAATAATGGGCTTTATTATTTGTTAAAATGAATTATTGAGTTTAGGCTTAGTAATGTGATTTAATTAATTAATTTAATCCAGTCCAGTTTAGTTGTCCAAGTCCAGTCCATTAGTCTAGTCCAAGGTGTAGATTATTCTAATTGATGTAGTTTGTCTAGTTAACTTGGGGAAATAATCCATGATTTATCCTTTGATATAAAGATCAAATCAATTCATTTTTTGGTTAGGAAATGACAGGTCCCGAATTTGGTACATCTCATTTATGATTTTAGAAATAATTACCAATAATAGGGACAGATAATGACTCGAAATTAAAAAAACAATCATTTTTAACTAATTGGGTGAACAGGCGGGTTATCAACCAACCGGCCCGTTAGTTGACTTTTGTCAATCTACAATTTTATAAATTATC
Source organism: Escallonia rubra (assembly GCA_033065855.1). NCBI lineage: Eukaryota > Viridiplantae > Streptophyta > Magnoliopsida > Escalloniales > Escalloniaceae > Escallonia > Escallonia rubra. Next base: position 338,767 of record JAVXUO010001905.1, read on the forward strand.
TCAAGCCATGCAGATTGGCATTACCAATCTTATCAGATTATGCGACCATGAGCACTATAAAAAGGGTCTTGACCTTCATTTTAAGGGGTCGGAGGTCGATTTTCATTTACTGTAAGAGCTGATTATCTTTAGAGCTCGCATGCCATTTCTTCTTAAAGTGACATACCATCTCTCTCGAGAAGTCTAGCCACTCAAGCTACGGAGAATATCCCCGAGTCGTCCCGACGAGCTACATCGCGAGATAATCTTTACTAGCTTTCATAGGGTAGAAATCATATAGATTTGTCATCCCTTCCCCGCAGTTGCATATCATTTCAAAAACAACAAAAGGGAGTATTTTTCCTATTTCTTGTCTAAGTGTAAGTCTCGAAATGTAGATTACTCCCCGTAGGACCTGTGTCGAACTACGGTAGTTTTTATTCCGGTTAGTCCGACCGGATACGTAGGCCACTTGGCCTCTGTTGTCGAGTTCAAGCCAAAAATATAAAATCTAACTTAAGTCTTACTGTATTTTACGTGCTATGTATTTTTGAAGGCCAATAATCATTAGAAATGAAATAGAGATTGAAAGGGCGTGGCGGGTGCCTAACACCTTCCGATTGCGTAACTTAATCCCCGGACCCCTCTCATGGTTTTGATAGCTCAGTCATCCTTTTTAAACACTTTAGAGTCATTTCTAGGTTATTTTTATTTTCCTTTAAATAAATAAGATGGCAACCCAAGTAAAAATCCCCTTTACGAATTTTTTTTCGAGGCGGTGCGCTACAATGGCGACTCCACTAGGGACAAAAAAACACTAAGAGGACTAGACTTAAAAAGTTTTCTTTGTATTTTGTGCCATATACAATATGACATAACTATGGTACTTGTGCTTTTATTTCCATACCTCACACGCGCACGTCTCACCCTGACCAACCCATATGAGAGCAACAGTTGAGGCCCTTGATCCTCCTGGGCTCAAGGGGATTTCTCGATTGAGCTCTTAATTCCACGACCTCATATTAAAGATTCCTCGTGACTTCTTGGTGTATTAAATGACTTGTATACGAACTGGTGATCACCATTATCAACTTCTTGTTACGGGCGGGAGGTAAATAGTACAGTCGAGCCGATAAGAATGACCTTTACACCGGTGTTATAAGGAGAAATCTCAAACCTGGACCATCCAGTGTTTTGCCTTTTGTTGGGAGAATACATGTATTGGCCTATAGCATGTTGGCGGGGAAACCAACCAGCATTATGTAAGTTAAACTTGTAATTTTGCAAAAAGAAGGAGACTACTAACTAGCTAGTTATTTGCTATTCCAACCAGACGGTAAGTCAGTCTGTCCATTACTTGTAAAAATGTGATACTGGCTAGTTTATACCCTAATTAAACCTATTGATCAACCGGCTGGTTATCCATCAGGATGATCAGACGGTTAGTCAGGAACTTTATCCTCAAACATATTCCTAAAAACATTCCAAAAATAAACCCTCAACCCACTGACCAATTGGCCGGTTATCCTATCGAATGACCGGACGGTTAGTTAGAAACCTTATCCTCAGAAAATGTTTTAGAAATAAACCCTCTACATACTTACCAACAAGCCGATTATTAACTCGGATGACCGAACAGTTAATCAGAAACCACATTCTCTAGAAAAATTCACAGAAAATTCTCCAGAAAAAGAAAACCTACATACACTGACTAACCGACTTGTTATACATCAGGATAACCGGACGGTTAGTCAGTTCTCTTTCTCCAAAATTCAAAAAACACCCAAAAAAGTCAGAAAAATTCACCTCATCACTGTTAGGGTATGGGCCAACCAGCTCAATCTATGTGGTATGTATAATAAAATTTGCAACAACTTTCCCTATAAAGTTAAGGCTAAGCGTGGTTGCTATCGAGACTCATTCGAAAAGCTCTCACGAACAATAATGGCCAAAAAATTCCTACAGATCTTTGATTTGGTCTATATCATCAGTGAACTTCAGAAGGATCTTCAGAATGGTTTAACTACCCTAAACGAGCAACAACCCTAACCGCCGAGGAATTGGATAACCTCAAGAGGAGAGGTAAGAAAGAATCAGAAGAGGAGGAAAAAAGGACGATAAGAAGATAGGTTCGGATTTGATTGAATGTACGAGTTCGTGGAAGAAGGAACTAAACCCTCTGCCATATACCAGAATACAAGGACAAGTTAACTGCACTTGAGTCGCAGATCACCGGGGTGAGGAAAGCCGATGACTCTCTAGACCTCAGTGCCCTAACCATGAACCTTGATGATAGACTATCCCTCAGGTTCAAAATGTCGAAAATGGATAAGTTTGAGATGTACATGCAGGCGTTGGCCCCATACATGTAGGCGTTGGCCCCATAAGAAAATAGAGTTAAAATACTCCCTTTAGAAAGCTTGTTTTGTTAATCAAACTCGGTAGCGGGAAGGGAAAACTCTAGACTCCTCTAGATTAAACAGTAGAAAGTGAAGTAAAACTACCCTTAGAAGACAATGGCTTGGAGAGTTTAGAACAACCTTGATGTGAATTCACGATTCAACGTCAATTATTACTATGAGGAGATTATGAAAGTGCTGAAATCTCCTTAGAAATGATGTATCACTCCTAGAAAGAAATGATACAAAAGTTCTAGAGAGACTAGCCCCTTAAAATGAAGCCAAAAGGCCCTTTTTATAGAGGTCTTAGGTTAACCGAAGTGATAAAAGTAACTTTTGAGCCTGAGATGCTTGATAAAGTCAAATATTTTATTGCAATCGTAGATTGGACAAAAAGTCAACTAATCGTTTGATTTTTTTAAAACCCCGCGTTCATCCTTATAATATTTTAATATTTTTCCGAGTTTCAGGACATTATCTGTACCTAATTTGGTATTTATCTTTGATTAAACAGATGAGAAGTACCAGATTTCGAGAATTATCTCCACATTTCATGTTAATAGATGAGATTAACATGCATCAGGGATTAATCACAAGATATTTATATATATATATATATATATATTTATATATTGTCTAACCAAATCATATTCTTCTGACTGGGCTGGACTTACACTGGACTGGACCACTTATTGGACGTTGTAACTAAATATATTAAGTTTTTGGGTTAATTACAAAACTGTCCCCTATGGTTTACACGTTTTTGCACTTTGCCCCTCGTGTTTACAACTTTTGCAATAATGTCCCTTGAGGTTTACAAAACCATTGCAAATAGCTCCAAAAACGAACGGCCGTTCAATTTCAGCCGTTAACAGCTCCACGTGCCCAGCACACCCGGTTTTCACATGGGTAGAACGGTCATTCATGATCTACCCATGCCAAAACCTTTCCAGCAACATCCAGTGCTGCAATTTTCAATAAAGAATCATTCTTTCCGAGAATCTCAACAAACCCATTTTTCAAGTTACCCAAAAACTCCAAACTATTGTCCTGAATTTCAAAGAGCAAAGGTGTGCCCTCGTCTAACAAATCATTAGGGCCAAATCGATCAGGAAGCTTCAATGATAGGGGCTTAAAGATGGGGTTTTTTTTGTGAAGAGGTAATCAATATTTGGATCTCCTAGGCATTGCAGAGCCCCTGGAGGAACTGGAGGCAGTGGCTGCAGGGGGCGTCGGAGACGGCGAGGTGGGTGAAGCGGAGGCCACCATGCATGGTGGCGTTGGTGACTAAGAATTGCTCGGCGTGGACAGAATGATGGAGTGGTATTTCGAGGAATTTGAGGTTAGTGCCGATGAAAACCTGGCCGTCGGAGGACAGGCCGACGGCGCCCACGAGGTGAATGGTTGGTCATACAGAGGGCTACTAGGTTAGGCTCGGAGCGAGTTTGCTTCTTTAAACATCTAGTTTCCTTCTCCTTTCTGTGTTTTATTCGACTCACTTTCACAAATAGAACCACTCCAATTTAATCTTCTGAACCCTCGTCCTGGGTGGCGTCGCCGTCGATGAGGGAGAGGCCATCGGGGATGACGGCGAAGTAGAAGGAGGGGAGGCGAAGCGGAAGGAACACGTTCAGACGTTTTAAGCTCAGAAAGCAGGTCCCTAAAGGGTTCCAAGCAGTTCTTTGGGATGGACTTGCAGAGCAACCAGACGTCCTGGGTGGCATCGCCGTTGACGAGAGAGAGGCTGTCGGGATTGACGGCGAAGCGGAAGGAGGGGAGGCCGTCGAGGGCGGTGGCGGCGCTGGAACGGATGAGACGGTGGTGGTTGTACTGAGTGTTGACGAAGGTGACGTGAAATTCCGATTTGGTTTGGCACCATGACTGCGTGTGGTTTCGCCATGTTTTGCTCTGTTGCTGCAATGACCAATCTACCCATGCCAAAACCAGGTGTGTTATGCACGTGGGCTGTTAACGGCTGAATTTGAACGGCCGTCCGATTTTGGAGCTATTTGCAATGGTTTTGTAAACCTCAAGGGACATTATTGCAAAAGTTGTAAACACGAGGGAAAAAAAGAAAAAACGTGTAAACCACGGGGGACAGTTTTGTAATTAACCCTAAGTTATTATACCATTAGATCTAATCCTTATAATAATAAACTTTAATCATCAATAGAGCCCAATAATTAATAAATAAATAAAAGACTACAAAAACAGGGTGTCTATAGAGCCCATCGGTGGGCGAGCTTGCCTGAAGGCGAACATCACCTAAAACAACACATTATTGTTGCAGAAACACAGAAAAAACCACAAGACACCAAGCTGATGACTCATGCCGTAACACGAATGTGATGTCAGATCTTTTGAAGGTTTCCTACCTAACCTTCAAAAACGAATCAATCCAACGTAGTTATGAGGAGAGGATATCACTCGGAGTCAAGCTATATCATGTAGAGAAATCGAACCTTTATTTGGAACTGGAGCCAACAGTAACAACGAATGGTTTCTAGATAAGAACATATTCCTAGAAGCCAGAGTCAATAGTAATGACGATTGGCTGTCTAGAGATACAAGAAAAAACTTTGGTTGTTGGCGAAGCCACCAAAGGGATTTGCATGGTCGACAAGCAAAGCTGCATATCTAGATGCTGGAGCTACTAAACGATTTGAGTGGTCATCTAGATACATCGAAAGGGGAACTCTACCTATTGTTGATGTAGACACCCTATATTTTTAGGCATTTTTAATTAAATAAATAATGGGCTTTATTATTTGTTAAAATGAATTATTGAGTTTAGGCTTAGTAATGTGATTTAATTAATTAATTTAATCCAGTCCAGTTTAGTTGTCCAAGTCCAGTCCATCAGTCTAGTCCAATTAGGTCAAGTCCAGTCCAAGGTGTAGATTATTCTAATTGATGTAGTTTGTCTAGTTAACTTGGGGAAATAATCCATGATTTATCCTTTGATATAAAGATCAAATCAATTCATTTTTTGGTTAGGAAATGACAGGTCCCGAATTTGGTACATCTCATTTATGATTTTAGAAATAATTACCAAAAATAGGGACAGATAATGCCTTGAAATTCAAAAAAATCATTTTTAACTAATTGGGTGAACAGGCGGGTTATCAACCAACCGGCCCGTTAGTTGACTTTTGTCAATCTACAATTTTATAAATTATATCTAGCCATGCAGATTGGCGTTGCCAATCTTATCAGATTATGCGACCATGAGCACTATAAAAAGGGTCTTGACCTTCATTTTAAGGGGTCGGAGGTCGATTTTCATTTACTGTAAGAGCTGATTATCTTTAGAGCTCGCATGCCATTTCTTCTTAAAGTGACATACCATCTCTCTCGAGAAGTCTAGCCACTCATAAAACATCTTTTTCTTCTTTGCATCGTGGATTATATGGAGAATATCCCCGAGTCATCCCGACAAGCTACATCGCGAGATAATCTTTACTAGCTTTCTTATAGTAGAAATCACATAGATTTGTCATCCCTTCCCCGCAGTTGCATATCATTTCAAAAACAACAAAAGGGAGTATTTTTCCTATTTCTTGTCTAAGTGTAAGTCTCGAAATGTAGATTACTCCCCGTAGGACCTGTGTCGAACTACGGTAGTTTTTATTCCGGTTAGTCCGACCGGATACGTAGGCCACTTGGCCTCTGTTGTCGAGTTCAAGCCAAAAATATAAAATCTAACTTAAGTCTTACTGTATTTTACGTGCTATGTATTTTTGAAGGCCAATAATCATTAGAAATGAAATAGAGATTGAAAGGGCGTGGCGGGTGCCTAACACCTTCCGATTGCGTAACTTAATCCCCGGACCCCTCTCATGGTTTTGATAGCTCAGTCATCCTTTTTAAACACTTTAGAGTCATTTCTAGGTTATTTTTATTTTCCTTTAAATAAATAAGATGGCAACCCAAGTAAAAATCCCCTTTACGAATTTTTTTTCGAGGCGGTGCGCTACAATGGCGACTCCACTAGGGACAAAAAAACACTAAGAGGACTAGACTTAAAAAGTTTCTTTTTATTTTTGGCCTTATTTTTATTTTCTTTGTATTTTGTGCCATATACAATATGACATAATTATGATCCTTGCGCTTTTATTTTCATACCTCACACACGCGCACGTCCCAACCCACCCATTTGAGAGCGACAGTTGAGGCCCTTAGTCCTCCTGGGCTCAAGGTGATCTCTTGATTGAGCTCTCAATTCCATGGTCTCGTACTAAAGATTCCTCCTGATTTCTTGGTATATCAAATGACTTGTATACGTACTGGTGATCACCCATTATTAACTTCCTAGTTACAGGCGGGAGGTATATGGTACAGTTGAGCCAATAGAAGTGACCTTTACACTGTTGTTATAAGGAGAAATCTCAAACCTGGACCATCCAGTGTTTTGCCTTTTGTTGGGAGAATACATGTATTGGCCTATAGCATGTTGGCGGGGAAACCAACCAGCATTATGTAAGTTAAACTGGTAATTTTGCAAAAAGAAGGAGACTATTAACTGGCTGGTTATCTGCTCTCCCAACCAAACGGTAAGTCAGTCTGTGCATTACTTGAAAAAATGTGAAACTGGCTAGTTCATACCCTAATTCAACCTATTGACCAACCGACTGGTTATCCGTCAGGAACTTTATCCTCAAACATATTCCTAAAAACATTCCAAAAATAAACCCTCAACCCACTAACCAATTGGCCGATTATCCATCAGAATGACCGGACGGTTAGTCGAAAACCTCATCCTCAGAAATTTTTTAGAAATAAACCCTCAACCTACTGACCAACAAGCCGGTTATCCACTCAGATGACCAGACTGTTAATCAGAAACTGCATTCTCTAGAAAAATTCACAAAAAGTTCTTCAGAAAAAGAAAACCTACATACACTGACTAACCGACTTGTTATACATCAGGATAACCGGACGGTTAGTCAGTTCTCTTTCTCCAAAATTCAAAAAACACCCAAAAAAGTCAAAAAAATTCCCCTCATCCCTGTTAGGGTATGGGCCAACCAGCTCAATCTATGTGGTATGTATAATAAAATTTGCAACAACTTTCCCTATAAAGTTAAGGCTAAGCGTGGTTGCTATCGAGACTCATTTGAAAAGCTCTCACGAACAATAATGGCCAAAAAATTCCTACAGATCTTTGATTTGGTCTATATCATCAGTGAACTTCAGAAGGATCTTCAGAATGGTTTAACTACCCTAACTGAGCAACAACCCCGAACCGCCGAGGAATTGGATAACCTCAAGAGGAGAGGTAAGAAAGAATCAGAAGAGGAGGAAAAAAGGACGACAAGAAGATAGGTTCGGATTTGATTGAATGTACGAGTTCGTGGAAGAAGGAACTAAACCCTCTGGCATATACCAGAATACAAGGACAAGTTAACTGCACTTGAGTCGCAGATCACCGGGGTGAGGAAAGCCGATGACTCTCTAGACCTCAGTGCCCTAACCATGAACCTTGATGATAGACTATCCCTCAGGTTCAAAATGTCGAAAATGGATAAGTTTGAGATGTACATGCAGGCGTTGGCCCCATACGGAGTGAATCAAAATTAGTTGATACAGTTATTCCACCACACTCTCATCGGAACCGCCTCTCATTAGTTCCTCAGTTTGGATGAACCTCGAGTCCATACCTGGGAAAATGTCATGAGAGAGTTTGTAAAGCAAAGTAAAGCAATACCAATATAATGCTGACCTAGATATCACCCAGAGAGATTTGTAAACCACGAAGCAAGAACGAAGAGAGTCCGTTTCAACTTTCATCATGAGGTGGATGAATAAGGCATCAGATGGTGAACCGTCCAACACAGAAGGAGCAAATGAACGTAGTCAGGAGTAACCTACTCCTAGTCTACTGCAATTATATCATTGGATACGTCGTTCAAAGCTATTATGGGATCCCTCATACATATAGAAGAAGCCATCAATAAGGGAACCATCTCTCATGAGTCAAAGCCGCCAGGGGTATACCGAGCCAACCAAAGGAGTTCTAGTGTCCAGCCTAAGCCAACAACAACCAACAACGTCAACACTGTGCACGTACCTCGGGCAGTGACATGGGAAGCCACTACGGAGCTTAAAAGAAAATTCAAACCTTTGAATGCACTGCTCCCTAAAGTCTTTGAATAGTTGTTGAGGAGGGGAATGATATCTAAGCTGTCGCCTACCCCCACATCAGTGGTGATACCCGAAGGATATGACATGAGCATTTTTTATGATTACCACCAAGGAAAGGGTTATTCCACTGATAAATGCAACACCGTACGACATGCCATACAAGACCTCATAGACAAGGGCAAAGTGTCCCCTCCCATCAGACCAAATGTCTGAAGAGAACCCTTACTGCCTCATAGGGTCAACTTGTAAGAACCCAACATTTCATATGCTTTAATTACATATTTAAGTAGGATTAGATGCATTACTCTACGTGAAAATGGTTATGATGAACTATGCATGATAACATATTTGAATATATGTTTAAATGTTAAACACCTTGAATTGAGTAAGTTGTCTAAGAAGGTGAACAGAGTGCTACAAATGGAAAATAGTATGTATGAACACTGATGCAACCGTATTTGATGTTTAGAAACTTTAAATGATCACTTGGAATGACCAAAATATTTTTAGAAGAGTTGGAAACAAAAAATGGTGAAAACTCTAGCTGAGAGTTACCGGTTGTTGACCGGACTGCCTGTGAATTGTTTGTGCTTTTTGCACATAATTGTGTCACCTCGTGCTTGTAACGTGTCAGCATACTGTTGCGACACGTCATACTTTGAGCCTTGTCATGCTTCCTAGGTGGCACAATCATGTCTTGCCACCTCGTGCTTAGAGCCTCGTCGTGCTTGAATTCTCTACCTCTTCACCTTCACTTGACACTTCCTACTTGCTTTTAATTTGAGTTAAAATAGCTAATTGACATGCTTAAATCCTCTTACCACGTTTTTGAGAGAAAATTGCAAAAAAATCAACCAAAAACCTTACAAAATCTAGAATTAAGGCTTGTTTTTTAAAAGGAATCTTAAGCAGTTGATTTGGAAACTTTCAATGAGCTTCAAATAGTGTTTTGACGTGTTTTGAGAAGTCCTTTGAAGGTGTTTCAATTATGAAAATTTGATTTTTTCATCTCTTCTTTAAGGTAAATAAGATAAATGTTTTTATTAGGCTTTTAAGACATGAATATGGATATATGTTACGTTAGCGTAATTCTTTTAGTATGAATTTCTTTGTCAAACTTTTGAATACTTATTAGAAACTTGTTAATAAGTGAGTCTATTCATGTTTAACATATTGGAGATTATGGAAGACGTGAAATATGTTATGATACATGTGAATTATGGAATTATGTTAAACTAGACATGGTTAGAATATGGTTTTGAACATGTTTATTAAGTTGTATAATTGAGGCTCATTTCCTGAATATAAATAATTATATTACATGTTCAAGATGTTCAAGATGTTATGAAGATGAAAATGACTAAATATTTGATAGCTAAGTTTTATGGTGCAAGTAAATGAAGATTACAACAGCAACATGTATGAAATGATCTGATTGCTTGCATATGAGCATGTTACATCCTTTCATTGTAAGAGATGGTTGATGTATTATTGATGATTATTATGTTACCCCTTTCAAATGATTGGGGGTTGATTTGAATGCATTTGAGTAGCAGTGCACCGTATGAGCCAAACATTTGTATCTCCGACTGCTACCCGAGGCAATATCGGTGTTCATTTGTTTTCGGTTACTTTGTCTTTGGCCGAGGCAAACGATGTAAACTTATATCCCGGGTGTGGTGACATAAGGGTGGTCTATTGATGGGATTGAATTCAGGAATGATAAACTCTTGTAATGCTCAACTAAGTGTGAACGCTTAATGTGATTGAATTGCAATAGAGTGCATAATCAATATTCTTGAGTTGAAAGTTACATTAAATGTCTTTAATTATCTTATTGAGCCTGTGGGCTGACGGGTTTTTACCCATAATATTTTAGATCAAGGAGTTGGACCCTCGAAAGGTAAGGAAAAGGCGTGAGGCACGCTAAGAAGACGGGCAAGGGAACATTTGTACATTTGTGATCTAATTTGTACTTGATATAAAACAGTATGTCAACTCTGATATCTGGCAGAGAGCTTGCTAGGTGTGTTTTATAAAAATAAACTCTTTAATTTTGTATGATATGGTTTAATTATCAAGTGAGTTAGAATGAGTTGTATTATTAGAATGATGTGATCAGCAGTTGTGTCGTAATACTCCAGCCGGGTTAAGGTAACCATACTTTGGGATTATCATCCACTGAAGCAGAAAGGCATAAATTTTCATACGTCTATTCGTTTGAAGTTAGCATGTTTGCCCCTTCATCATCACCTTGTCTTCTTCCTGCTCCCCTTTTCTTATTTGGTTCTGTACAATCATTCTTCTTATGACTCTCCTTGTTACGATTCCAGCACATTGTGGTTATCCCTTTGAATTTCGACTTGCCTCTTGATTTTGATCTTCCTCGTATAGGACTTTTTCTCATGTTATTCTGCTTGTTATTCTGTCTACCTCTGAATTCCACGGACAAGGCAGTACTAGATGATATACCATCATTAATCGTCTTTCTCCGCATCTCGTCATTCATCAAAGAACTCACAACATCTTTAAGTGTTAGCGTTCTAAAAAGAGTAGAGTTACTCACTGTCGTCACCATGTTATTCCAACTACCAGGCAGTGGACAAAGAAACAACAAAGCCCTAATTTCATCATCAAAATTAATGCCGACAACTTCCAATTGATATGTAACACTGTTAAAATCATTTAGATGATCAAGGTGTCAGGCTAAGCCTTGTTGTAGCCAAAACTTTTATGTCCAAAATCGCCCTCTCGTTCGCATTCATCGCTTCAGGTTTCTCTCCAACCAGCGACACGTACAAATCCTTCTGATACAAATAGTCTTCAACTTGCATTTTTCATCACTGAAAATTCATACCATTAAATTTCTCGATCTTTCCTTTACCTTCTTCGGTCATTGCTCTCACTCAAATATTAAACCTACGTGATTAAAACTCGAACCCAAGCTTGGGTACCAGTTGTTATGAAACACATAATAATATATCGAAAAACCAAAAAGAAGAGAAATTAAAAACCAAATGCACAATACAAGAGTTACGAGGTTCACCAATGTGGCTACGTCCTCGGAGTATGACCAGATCTCGATTTCAATATTCGGCAGTGTTACAACTGGAAACCTTAGCCCCCACTCCCTGTTGTCGTTTTCTCTCTTGACACCAAAAAACTATACATGACGACTTATATATATTTAGAGTTAAGTTGTGACCTTCTTTAAATAACCAATGTGAGACAAGACGACTTGTATACTTAGGGCTAAGTCGCGACCTATTCTGAACAACCCATGTGGACACCCACGTATAAACCAATTTTTGGGTCACTCGAGTTGTAAACGGGTTTTTATAAAAAAAAAAGCGGGGCCGCTGCAGTTGGGGCTTGGAGTACAATACCTCTATTGTAATAATGTCTCTGGTTAAAATCAGGCTCCACATATAACAATCTCCCACTCGGAGACTAATACAACTCTAATGCTCAAACTCCCTATAAATGCTGAGCATACTCATCCAAGAAGCATCAACGAAGACTAATCAAAGTTGAGCATAGGCTCAACTGACGCATGGCAACCACCTTCGTTAAAATGTCCATGGGATTCTTGCTGCCTTCAATTTTGTCCAAGTTTAATTATCCATCCTCTAAGCAGAGACTGTATAAAGTGATACCTCACCTAAATGTACTTGGTCCTCGAATGAAACACTAATTGTCAAGATGTATTGGACTCTGACTATGACTGCATAACTTGCAATCTACTTTCCCATATCCTAGCTCTGTCAATAATCGCTGAAGCCAAATTATTTCCTTGCTTGCTTTTATCACAACAACATATTTTGCTTCTATTGTAGGCGATGCAACAATCTTTTGTAACTTTGAGATCCAGCTCATTGCGATCCCTCCTACAGGAAAAAAAACATATCATGTGGTGCTTCTCCCACTGTTTTGATCACCTATATGATCTGAGTCTACATAGCCTTGCACATCCATGTTATCACCCTCAAAACATAAACAGAGCCTGGATGTTCCTGTCAAAAACCTAAGAATCCACTTTCACTGCTTGCCAATGTTCCTTTCCTGGGTTTGTCATTAATTTGCTCACAACTCCAACTGCATGTGCAATATTCAACCTTGTATTGATGATGGCATACATGAGACTCCCCACAGCAGAGGAATACTGTACTTGTGCCATGTAGTTTTCATCTTCACTGATCTTAGGACTCAACTCATTTGAAACCTTGAAATGGGCTGCTAAAGAAGTCGTCATAGTTTTAGAGAGGTGTAAGTTAAATCTCCTTAAAACCTTCTCAATGTACTCTTCTTGCAACAACCATAACTTTTTCGGTTTTCTGTCCCTGGTTATCCTCATGCCAAGAAGTTGTTTTGCCTCACCTAAGTCCATCATAGTTGCCATCTTCTTCTTGAATTCATTGATCCTTCCCATGCTTGAACTTGCTACAAGCATATCATCTACATATAGAATTAAAATAATGAAATCCTCACTGTTAAAATTCTGAAAATAAACATAGTGATCAGAGTGGCATCTAGTGAAGTTTGACTGCTTCATGAAACAGTCAAACTTCAACTACCACTATCTAGGAGCTTGCTTTAGGCCATACAAGCTCATGTTCAACCTGCAAACTATTTCTTCCTTACCTTTGACTTCAAAACCCTCTGGTTGATGCATGTACATTTCTTCCTCCAAATCCCAATGAAAAAACGTTGTCTTAACATCTAGCTGCTCCAAATGTAAGTCGTATATAGCCACAATGCTCAATATCGTATAACTTGAAGTCATCTTCACAACAGGAGAGAAAATTTCTTAGAAATCAATACATTTCCTCTATCGATACCCTTTCACAACTAGTCTTGCTTTGTATCTCTTTGTTCATCCAGCTTCATTTTTAATCATGTATACAAATTTATTGCAAAGAACATGTTTACCTACATGGAGCTTTACCAAATCCCAAGTTTGGTTTTGCTAAAGTGAAGCCATCTCATCATTCATGGCTTGCTTCACCGTAACCTAGATTCATCATGTATTGCTTCTTGATAACATTATAGCATACCAGATTCAGTAAACAAAATAGAATTAGGCAGAAGACAAAGTCTATCATGAACTTTCCTTACCCGGTTACTTCTTCTAAGGTTCGGAGTTTCAGGCACTTGTTGTTGATCACCAGCTCCCATTTCAGTATCAGTTGCCTCATCAAAGACTTTTGGATTTTCTATCCTGGGTATTTGTCCATCTTTTGGCTCATCAAGTTCCATGTATTCCCTGATGTCCTTTTCAATTCCATGTTCTTGCAACCTGTGCTTATACAACTGTGATTCATCGAATATAACATCCCTACTCTTGATGATTTTGTTATGTTCATAGTCCCACAAACGATGACCATATTCATCAACGCCATATCTAATAAATACACACTTCTGAGATTTAGAGTCAAGTTTCTTCATTTCCTCTTTATTAATATGAGCATAAGCAATACCAAAAACTCTCAGAAAAAATAATTTACTAGTTTATCTGTCCATTCTTCTTCAGGAATACCACCATTTAGAGCACTTCGCTGGACTTCTATCAATCAAATATTCGGCAGTATCAGCAGCTGCTACCCAGAACTGTAGAGGTAAATCAACATGTATCCTCATGCCCCTTGCTCGTCCCATGATGGTTCTTTTCATCCTCTCTGCCAAGCCATTTTTCTGAGGTGTCCTCTTAACAATCCTTATCAACTTGATATCATTGTTAGAACATTATTATTTGAACCCGCCATAACGATACTTACCCCTATTTTGAGATTTTAGGCATTTTATCTTGTTCCATGTTTCATTCTCAACAAGAGCTTTCCACTTCTTAAAAGTGTGATAAACATCAGATTTCTGACTAAAGGCATATATCCAAGTCTTTCTACTAGCATCATCTATAAAAGAAACAAAGTAGAGATTACCTCCAAGAGACTTTATTGTAGTAGGTCCGCAAACATCCAAGTGAACTAACTCTAGCCTTTCACTATTTTTCTCTTTACCATCCCCCCAAAAAATAGACCCGCTTTTACTTTCCATAGACACACCCTCGCAGAAATCCAACTAAATGTTCTTCATCCCTAGAAATGCATTCTATAAGTGTAGAATTCTCATACCACTCTCACTTAAATGTCCCAAACTGTGATGCCACAATGTGGTCCTCTAATTTTCTGTAGAAGCCAAAGAAATAGGGTGGTTATAATAGGTACCTGAAAGAGTATATAGGGTTCTTACTCTTTCAGCTCTTGCTACCACCATCGACCCTTTGATCACCTTCCACTGATTTTCACCAAATGTCACAAAATAGCCTTCACGCTCCAACTCGCTGACGGATATAAGGTTCTTCTGCAGTTCTAAAATATGTCTAATGTTCTTCAATGACCAGGGTTCGTCCATTAGACAGTTTAGTTGCAACTTTTCCCTTTCCAACAATGTTACACTGATATCCCTTTTCGACAGTCACATGTCAATAATCACCATGAACATAGTCACAGAAACAATCCTTATGAGGTGTACAATGAATCGAGGCTCCTGAGTCTACATACTATACTTTTGGATTATCATTCACTGAAGCAGTAAGACATCAATTGTCATATGTATATTCGTTTGAAGTTACCATGTTTGCCCCTTCATCAGCACATTGTCTTCCCCTTGCTCCATTTTTCACATGTATTAGTGTCGTTTTTCACAAAACAAATTCTCTAATATACTACTAGTGGCCATATTATTGTCAATGCTCCAATTTCACCATGTACTATAGTGTTTCATTATCCCCATTACCACCATCAGCCCCAAAATTTTCCTTTTTCCCAGTACCACCACTATTACATGTTGCTTTAGAAACATTACATTTAAATTACGTGGTCTCTGTAATGAAATGCAACAACAACGAAGTAATATATCGAAGAACAAAAAAAATGAGAAGTTAAAAACCAAACGTACAACGCAAGAATTACGAGGGTTTACCAATGGGGCTACGTCCTCGGGGTATGACCAGATCTTGATTTCACTATTTAGCAATGTTACAAACAGAAACCTTCGCCCCATGTCAGTGTCTCTTTTGACACCAAAAAAACAATAAAAGGTGACTTATATATAATTTAGAGTCAAGTCGTGACCTTCTCCAAATAACCGCTGATTTTCACCAAATGTCACAAAACAACCTTCATGGTCCAACTCGCTGGCGGATATAAGGTTCTTCGGCAGTTCTAAAATATGTCTAACGTTCTTCAAAACAAGGGTTCGTCCATTAGACAGTTTAATTGTAACTTTTTCCTTTCCAACAATGTTGATATCCCTTTCCGAGAGTCATATGTCCATAATCACCATGAACATAATCACATAAATAATCCCTATGAAGTGTACAATGATTCAAGGCTCGTGAGTCTACATACCATACTTTGGGATTATCATCCACTGAAGTAGAAAGACATAAATTGTCATATTTATGTTCGTTTGAAGTTACCATGTTTGACCCTTCATCATCACCTTGCCTTCCCCCTGCTCCCTTTTTCTTATTTGGTTCTGTACAATCTCTTCTTATGACTCTCCTTGTTATGATTCCAGCACACTATGGTTCTCCCTTTGGATTTCGACTTGCCTCTTGATTTTGATATTCCTCGTATATGACTTTTTTCCCCTGTTATTCAGCTTATTATTCTGTCTACCTCTGGATTCCACGGACAAGGCAGTACTAGATGATATACCATCACCAATGGTCTTTCTCCGCATCTCGTCATTCATCACAAAACTCACAACATCATTAAGTGTTAGCGTTCTAAAGAGAGTAGAGTTATTCACTGCCGTCACCAAGTTATTCTAACTATCAAGCAGTGAACACAGAAATAACGAAGCCCTAATTTCATCGTCAAAATTAATGCCGACAAATTCCAATTGATTTGTAACACTATTAAAATCATTTAGATGATCAATAACAATACCATTTTTAGACATCCTCATATTAAAAGTCTCTTCATAAGAAACACCTTATTCGAAACAAAAGGTTTTTCACACAATTTCTCTAACGTTTCCATCACAGCAGCAGTAGTTTTCTCCTTGGAGATATTGAATGCTACTTGCGGTGTCAGGCTAAGCCATACTGTAGCCAAAGCCATTATGTCCAAAATCGCCCACTCGTTCACATTCGTCGCTTCAGGTTTCTCTCCCACCAGCGGTAGATACAAATCCTTTTGATATAAATAGTCTTCAACTTGCATCTTCCACCACTGAAAATTCATACCATTAAACTTCTCGATCTTTCCTTTACCTTCTTTGGTCATTGCTCTCACTCAAATATTAAACCTACGTGAGTAAAACTCGAACCCAAGCTCTGGTACCAGTTGTTACGAAACGCAACAACAACGAAGCGATATATCAAAGAACAAAAGAGAGAGAGAGAGAGAAATTAAAAACCAAATGCATAACACAAGAATTACGAGGTTCACCAATGTGGCTACGTCCTCAGAGTATGACCGGGTCTCGATTTCATTATCCAGCAGTGTTATAACTAGAAACCTTAGGCCATGCTCCCTGTTATCGTTTTCTCTTTTGACACCAAAAACTATACATGACGACTTATATATATTTAGAGCTAAGTTGTGACCTTCTCTGAATAACCAATGTGGTACAAGACGACTTGTATACTTAGGGCTAAGTCCGATCTATTCTGAATAACCCATGTGGGACACCTACATATAAACCAATTTTTGGGTCACTCGGGTCATAAACGGGTTTTTATTGAAAACAAATTATCACAAGTGGGACCGCTGCAATTGGGGCTTGGTGCATAGTACCTCCATTATAATAATGTCTCTGGGCTGAAATCAGGCTTCACATATAGCAGTCTCAACTTCCTCAATGTTGGTTCCAAAAAGTTGGTTTTCATCTTCTTCTGTCATCTTATATCACTTTCACAAAGTCAACATCTAAGTCTTCCTCATTCCTTATATCTTCATTAACCCTAATTGTTGCTGAGTCATCATCACCACCAACTACTACTGACTCAACATTATCACCATCCACTGATGCATTGTTTTCACCATCCAACTCTTTTAGGTCTTTAAGTTCATCATACATGTCAACCACATCTACTTTATTTTGATCAACCTTATCTTCCTCATTTGGCCTAAAAGTTCAGGTAAAGCTTCAGGCCTCTTAGGTTTAGTAAGGAATAACTCTAAAATCTGTTAGCAAGCATCATCTCACATGTAGCACATACATTAAAATCACAACGTATATGCAGTAAGCCATCTGCAATACTCAATCCAATGGTTAAGTATAAGAACCCTACATAGTCCTATTTTTCATCCTATCCAAGAATAACAAACCCATCTTATCTTCATCGACATTGTCAAGATATGTAAGTTTACCCCCACATATGTCTTCTTCCCAACAGTACGTATTTCCCCAGAATGGTGTAGTTTCATAATGAATACAATGTTGTTCGGTTCCAAAATATTAAAAAAAAATTAACCGTACAGGGCGAATTGAACCGATAAATGAACATACTACATTCCAAATATCGTTATTGCATCCAAACATTATTAAACATAACTAACATCCTTGAACAAAAAATAGTGCTAGTTCATACACAGGAATATCAAATCTCTACATCCATGCACCATTATGCTCACAAAAAACATGGCATTCGAAAATCATAAAACTATTCCAAACAATTAACAAACAGAAAACTCTAACTTTGTTACCGTAGCTTTAACAATCTAGCCCAAAATTTAGAAATACCATAAGAAGGTGTTTATGAATCGTCATTGTTGGCATGATTTTTTTTTATCTCGAAGCAATCAAGAAATCTATTGCAAAACCCTATTATTCACCATCGAGAGGGCCTCGATATGACTTGACTCATCTTGTATATATGCCAGTAAAATGGAGATGTGTGATAAACATATATGTTGGTCATTTTGATTTAGGGTTCCATTTGTTGGTACTAAATGAAATTGTAATTGTCCGTGAAGGGTAGTTCCATGATGCATTCAAAGTAAAGGGAACCTGATGTGGCTGCCAAGGTGGATGAGGGGGCGGAAGTTACGATTTTACCCATGTGAGATCGGTAGGCATTCAACAAATTTGAGTTCAGCCCATCAATTGGTGAGTAAAAACACGAAATTGAAACCGCAAGGTACATAGAGGCAACATTGAAATAGTAAAGCGATTTGCACGCATGACCCCAGAGTATAAGGTCTTAAGTGCAAAAAGTCATTTCTAAAATGTTGTGGTGTGGAAAGAAGTGAATGACAAGTGCTTAAGAAGATTACCGTATAGATTTTTTTTCTTTTTTACACAACAACAATCTTCCAGATATGAACAAGAATTTATAGTTGGACCGTCAACAGTTATACTTCAAGAAATAGCATATTTCAATAGTATCTCAAATGAACATCAAATAAGAGGTCCATAGTTCAACGACGTTCAACTGCTATTAAGCTAGTAAAAAAGATTCAAAATAATGTTAAAGCTGAGTGAGAGCTATGAGGTCCTTTCGAACAATTTTCCTTCTGCACTAACGAACTAACACCATGCACAATAAAAGTTGGTAAACATGTAGAGTTTTTAAAATTAGATGATATGAGAGATATATGCATACATTAGCGTAATTGGACACGACAGATTTGGGTTCCACTTTCACCATATAATATTTAGTGGATCTTTCCCCAACTTAATGAGATGTTCTCCTAATTATACCCTATAATGGATTTTTCTTTCTCTGTTTTATCAGGTGTTCAAGTTGAGAGGGGTGCAAAAACCATCATCTTGTCAATAACTTAATCAACAAATCCAATCAAGTTCGACCAATCGGTTTAAATACGAGAATTTCAACTGAGAGATGATACATCAAGGACTCAACAAATTCAACGACGAGTTTGGCAACAACAATTCAAAAATTTTGAATTCCACAAGTCCTCTCTCACTGGTTCAACAAGCTCTGAGAATAAAAGTCCATATAGTTTAAGCACAACGGTCCTACCGAACAATAAACTACAATGATTTAAGGAGTTCATCACTCATTATGATTTAACAACATTCAATCTTAACTATTCGACCAACTTAATGTTTGATTCTATAATTCTATGACAACTGAACCGTGCCAAAAACAATCACTCAACAATGACTCCAACAAATCCGACCTTTTCCTTATATTTGCTGGCATTAAAGGAAAAAATAAAACTTACCATGTTGTATTTCCTTATATTTACGTGCATTAAAGGAAAAAAATAAAACTTACCATGTTGTAAAAATTTATACTCATGACCCACACTTCTTTAAGGTGGGTGGTTGCCAACCTATACAGTCTGGGTTAATAAACAGTAGTGACCTAGTAATATTGGTCTCGAACATTTAATATATGA
This sequence comes from Escallonia rubra, assembly GCA_033065855.1. Lineage (NCBI taxonomy): Eukaryota > Viridiplantae > Streptophyta > Magnoliopsida > Escalloniales > Escalloniaceae > Escallonia > Escallonia rubra. The sequence goes on from JAVXUO010001905.1 coordinate 358,667, forward strand.
CTGTTTAGATATATAGTTAAATGTTTATCTACCCTATTTGTCATTGTTTCTGTCACCTCAGCCTCCCCTAATCCGACGATCCTAAAAGGTCGGAACCAATTACCCGAGACCATGTGATATTTACTTTATTTGAGTGGAAAAAGAAGGTAGACATCTAAAACACCAGAAAACTTAATAAATGACAGCATAGCCTTGACTGACTCACCCTACTGAGATCGAGCTAGCCTTCGATGTACTAAGAGTCCTCTCACTACCAACCAGCAAACAAAATCTGGTTGGGTCTTGCCGGTATCAACAACGAGAAAAAAACAACCAAATGGAAACAGCAAAACGGATCCTACCAAATATTTCACAGTTAAAATCTTTAACAGCCCCATTATCAATACGACTGGTCGAATCGAATTGGCATGTGCCTCTCCAGCATTGAAGTAAAGTCGCTCACCTTAAGCTAATTAAAATAAATAAATGATCGGCCAGTTTAAGTCATTTGACACCTACGGGAACATACGGAGGATCTCCAATACTTAAGTCAGTCTCTACATGAGTGAGAAGATTTTTTTTTTTTTGGTTAATAAGAGAATAGCATTGATAATTAAAAGGGTTACAGAGTTGCCCAACGGCGAGTAAAGGTCACGACATTCCCGTGACTCTGTGTATACACGACCACAAAGGTCAGAAACTAACAACGAACCTATAAACTCAAAACCAATTACAATTAAACTAAAGCAGAGCATATCTTACACTTTAGATTAACTTTAAGTAATAAGCATAAGTCTAAAGGTTATAAACACACCTAGTATACTAAAAAGAATACTATAAAATAATAGTAACATTTGAGCAGATAATCAGAAACAACTGTGCGACCCCAAAACTGAAACAACCCTCTATGGAGGTGCTAACACACATATTTTCAATAAGATAAATTTGCAATCTTCCCCTATCTCGTACCGAAACCGGACCAAACGATCTCTATACCCATAAGAAATGCAGACACAAAGAAGACACTCAAGCTCCGAGACAATAGAGGCCCTAAACCCCATCAAACCCCCACCCCACCCACGAATTACCCGAAAAGACCCTAACAGTCAGACCCATTCCCCCTCCCAAAGCCCAAAACACCCCCCACCCTACCCCACCCCCCAAAAACAACCCCAAATAGGACACCCATGTAGGCCCTCTACCCCCCACCTCTCCCTCCCAAGACACCAGGGGACCCCAAAGTAAAGCCTAAAAAGGGCTAGGACCCTACTACAAACTCAGGTGTTAGCCAAAATAGTTCCCAAATTGTCTCACAAACCCAAATTCAACCATACAAACCCCACACCCTAGTTCAACTACCACAAAATAGGAATGATAAAAATGGAAGATGCAAAAAGAGGAAAGTCAATCCAGCAAATCCGGTTAAACGCCACTCCAACCACTGTTAAAATTTTCTGGTCACCGTCGGTGTGAATCCGGTCACATTCTCCGAGCAGTAGAGGAGATGTAGATCTAGCCGATCTACATAGATCAAGCTAGAGCAAACAATAACGGAGACTTTCTGGAAAAGGGCTCCATCTACGATCGATTTAGGAGAGACGCGGCCAGCTTTCCGGTGATGCATCATTGCCGATCGGTTCAGGGGAGAGGTCCGTGCCGTCGCCGTCATCCGGTCAGTGGTAAGATCGACCGTGATCTGAGCCTTTCCGGGAAGGTTGCCATCTCCGTTTAGATCTGAGGAGAAGCGCCGTCTCGTTGTCGTTATCTTCCCTTCAGTGGTGTCGCCGGCCAAATTCCGATCACTCCTCGAAACGGTACCACCACACAGACGTTACGACAAAACTACATATTATGTCGTCGGAGCGGCCACCGCCCCACGTACGCGAAAGCACGGTGGGGCGGCTAGGGTGGCCTTCTGTGATGAGCTTTTAGAGAGAAGGCAGAGAAAAAGGTTTTAGAGAGAGAAAAATGAGAACGATAACAGTTGAGAAGATTGAATAACAACATAGGATATATGGAATGAGTTAGGACTTGGCTTTACTTGAACTCCAATTAAGCCTTTATATAAAGGGCTTAAGGAGATTATGTTAGTTACCTTAATGTTAGTTACCTTTAAGGTTTATGTTACCTCGTCTATAACTATAGAAGCAATTCATAAGTCCTTAATGATTTCTAGAATAAGGTTAAACACCATATTATTCTCTGTCACATTTGACTATTACGATGGACGACACGTGGCGACTGCCAATTATCTTCTAGGCTTAATTGCACTGTAGACCCTGAGGTTTCCAACGATTTGCAATCAGAACCCCAAACTTTAAAACTTGACATCCAAGACCCCAACGTTTGACACATGTTGCAATTTGTGGAATTTATTAACGGGAGTTACATATTCCCTTATTTGTTAAGGGTAAAATCGTCTTCTTAGGTCATTTTTAATAATTTTCCAGCAAAATTATAATCTTAACCAATCTGATGACTGAGATGTAAACACGTGTGAAGGGAGTCCCCATATGGAAGTTCAAATTAGGCACCAAACCAATTTTTGTATGAACGGTCACCTCCGAACGGTCACCCCCATATTTTAGGGTTTTCAAAGCAAATTTATTGACGGATTGGAGAACGGTGGTGTGGTTGTTGGTCGAATCATTCCTAATTAGTGAAGATCGATGCCTCCAGAGTACAGACATGGTGGGAAGACTCCGAAGTATGGTATGTGCCCTAATAGTCCACTTCAAAAATCACTATATGCATGGAACTCGTTTTAGTTCAGTTGTCGGGTTTCTGTATGCTTGCAATATGACGATTTTAATATGCTATTTAAATGTTCATTCCTATGAGATCAATATATGTTTACACTTTTTATGTGCATGAGATATGAGGAATTTTATTGAAATGGGAATGCATGATATCGTTAGATTTTGACTAAGTTTTTTTTTTTTTGCCGAACTTGTGATGTTTGTGCAGATCTTGGTTCACCCTATTTTACCATTAAGTTTTACCATGGGGGCACACTTAGAGAATACCCTAAAGTTTTGTACATTGGGGGTAAGGTGGATTACATTGACTATGTAAGTACTGAATGGATAATCTAGGCATGATGTTGGGGTATGCTCCTCATGTTGGTTTCTACTATAAAATTCCTGGGAGGAATATACAGTGTGGGTTAGTACATATGGCAACTGATGAAGATTGTTTTGACATGTATTGCACATTGCCAAAAAACAGAGTAGCTCAGGTTTATATTAGACATCCAATCCCATGTGGATATCTACCACAACCAGAGGTTGTCCAAGATAATGCACTCAATGTAGTTCCTAGGCCAGAACCTAAAGTAGTCACCATAACTGACACTGATGATGAGAATGATGGTAATGATGGTCAAGACCTAGGTTTAACACATGAGAACTTAGATAGTGGTAAAGATAATGAGCTGAGAGGTGATGTCAATGAGAATGAGCTGAGTGGTGCTGTTAATGGTGAACAACCTAAAGTGGATGAGGTGAGAGGTGTTGTTAATGGTCAACAACCTGAGGTGAATGGGGTGAGAGGGGCTCATGTTAATGAGGAAGCAGCTGATGTGAGAAAGGCTACTGTTAATGAGGAAGCAGCTGGGGTTACCGAGGCTGCTACAGATAATGAGGTTCAACCTGAGGTGAATGAGGTGAGAGGGGCTGCTGTTAATGAGGAAACATTTGTTGTGAGAGATGCTGCTGTTAATAAGGAAGCAGCTGAGGTGCCTGAGGCTGCTACAGTTAATGAGGTTCAACCTGAGGTGAATGAGGGTCAGGTTTATGAGGAAACATCTGAGGTTAGAGAGGCTGCTATGAATGAGGAAGAGGTTGAGGTGAGAGTGACTGGTACTGAGGAGGAAGACAGTGGTGAAGATGGTGATCAAAATGAACATGATAGTAGGGGTGAGCAGAGTACTGAAGGAAGTGATGAACAAGATTCTAATTTTTGTGAGCAGAGTATTAAAGGCAGTGATGATGATAACCTATATGATGGCAATATTGTCACTTCCAGTGAAGAAGCCCAAACAGATTATGGCAATTCTGATGAGCTACATAGTTTATCCAGTGAGGATGATTAGACACAACAGAGAACAAGAAACAAGATAAAAAAAACCCAAGTACCCTGAGTTTGTGAAGGTTAATGAGAAAGATGATCCAATTTTTAAGTTAGGGATGAAATTTGGCTCAGTTGAGGATTTGAAGAAAGCAATTAGGCAACATGCTATATTAAATGGTAAGGATATCTTGTTTAAAAAGAGTGAGAGATACAAAGTTAGGGCATATTGCAGACCCCTTTGTGAGTGGATGATATATGGGGCTCTAATAAGAGGAGAGTTGACATGCCAGGTTAAGACATTTGTTGGTAAACATACTTGTGGTAGGAAAAACAAAAACAAGCTTGCACATGCTAGGTTCCTATCCAAGAGATATGTAGAGCATTTTAGAGCCAGTCCTGACATGTCACTGCTTGCATTTAAGGAATTGATAAAAGATGACATACAAATACAAGTGACACCCTGGACATTGTATAGAGTTAAGGCTAGGGCTTTGAGACTGCTTCAGGAGACCACTATTGAACAGTATAGTAAGCTCAGGGACTACTGTGAAGAACTTAAGAGGGCAAATCCAAGGTCTACCATTGAGCTGAAGACTGAAGATGGTGATGTACCAAGGTTTCAGAGGCTTTATATCTGCTTTGAAGGATTAAAAAGAGGATTTTTAGCAGGATGTAGGCCTTTTGTTGGGTTAGATGGGTGTCATGTGAAAGGGCCTCATGAAAGTCAACTTTTAGCTGCTGTGGGTGTTGATGCAAACCAACAAATGTACCCTATTGCATATGCAGTGGTTGAGATAGAAAATAGGGATACTTGGACTTGGTTTTTGCAATTGCTTGTCACAGATTTGGGGATTAACAATCAGGGTGCATGGACTTTTATGTCAGATAAACAGAAAGGATTGGTTACAGCACTAAGTGATGTTGTGCCAAATTCAGAACACATGTTTTGTTTAAAGCATTTGTATGAAAATTTCAAGCCAGAGTTTAGAGCTAAAGCTTATAAGGATGTGTTGATGGCTGCTGCTAAGGCAACATATGATCATATGTATAGAAAAGTTATGGGTGATATGAAACACTTGAATCCAGATGCCCTCAAGTGGTTTGATGATAAGCCACCTCATGAATGGTCAATGTCTCATTTTGACACTTGGTGTAAGTGTGATGCATTGATGAACAATTGGTGTGAAGCATTTAATGAGGCTATTGTTCATGCTAGGGATAAGCCCATTTTGACAATGCTAGAGATGATTAGGTTTTATCTTATGAACAGATTATCTGATAAGAGGGATTGGATTAAGAAGGCTGTAAGAGATGGGGGCATGTGTCCCAAAGCACAAGAAAAGCTTGAGGAAGTTAAATGTTATTGCTCAAACTGCCTAGCTACATGGTTAGTTGATGAAAATTTTGAAGTAGTGCAACAGAACAACAGGTTCTCTGTGGATTTGTATGCAATGACATGTAGTTGTAGAAAATGGGAGCTAAGGGAAATTCCATGTACACATGCAATGGCATGTATATTTTACAGAGGTGAATGCCCTGAAAACTTTGTGAACCCATGCTAGAAAAAAGAAGCATACTTGAATGCATACCAAGAGATGATCAACCCAATGAATGGGCAAGACATGTGGGTGGAGACAGGACTGCCACCTGTGCTACCCCCTTTGCATAGGGCTCAGCCAGACAGGCCAAAGAGGTCAAGGAAGAGGCAAATGGATGAACAACAGAGTAAGGGCATGTCAAAAGCAACAAAGTTGCTTAGAGGATTAAATTCAGTAACATGTGGCAACTGTGGTAAAATAGGCCATAACAGGAGAAGCTGTATTTTTAGGGAGGATGTAGGGGGCACATCACAGAGTAAGGGGAAGGAAAAGATAGGGCATACATCAAGTAGCAAGGGAAAGGGTATGAGGCAGGGCAACAAAAAGTCAAGCCAAGGGCAAGACTCACATAGCATTGGAAAAGGGAAAAGAGTGAAGAAGAGGTGACAAACAAACGCCAAAAACTCCCTGTAAGTGATAATAGAACTTTAAGCCTTGGAACTTTATTTAGTAGTAATTCATAGATATGTTAGCACTAACTATTTAAACTAAACAAAACTTAAATGCAGGTTAGAAGGTCTCAAGCTACTCAACATCAGTCTTCATTGCCTCAAGCTACTGAACAACAAACTTCATTGCCTCAACAACACACTTCAGTCAATCAGCAGCCCATGCCAGTGCCTCAACAACAGCCTGTAAGAAAAAGTAGTTGCATGCCTTATAATGTCTAAATCCTATTTTTCTTCACAGCTACTGACATACAGTTTGCTCAAGCTACTGAACAACAAACTTCATTGCTACTGACATACAGTGTTGCCCTTATAATGTCTAAATCCTGACTGACATACAGTGTTGCCATGACTGACTTTATGTGGCAGCTAAACCAATCAAGTAACAAGCCAGGTCAAGTTCATGTAACTATAGCAGAAGAAGTGGTCCATCCAAGAATGACAGCTGGAGGGGTTTCCATTAGGCCACCATCATTCACATTTTAAGGTAGAAGATATATGACAAGGGAGGCAGTAGAGATGCAGCTAAGAAGCCATGGAAGTAACTGCATATTTTATAAATGCGGTGTGGAGTTTGGGCTGTACATATGTTGTTGTAATGCACAGATGAAGTGTACATTTTGTAGACTATTAGAAGACATGTGTTGTAATAACATTGGATGTCATTGTGTTTGTACTTTTTCTCATGTTGTAATGCACATATAAGGTGCACCTTTTGTATGTAGACTGTTGGACATATTGGTAGGGTGTAATACAGATTTTGTGCACAGATGATGTGAATATTTGGCAGTTGTTCAATTTTTATACTTTGGTTTACTAATTTGATATGGTGTACTAAATTTGTATACATTGGGCAATGTATATGAAGTGTAGCAACAAGCTCATGGCTGTTGCAAAACTTTCATTCATTTTAACAACTATTAGCTCAATCAGGAGGAACATTTTTAACAAACCAACATTTTAAACAAGATTACAGTGAGGATTCACATTTTTTTCATTACAACAAGACAATATTTTTAACAAAATGTTCTTGCTCATTACAACAACACAATTTACATATGGTCACAGTCACCTCCAATTATAATTTCTACCTAAATTACATATATCCAAAGAACACCCATTTCATAAGAAAAAATAGCCAACTGAAGACCAAAGCCATCCATAAACGTTTCTCCAACCGACGAGCAGCTAACACTTTTGCTTCCAACCCCCAAATTCTTGCCAACAGCCCAGGTATGACCTCCACTGCTCTTGCACACATTGGTGGGTCTATCCATTGAAAATAACGGCATCCACCATTCATCTGTGTAATAAACATTTAACTTAGTCAATATAACCAAAAAATTGACCCAACATCGTGAAATCTTACCACATAATTACGGCAGCCAAAGAACCTTCTTCCTGGGTTCATCTTCGTCCAAGAAGTTGTGTGTTTAAGGGGCTCCCCACAAAAGCAGACATTCTTATTCATTGTTTCCGAGTTTTCAGCTGAATTATAGAACAAATCTGACGTGTGTGTGTGTGTGGGGGGGGGTGGGCGCCTCAATGAGAAAGGGTGCAATTCTGTGTGTGCATGGATGTTTGTGTATATATAACTGTGTGACATATTTGGCGCCAAAAGGGAACAATGAAGGTGGGGTTTTCCCTCCATTGGAAAATACAAGAGAGAAGGACCTAAATACCCCCGCAGTTAGGATTTTACTAACGGAATATGTGACTCTCGTTAATTAATTCCACATATTGCAACATGTGTCAAACGTTGGGGTCTTGGATGTCAAGTTTTAAAGTTTGGAGTTATAATTGCAAATAGTTGTAAACCTCAGGGTCTACAATGCAATTAAGCCTATCTTCTATGTTGTTTCAGCCTTATTTGTTACTAAAGTTACTAACTGTCATTCAAATTCATCTTTACTAACAAAGAGGAGGTAAAAATAAAGAACAAGATAGAAACAATATTTTCAATTTTGTTTTTAACATTGAGGTTTATTAGACAATTAAGGCTCCATCTATGGCCAGTGTGGCGACAATGGTGTTTTTTTCTTGTTACTTTATCACCTTTGTATGTGTCACTTGAATGACTACATCTAATCAAATATCACCATTTACGTAAATATATCTCCGGAAAAAAAAAAGCACTGCAAAAGTGATTATGTGCATGTGCCAATTATGCCGATACGATGCCGATTATTTTAGTGCCATTTTTTCACCATACTTAATAAGTTTCTTTTTTCAGAACTCAAGGTAGATTTTGATGGAACAATGGTATAACATGCACGTGCACAATTTTGTATTTCGACCTTTTCAAAATATTTGCTGGCATTGAAGGAAAAAACAGAAGTTACCATGTCGTGAAAATTTATTCTCGCCCTCACCATTATATTCAGTGGCGATGCCACGGTTTCTTAAGGTGGGCATGCAGTTGTCGACCTAGAGCCTCTAGAGTAAAAAAATATTGGGTGATCGGGGACCAGTTGAACATCTGGGACCTTTAAATATATTTTTAACTACTAACATGTCTCCCTTTGCCCCTGCCAACCCCCTGTCATCCGACGTCCCCCGTTGATTGAAACCAATGATATAGGACCATTCAATATTTGCTCGATTAGAAGGAATCAGAAATTTGTCATCTAAAACACCAAAAAGTAAATATATATATACATTAATAATAAAAATACTCTATGATAGGATTAAAGTTAAGTCCCCAACCATAAGCTAATTAAAATAGATGTAAAGGCTCCCTCACCTTAGATAATTTGATCAATGTGGAACTTGTGAAGTTGGTTTTTTCCGAGTAATCCCATTGCATGATGAGTGCAATCCCTAAGTTGTACCGTTCCACTGGACGTTGTATCGGAAACGAATATTTTGTCACCTTACTAACTAGTAGTAAAGTATACAATGGTGCAAACATTGGCAAAAAGAAAGAACGTTTATCTCCTTTTTCGGTCTGTATCGGTATTGTAATGTCTACCAAATAAAGTTTTCGATTATTTAAAAAGAGCAAAGAAAAGAAGAAGGAACCCTTTCGACAGGTTAGAATAGAGAATAAAGTAACCGTAGTAGTATTGGTATTAATTAATGGTGTACTTGGACTTTTCAAAACAGAAAAACAAAACCCAACCGAAACTGAAAGGTTGCACAAGTAATTTGGCCAACTATATACTATTTGGCTGGGGATCCACAAACTCCAACCTGGATGCAAGAACCAAGCAATACTACAAGTCCTCCTCAATCCTTTGTTTATTATACATGTGTAGTATTATCAATAACCCTCTCCCTTTTCTCTCTCGTGCTTATATGAATATCCGCCATACGAGGAAGTTTGATTACTTCTCTTCCTATTGAAGAAGATTGACAAAGTATTACTCTATATTTTGGGAATAATGAATGTGCAGAATTAGGTAGGAACTTTGATCTTGACTTGTACATAAAGGTTTTCTTTCATAGATAAGAAGGGGGGAGGGTACAGTGTTCCAAAGAAGAAGAATCCCAAGAAGGTTCGTTCGTTCGTTCTTTCATTCTTGGGATATAATGGATTCCGGCGGTGGTGGGATCAAGGCAGGCGACGAGAAGTCGCCGTTGGAGACCGGCGACGGCAACCACCACCACGTCCACCTCCACAATCAGTTCTTTCAACACCCTTTGAAGATGGTACTGCTGTTCGCCGCGGTCGCTCTCTCGTGTCTCGTTCTTTACCACTCGGCCTATCCGTTCGAATTCTTCCCCAGCTCCTACAATCCGTCGTCTGCAGCAGCAAACCTTTCTTCTCCGGTAAGTTGCCTTTTGTTTTTTTCTTTTACCAAGTCATAACATAGACGTCTCAATGACATCCACTTGCGAGGACCTTGTTATTATCTTCTTTTAATTAGGCTTACCCTTTCACTTTCATAAGAGTATTGGACATCACAGACTTGTTGTAATGACAAATATTGACTTTGTCATGTGAGCCTGTGGATGTAGAGAAAGATCATTCCGATTCCCTCGGCTGCATATAAATCGGCTTTACACGACGGCTGGAACCATGCACCTTCTCACAAAACCCACCCCCGCTGATAAGAATACTGGTTTTTTGGGGGTAACAACAGGGAGCTTGGGTGGGAGCCTGGCGTTCCTTTCTATATATACCGTGTAGGTCTCTTGACATGCGGGGCCAATTGGCCTCAGGCTTGCCTCCCTCCGTTGCAGCGGAAACGTTATAAACTTTAATCACGAGTAAAATTTATTAGCCATTTACCGTTAAGGTATCATCCGCTTTAAAAACTTAATCTTCAGAAAATAAGCTCAACAATATAAATCATGTTTTTGTACTCCCCGTCATGTGTAAGTAAGCCTCTATTGCACCTGGAGAGACAAATCAAGATACACAACTACTAAATGTACGAATAAATATGAGTGCAAGTTGCATTATTACAAAGAGGGACCAAATATGCAAGCGAAAAAATATTGAACCAAAGACCTTACAAAACCAGCGTTCTCGATATCACGTTAAGTTATTATCTACTTTAAAAGTCTGAGCTTATAGAGAATGACGTGCTACTTGTTCGGGACCAGTGTGGTCGTGTTACAACCAAAAGAAGTCGTTGTTTTATGAATTGTACTACTTGGTGGTATTATTTCATGTTATAATCGTCACAATGAAGACTATTCAATAAATACATATATAAATACATATATATCTCTAAAGTTTCTAGACGTTGCTTTGGGGTTTCTGGGGAAGGCAACGTTGGGAAAACGTTGATTACTCCGTCAGAATATTTTTTTAGCCAAGTTGGGAGGCAAAACAGTAAGGATCCACACTGCCCCCCTCACACCACATGCTCTGCTTTTATTAGGGGACTTTGACCCGCTCTCACATACACTAGCATTAGTGGCACATTCTTTAGTTTCCACATGGACCTTGCTTGCCTGTCTTTTCTTCTTAGACTACTCCTTTTCATTTTCCACAGCCTTGGACTCTTCCCATTGGGTGCTAACTTACAACACATTCCATGTCTCATACGGTAAAGGTTGCCACCATATTCGGCACAACCTATGCTTGAAACCTGCCAACTAGATTACCTAGATGGGATCTTGATATATGGATACCTTAGAGTAGGCATTTGTTGTTCTAGAAAAAACAGGCATTTGCAAAGTAACTTGCTTTTTAAGAGGAACACCAACCAACCCCAGGACCACTTGCTCTTAAACAAAAAGAGATTACGAGAGCAGATTTGTTGATACGTTTTTTGGATTGATTACGAGCGTGTTTGAAATTGATTTTGCTGTGATCATACGTGTTCGGACAGTTTACAACATGATAAAGAAATAAAAAAGAACTTTTTTCGGTTACTTGTAATAAGAGGAACAACAACCGTCGAATCACCCACTCGCTATTGAAGAAAACAGATTTTAATTGGATCGACTAAATATCGAGTCTACTTTTGATACACTAAATATCGAGGAAAAAGATGAACCAAAAATGGGGTGGAAAAAAAAAAGAAAGGTTTTGTCTTTCCTCTTTTATGTTCTATTGTTGGGTACAAAAGAGAAAAGTTAGCATCAAGTTTATAGCTCGAGGGAGGGGCTTACTTTAATTAATTGGTGGTGGGGGGTGGTGGTAGGGTGCTTAGGGGGATATGTTCATATCATACGACTTTTCAATGGTTCTTCTCATCCATAGAATATTCTTTGGGACCCACACCTCACGTGCATGACCTGGCACCTCCAACCTCAATTTGCCTATCAACAACTGTTGCTTACTACTTGAGAGTACGATATGATGTGATATGTAGGAGGCCGTGGTGGAAAAGTTCAGCTGCTTCTGTTCCATCTAGAAAAACTTGACCATTTTGTTGAAAACAAAAGAATTGCCTTCATTTGATCAAGCACTTCTAGATTGGGAAATGACCGGGGGCGGACCACCCCATGACGCGGGCGTCACCCCTTAACTTTTTTTAAATATTTTTTTTATTTTTTTAGAGAATAGATAAATATACTTAAAGTATTTAAAATATTCATTTTGTTGTTTTTTTTTATTATTTGTGCCACCGTCTGTCATAATATTTGTCTTTGTCATTTTCTTACTTTATTTTCATTCTTCTAAAGCCCAAATTCTAAATCTCCAGATTACAAAAAATAAAAAATTAAGGTTAGTTTTTTTTTTTAGTTTAAATTCTTATAGTTTCTTAACTTATACGTGACTAATGTACTCATATAATTAATAATCACATTAGTAATATATTTATACAGTAAGAATTAAGCTTCTTTTATGTAAAATTAGCAATTTATTATTGACTAACCTAACAAGTTAATTAAATCACTATGCATAGTGAAAAAAATGAACAATTTATTTTGTATTTAATGTATTCAATAGTAGAGCTAATTATAATGTGTTTTTAATTACTCATGTGTTTATGTGAACCTGAACCTTCTGAATTCTTTTATATTAGTCATTAAATTCTTATATGATTTTTTTTTACACTCCTGATTAGACTTTCTCTGTCCCTGAAAATGGCCAATAACGATACAGGGACAATAGTGACAGATTGATGTATAGAGAAAATATGGAGCCTTATCTTATCTAATGTTTAGTCAAATACGCCAATGATTAATAAACTAGATGCTTAATAATGATTTGGTCACACTAAACTTGTATTTGCGTTAAACTGACATTAATTATTGAGTAGCCTAATAAAATATTTTGATTATTTTTGTTTCATATTAAGTGTCCATGTGCTATGCTCGTCTAACTTAAAATATAGTAGTTACCAAAAGAAAAAAAAAAGTGTAGATTAAAATATAAGGCAAAATCGTCAAAAGAAACATGTCCTCTTTTTCTCTACTCTCTTTCTTCCTCTTCTTCTTTGCCTTTCTTTCTCCATCGCCCTTCCCGAACCCAGCTTTGTTGCCACCACCGCGACCCTGTAGCCACCCCATCAGACCACCGTTTAATCTTTTCCGGTCATTCTCATCTTTCTTCCACCATGCCACTACCTTCACCCACCTCTACGGCTGTCCATGATGACCCACCTCCTCAATTCTCCCCATCCCACTCCATTGCAGCCACCACCCATCATCTCACAGCCACCACCCAACCTAGCTTAACTGCCAAATACCCTCACCGCCGCAACCTCACCTCGCAACAGCACCACCAAATCGTCACGGCCACATCCCGGACCCACCATCATACTAGCAACCCGGTGGTGGCAATAAAAGCCACCTCCAACTGACGTGACAACGGCTTTAACGCCGGTCAGATCTCTGTCCTAGATTTCTCTCATATTTTAATTTTAAAACAATCCTAAACAGAATCTGTCGATTGCGTAAAAAATAATACTAACTCTGAAGACCCATTTGGGTTTCTACGAAAGTGTGAAGATGCTCGGCAATTGATTATGATTGGCGATTTTCGAGGAAGCTGATGAGATGGTGGTGTTCTGGTCGTGATGTTTGGTAGGCTGGTGGTGGTTGGAGAGGAGGTTGGTAGGGGTGGTGCGGCCCGTGGTGGTGGTTAGTAGGTGGGCGATGGAGGAGGAGGAGGAAGAAGAAGAAATAAAAAATTAAACAAAATCCGAGTCTGACCAAAATACTTGAAGATATCGACGATTTTGTCCCTTGATTCAGCCCCAAGTCCGATGACTAAATTGACAATAAAAATAAAGTTCAATGGTCACTGGTATATTTAAGTTTTAAAAAAGTTATATCTTGGAAGTTGTCAATCTTTTAGATTTTAATAAGAATGGAGGCAGAATTTTTCTTGAATGCATTGGTTTATCAAGTGAACTTCCTAGTCATTTCGTTCTTTCTATTTGGACTCACACATTCGAGAAAATAATTTATGTGCTGTAGCTAATCACATGACCCAAGCATAACAAAACGAAGAATCGAGAAAAATTTATCCTAAACACGTTGTCGTCCTAAAAAGCAAAAATTACGTAGTAGAGAGAATGAAAGAATATCCTTATATATGCGTATTCATTTTGATATTTTTTTTTTTTCAACTTTGTTACCAGGTTAAGTATAAAGAAAATTCTGACTTGGAAAGTGTACTGAAAAAGGCTTCCACGGCGGACAAAACAGTGATCTTAACTACTTTGAATGAAGCTTGGGCAGCACAAAACTCCGTGTTTGACCTCTTTTTGGAGAGCTTTCGAATTGGGAATGGAACCAGTAGGTTTCTAAAGCATCTGGTAGTTATAACTTTGGACCAGAAGGCGTACGCTCGTTGCTCCGCGATACACCCGCATTGCTACACTCTCAGCACCGACGGCATCGATTTTTCCGGCGAGGCAGTATTCATGACCGAGGATTACCTGAAGATGATGTGGAGAAGGATTGATTTCCTCCGAACTGTCTTGGATTTGGGCTACAACTTCGTTTTCACGGTACTCTCTTTTAGGTCATCAACTATATAATAAATAAATGGAAGCATCCCTAATTTTCTTTTTACGTGCTTCATAAGTAATGTACAAATGTTTACGATATTAAGGGATGGCAAATTCCCGACGCACCTTGCCCCATTCCAAGTTCACCCATTTCCATATCCGCCTACCCCATCTCGTCCCATCTTTCACATGAGGTGACATGTTCCATTGCATCTAAATCCAATATTTTGCTCCCCTTAAATGCTAACTACTATTTTCATAGTGTGACATTGTATCTCAACACACCCTTCTCATGCTTTGCCAGAAGAAAAAGCACTTTGGCTGAACAAGTTAGCGCCTTAGAAGTTGCGATCTAATGTGGTTTCTCATCTCCAACAGGATGCTGATATAATGTGGTTTCGAGATCCATTTCAACATTTTTATGGAGATGCTGATTTTCAAATAGCATGCGATTACTTCAAGGGCAGTTCTTCCGACTTAAACAACTACCCAAATGGAGGTTTTAACTACGTGAAATCAAACACTCGGACTACTCATTTCTACAGATTTTGGTACACCTCAAGAGAGAAATATCCAGACATGCATGACCAAGATGTGCTTAATATGATCAAGCATGATCCTTATCTCACCGAGATTGGACTGCACATCAGATTCTTGGACACGCAATTTTACGGCGGGTTCTGTGAGGCCAGCAGAGATTTTAATAAAGTCTGTACGATGCACGCAAACTGTTGTGTTGGTTTGGAGAACAAAATTCATGACCTCAGAATTATGCTCGAGGACTGGCGAAAATACAAGTCATTGCCACCAAATCAGAAGGCTTTGAATCTATTGTCTTGGAGTGTTCCACAAGATTGGTTAGTTTCTTCTTCTATCCATTTTCTTTACTTGTCCGAGTGATGAAAATGTTGGTGACTAAATGTGTCTTGTGCTCTTGTCATTCCATCCAGTCGTTCATCTTTCAAGAGTCTCCATGCGCCCAACAAGAACGAAACGCAAAAAACCAAAAGTTGACGACGTGACATAGCGATCGAGAGGTAAAAATCTTTGCTATCTGGGTCTACCTCTTAGGAGAACTCACCCAAGTCTTAAACAAGTATTGCATATGTAGTAAGATTTTGCTCCGCAGTCATGATCGCCTAGCCTTAAGTAAACTTGGTAATATGTTTATATCACAGTATCATTACCGAGAGAAAGTTGGCAAGGAAATGTTAACATTTTATAGAATGTGATACGTAATAGGCATAATAGTGTTCGTATAGATATATATCAGAGAGTATAACTACACGTAGGCTGTAAAATGAGCGCGTCACTTAGGCTTGATCGAGTGGCCGTGACTCGATAGTCAAGTAGCGATCCAGTTGGAGAGATAAACGAGTCAAATTTGAGCACTTGTGTGCTCGGCTGAGTATTCTGCGAAAAATTGAAGACGGGGCCGAAGCATGGAGGTTTGAAGTAGTAATAAACTCGTTCATTTTTATATACTTCCTCAGAACGGTGTGAAGGATGGAGTTTTTCAGCCATAACTAAGTTTTCTATTAAGAGAGAAATCCCATTACAAGGAGTAAAGTTCGCTTTCTTTTCAAATGTTAAAATTTACTATAAGCATCTTAATAAGAAAAATGTGGACAAAAGACTAGCAAGAATATAGACGAATGTTACAAAAGTGAGATAGAAAGACACTAGAGGTATATATTAATACAAAAGTATTTATTCAATATCAAATATGTGAGCAATTTGATCAAACGAGTTTGCAAGTCTTCCTGTAGTCCTGCTATTAGACGACACGCTGCTGTGAGCCTACAATTAAATCTTGGATCATTGTTTCTCGTTAAAACACGTACGAATGGAGACAACAATGACTTAAAGTCAACGCATAAATAATTCGTGTCTCTCACATGCCAATTAACGGTTCTTTCACTTTACTTGTTAATTTTGCATTATGCATATAAGTATTGACTTATTTTAAACCTATTTTGATGAGTTGTGTACGTTGTGTGTGAAGTGGTTTTCTGAACAGATTTGACCATATAAATACTAATATTTTGCGACATAATTATCAACCTTTCCTAGAAGCTAGGACTCCATAAAATTATTTTGACTAAAAGCAAGTTGTAGAAAATGATATCCTAATTACAAGTAAGAAGAGTCTCATGTGTTAACATAATATATTTAACATAAAATTATTTTGACTAAAAACAAGTTGTAGAAAATGATATACAAACAAGTAAGAATAGTCTCATATGTTAACATAATATATTTAACCTCTTTCCTCTCATCTTTTAAAATGGTAACCAACCGAGGTCATACATGTTTGCATCTTAAGAAGAACGTGATGCAACGGGGATGCCATCTAATCTAAACCTATATAAATATGTCTCCAAGGAATCTGCAGAAGAACGTGATGTAAGATCAAGGATTGTAATCGACCACCAACGAATATTTTTATAGATGCATCATCCGGAATATCGGTGGACGGACCGACCCCTGCGACCTTCTCTTCTTTTTTAGGCGGATGCGTCTATCGAATATGCACCATCCCGAAAAATCAGTGGATGGACCCCTGCGACCTTCTCTTCTTTTTTAGGCGGATGCGTCTATCGAATGTATTAGCGTATATCATGATTATGCCGATTTAATGCATCGCCACCAATATTGGCAGGTTCTATAAAATGCACCTGATCTCGCTTTAAAAATTGTGTGTGGCTAAAAAAGTACGTAAGCGGTCACATCCTTTTACGCACAATAGGAATAAAGTTGCACACTCGTGAAGTTCATTCCTGAGTTAAGTTCGCTGATATTATTATTAGAAACATAAAATGTCCTAACACAAGTTTATGATAATTATGCAGGATTGAAATATGTCAGGTGATGTTAATTAAGAAGCTGCATCATGGATCTTTTAATACAGTTCCTTGATTACAACCTTTTGAAATCAATGTACATTAAAAGTATGAGTGATTAGATTTCTTAAGCATTATTTCAGATTATATTCAAGTGTTTGATTTAGTCTGATCTCTTGTTATAATCTCCAATCCTTATTTGAGGAAAATAATGCTCAATCGGTAGTTCGTTAATCTTACATTTTGGGCACTTCTGTTTTTTTCTTTATCTCACCGAGAAAAAACAGAGATGTATTAAACCGACCCGATTAATTAGTGGAAGAATCACACCATATACATTTATCACCCACAAAGCAATATGAGCAGCCACGTTATTTTGAAGACCTATCTCTCTATCTCAAAAAATAAAAAAAATAATAAATAATTCTGGACATTTTATTTTTTAAGATGCCCCTGTTGTAAAAGTCTCTCTATCTTAAAGAACAAAGAATTCCTAGCTAGACATTTTGTTTCCCAAATGCTCATGTCCTTTTGTTTTTGGAAGAAGATAAGAAATATATACCAAAGGGAGGAAGAGGATTACAACATACCCAAATAAGACAAGTAAAGACTCACAGATAACATCTCCATCTGATCGGAGTAATTATAAAATAAAAACTTACATTACAAGCGATAAAAATTAATAATACAACACCTACAAACAAACAAATTATTTTTTTATTTTATTTTTTGATGGGAGTGCACTAACTAACTAAAGAAAACCAGCTACATACAATATAAAATCCCACTAAAACAAGATAGCTATTATCTAAGACAAGATAAGACTAAGAAAAATAGCCAATTTAAAAACAATAGCACACTGCAGCCCCCAGCCAAGCTCCAGATGTGTGTCCCCTTCGTTGCCACTGTGCATCAATCTCCGTGTATCCAGTCCGGCACCGGGAACCACCTTTCCCGGCCATCTCACTACTACCTGTCTCCAAGTGAACCCCAGAAACCCCTCACAACCGTTGACCAACCACCACAGTGCAACAGAAACACCGACCCTACCATCGGAATCACCAGACCAACACCCCATCTTCAATCGGGTGCAATATCAAACCTAGGAGTCTCACAGACATCTTCAATCTGCGGGAACTACCTTCAATCGATAACCGCCACAACCACCTAGGCCCCTCACTGAAACCACCTTAATCCAACAACTACCCACCATCAATCATTCCCAACCAACCTTTATAGGGTAAGGGGGAGCGGGAGCAACTAGGGAGGAAGGGGGAAACAAAAACCCTAGAAGCAAGATCTTGCCCTAGATTCACCGTCCAACACTAATCCACGTCAGCAAACCAATACCAAATCGAGGACCCATGAGCACGATGGCTTAATCCCGCCTCAACTCTAACCGAACTCCAACACCAGAAAAGTGGAAACCATCCTGGCCGATTATGCACCGCCGTAGCGATGACGGCCATCCAGCTCCTCATAGCCACCAAAATCCCACACAAAACCCTAACTAAACAAGAACAAGCTATTTTACCACATCACCACCGTCGGAAAACCGGTGGTGGAGATGGAGACCGGCTTTGGGAGAGAGTTTTTTATGAGAGAAGTCGCAATTGTCGCCTCTCTCAGAGGCTTTTTTTCTAAATGCCCCTATCATATAACTTGTTTGCGAGTTTGTTTTTAGGAGTGGAAAGTGATTCATTTCTTTTATTTTCTCTGATTTGCGAGTTTGTTTTAAGAGAAAATTTGAGTCTCTTTTGTCTCTAATAGTCTGTTTGCGATTTTATTTAGGAGAGAAAAGAGAGGAAAAAAAAGAAAAGTGACTCATTTTCTCTAATTTGTGACCTTTTTTCAGGAGACAAAAGAAGAGAAAATGGAGAAAAGTTTTGGCCTCTTTTGTCTCTAAATCTTTCTTCCCAAAATTAGGAAGAAACGGAGAAAAAGAAAACTCTCATAAGTAATATTTTAATAACGTCCATATTACCCTTGACATCCTTCGTCTTTCCTGTCTAAAACATGAATGTGCAGACTGAAATATTTACCTTTTTCCTCCCTGAGAGTGGAAGTGACAAGTGTTTACTGGGGGTGCACATTGATATATTTCAGAAGATCAGTTTGCAGGTTAATTGGTATATGCCATGGATGCGTAATGTAAATACTTTAGTGAAACTTCTGTTTCTTGTGTTCATTCATAGATCCAAGAAGGAGAGCTCTAGGACAGTATAGTGTCGTACTTTCTCTCGAGTTCTTATTTATTTGAAGGTTTTGGTTGATCAGCTTAGTTTAATGGCAGATTGTTACGAGGGAACTAAGGTGAAGAGTATGCAATGCTACTGGGGCACTTGCATGTCATCTGCTTTAAGATGTTCCATAAATATCATTTAGATGTTATAAAGAAAGTGCGACATATATATATGGCAAATAACGACTTTATATTCGTAATGCGACATATACAACTAATGGATTGTTATTCAAGGATTAGAAAGGCGTAGTGCTATTCTTCTTTAATGTAGAATTCTCACTTGAAGTAACATTCTTGTTCATGCATTCCTTTTTTCATTTAGAAGTAGAATTACATTTATCAAAAAGGCAAGAGGAAAATATTTCAGTACATCAGAGAGGCAGAGGAGTTTAGTCCCTACGAGGGGATACAAAAACTAATACACAAAAGAAGGGACTGAGATGAAGCACTAGAAACAAAAGACTAAAATCCTATCTAGAATATAAAGAAAAATAGCAAGTTTGGATGCTCATTGATCTCTTATAAAATGTTGGGGAATTGATAAAGGACCCCCTTCGTGTATTTTCGATTTTCAGGTCGACCTTCTCGGATATTAATTTCAACAATTGACCTTTTTTATCTATCAATTTGGTCAAATTGAGTACAATTGGTCGTTTTTTTATTATTAATAGATGAATTGGCCTGTAAAAAAGACACAAATACCCCGATCATTCCTATTGTTTATCTTTCTCTTCCTCAATCTTCATCACTAACTCAACTATTTCTAACTCAAGCACCACCACCACCATAATCGAATTGACGCCACACCACCAACCATCAAACCCTTCAGTAATTACCAGCAAACCAACCACAGCATGCCGCCACCATAACCAATCAAACCAAAATCATACCTTAACTCAAACTAAAATTGCCAGATCGGTAGGGAGGGAGGGGGTGGAGAGGTAGGGGCGTCGACGAGCTGGGATGGAAGGGGAGGCGTCAATGATGGCTTCTAGGGTTTTCAGATAAGGGCGATATTGGGGGATTGGGCAGCAGAACGAGGGTACAATGGCAGCACTGGGGTGGCGCAAGGGAAGGGAGTTAGGGTGTCGATGATGACTTTTAGGGTTTGCAGATTGTGGCAATAGGGTGGGGAGGAGGAAGGGAGGGGACAATAGCGTCGACAGGGTGGTGTGGTGGAAGGGAGGTGGGGCATCATGACAGCTGTTAGGTTTCCGAAGATGGCGGGGACAAGGTGGCTAGGGGGAAGGGAATGGACAATGGCGGAAGCAGGGTGGGAATAGAGGGGGAAGGGAAAGTTGTTGGCCGCGACAGTGAAAGGGAGGGGGGTTGGTTAAGTTAGGTTTTCTAGGTCCTTTTATCCCCTTTTCACAAATGCAATTTGGCATTTTAGTGAATGTTAAGGGTATTTTTGGCGTTTTATGTCAAAATTTAGCCGGGTATAATTATTGATAGATAAGGGGGGTCAATTATCAAAATTAATACCTAAGGGGGTCGACCTGCAAACTCGAAATACATTGGGGGGGGGGGGGTGTCATTTGTCATTTCCCCCTAAAATGTTCTATGTGCCTAAGGGTTTTCATACATGAATCTAGAAACTGTAAAAACTTTTGCAATTTGCGTTACAATTGAAAAGATACGGCAATTAGCCAGCTATTATATTTCTAACATGCCATTGGCATGTTTTGAGTTATCTAGCTAGCCTTTTTTTCCTAATTACAATGGGGCTTTTGTATCTCTCTGTACCAAAAAAAGTTTCACAACAAAGATCTAGTTCATTAAAACAATTTGAACTTGACAAATTATGTTGCTTTCTCATATTATTAAAACAAAGTCATTTAGTAGTTGCATATTATTTAATCAAAAAAATTTCAAACTATTTTCGTGCAATGCACGAGTAGAACTACTAGTATACTTAAATAACCGAAGCTCAAAGTTTTTGGTAAGAGCGAGACATTGTGATGATTATTTATACCTAAGGAGCATATCCCTTAGAGAGCATTGAAGTGATTGAAAGTGAATCACCCTCCAAAATTATTTGCATATAAATTGATGTAAAAGCCAATCGAACAACTTCCTTTGTGGCATAGGCTTCTAATGCCAAGGAAGTGGATTTGTAGTACATGGAGATGCCAGAAAGAGTATCGACCAATCAGATGTCAACTATGATAGTGTGAGGCAAACCAAGGATAGGAGCAAGTACAGAGACCGAGTTATCCTAAACAGAGCC
Source organism: Escallonia rubra (assembly GCA_033065855.1). Classification (NCBI taxonomy): domain Eukaryota; kingdom Viridiplantae; phylum Streptophyta; class Magnoliopsida; order Escalloniales; family Escalloniaceae; genus Escallonia; species Escallonia rubra. Next base: position 380,442 of record JAVXUO010001905.1, read on the forward strand.
CGATGAATGGCAGTGCTATGATAGCGAAGACGCAGAATGAGTACGGGAGATAGTCATAAGTCGAACACTAAGGTCCAAGTGTCGAGGTCCATAGTAAAAATCCAATTCATACATTCTTTCCCTCTCTAGAATTCATTAGCTAAGTTTTGGAATGAGAAAGTGAAATTGGATGTTGTTAAAGTACATTCTCAAGTACAATTTTTTTAAGCAGCTGAAATTGCCTTGTCACTAAATGACCATGGCACTCCCCACATGTTTCACCTCACCAAGGGAGCGACATATGCCATTGTTTTGCTACAAGCGACAAAATGCCATACACTTGGCTTTCCCTGCACAACTTCACTCTTTTTGTCTAGGAAGACTAACTCGCATAATGTTGGTACAACCATAAAACACCATTGATCTAGCTACCCAAAATATGGGTGAACACCAAACCTTGCAAACCGGTCCGAATCGCTTAAACCAACAAAATCAAACTGATTCGATCCGAACTATTCAGAAATCTTAACGATTTGATTTCACATTTTTCAGACCGACCTCGGTTCGGTTCGATTCACCGATAAATTTTTTAAAACTGATCACAAAAGGAATCGAACCGACCTATGATAAATTAATCTATTTTCAGTGCCACTCATTAATTATTTCACATTCATGGCACTAAACAAAGCCAAATAAACAAAATCTTGAAAGTCAAAAGAAAAGAGATTAATGAGACCACTTATAACAAAAGCCTAGAGATAAATATCTCTTGTATATTCATTCATTCTTTCTTGGTACGTCAATAACAAAGGCATGCTTGAGTTTCCTTGTAACATATATTCGGAATAAAACTTATCTTATGTCAACCCGAGCACTGTGATATTGAACATAACAAGATAAAATATTACTTCAATTTCATATATTATCTTGATAGCATAATAGGTGTGCAAAGGGACAACTTTTCTAAATGTGCTCAAACCGATTTAAGTAAACCAAACCGAACCATCCAAATAGGTGGTGTTTGGTTCAATTCGGTTCAAAAATTTCCAATTCAATAGGTAAAGGTTTGATTTGGGTTTGACCCCTAAACTGAACTAAACTGAACCACGCTCACCCCTAACCAGTAGAATAACCTTATTAGACGCAACAAGAGACGCATTGAACCTGTTCGTGGTTGAATAGGCTGATGCTTGACTGGCAGGTGGACAAGGTATGATGACCTCTAATGACATGTTTCCAACCCCGAGTGACTTAAGGGTCATGACCTTCAGGGGTGCCGATGAAGAGCCCTTAATGTAAGAGCATGTAAACTAGGCACACAGTCGCCAAGGTGGAGATAATGTCTTGAAGGAGTTACTTATCCCATAGTGAGTCCTTGTATCAGGTACTAGGAGCACCGATATAATGTCACAGATAGGGCTGTAAATAAATCGAGCCGTTCACGAATGGCTCGTGGTTCGTTCTCCTTAAAACTTATTCGCGTTCGTTCATATAATATACGAACCGAACATGAACAAGTTTATAGAGCTCGTTTATTAAACAAGCCGAACATGAACACTCCAAAATGTTTGTAAACGTGTTCGTGAACAACTCGTCTAAATAATAAATTAATTATAATATATTTAAAAAATTAACATTTTCATAATAATATAAATTAATACTTTAAACTGAGGCCCTAAAATTAATTAGCCCAAAACCCCAAGCCCATGGGATTAGCCCAATCTATGAAGCCCAACATCTAAGAAACCCTAGAACTATATAAACTAAAACCTAACCTAAACACATACAAAGCACACACAGAGTGCCGCAGCCGTCTGCTCTCCGTCCCTTTCCCGTCACACACACACACACCTCACAGATTACACATACCCCCTCCACCCCGCCTCTCTCTCTCTCTCTCTCTCCCTCTCTACGCATGTACATCACGACTTTAACGCCGTCAATGACGCCATTTACGACGCCGTCTCCACCCGTCTACGATGCCATCATCACATCTCTTCAAAGTTCGAAGTCATCATCTCGCCGTCGTATGTCTTCGAAGTCTTCATCTAACCGACGCTAGCGTATGTCTTTGAAGTCATCGTCTCCCCGGCGCCGGCGCATGCATCATGGCATTTCTTTGTTTTCATCGCCAACAGATCAAGATCTCCAAGATCTTATTTAATTTGTAGTGTTTTATTATGCATCCCTATTGTATATTCTATAATATCGCTTTTAATTCATTTTAGCTTGATTAGATTGAAAGATTTGAGGATTCCCTTTTTGCAGATTTAAGGATTTAGGGATTTGTTGGATGTTGAACTCGAACACGAGCCGAGTTTCAAAACTCGAGTTCGGCTCGTATTGTTAAACGAGTCGAGCCCGAGTTCTTCAGTCACGAACTCGAGCCGAGTTCGAACATTGAATTTTTTGCTCTTAACGAACTCGAGCCGAGCTCGAACATACCAAAAATTAAACGAACCGAGTTCGAACACACCCATGTTTGGCTCGAACTCGGTTCGTATACAGCCCTAGTCACAGATGAGTCGTCTATCCGACGAGCCAAGGTAGTGTATCGGAGAAATCACCTAGCAGACAGACAAGGTAGTGCCACAAAGAAGTCAACTACATGGTGGAAGTGGAACCTTCATGCCAGAGCACTCTGAGCTTCCTGGCAAAGATAATAATGCTTAGGAATCATCTATCTTGTGATGAGTTCTTATGTTATAGCACGTAGAGTGTGCAAATGTAATTTGTAGAGGATTCGCCTACCCAATGTGCCGAGGAAGTGTCCTGGATGAGTCGCCTACTAGATGGGTCAAGTAGTGTCCCAGAGGAGTTGCTTACTTGGGGGAAGAAGATTTTTTTATGCCAGAGCACTCAGAGCATGCTGAGGTAGCGTCGTGGAGGATTCGTTTATCTTACAGGGTGAGGTACTATCTCGGAGGAGTCTTCTGCCAGGTCCAAGAAGAGTCCTTGTGCCGGAGCACTTTGAACTCCTTCAAAGAGAAAGTATTCCAGAGGACTCACCTATCCCATGGCAAATCCTTCTGCTGGAGCACTTGGTGTGTGCCGAGGTAGTCTTTTGGAAGAGCCTCCTACCTGACAGTTGATGCATTGTCCCGTAAGAGTTACCTACTCAACAGACTAAGGTAATGGCCAGGAAGTTTTTCCTACCTTGGGAAAGAGGAGTCATCATGTCGGAGAACTCATTGCTCCCTAATGGTGACAATGTACCAAAAAGGTTAAATAGTCTTTATGCAGGAGCACCCGGAGCATGCCAAGGTAGTGTGCCAGAAGAGTCGTGAACCTCACGGTCAGTGTAGTGTCCCATAAGAGTATTGTACCCAATGGGTTGAGGAGGTGCCCTAGAGGAGTTCCCTACTTAGCAGAAGAGTAGTCCAAGTGTCGGAGCACTTGGAGCTCCCTAACAAAGATAATGTTCTGGCGGAGTTGCCTATGACGCGGTGTTAATACCCCATTTTTGTAGGTTTTATTTTTTCTAGTCTTATCTAGTAAGTTTATTTATATTGAGCTTAACCCAGGATAGAGTCTAGTAGTTTAGTTTACCTACGATTGGGTTCAGGTTCATTTTTGTTTAATCCACGTGCATTTGTATGGAAAATAGGCTTTTTTTCTAGACCAAGGGCTATATTGTAAATAAGGAAAAGAGCATCTGCCGCTACACTTTTTACCTTCTCTGGTGGCAGTATAGTTGCATCTTATTCTTTTTGTGCAGATTTCTGCGGCCCTAGGCCCCAGGCCTCTATTAAACAGTCATTGGCACCCCCTAAACGCTTTGAAAAAACCTTGAGAGACGAATAGTATTTTGTGAATCCCCTTGCCCATAGACATACATTTGTTCTTTTGATTCTCTTGTATCGTGTATACACCCAAACCAACAGCCAAGCAATCCATATCAAAAGGTATAACACCTCTCCTTTATTGATGGAGTAAATCCCTTCCGAGCGATAAAATTATGGTCCTTGGATGCAATAAACCAATATTCTTCTGGTTCTCATATTCATACATTTAGTTGCATATGTATTTTCATAAAACCACATACCAGAATTTAGGTAGCTCTCCCAAGGCGAGAACTACGAGGTGGTTTTAATCCCGGTTAGACCGGTCAGTACCTAGGCCACTTACCTCCGGAATTGAGCTCAAACTAATAATCAGGTAATTTAGGGTTTGTTCTTATTCTAAAAGATCTTCAAAAAATCACTAAAAACACGTAAAGACCTATTTAGGGTGTGATAAGGTGTCTAACATCTTCTTGTCATTTTAGTATTTGAATCTAAGGTTCCACAAACTACATAGCTTATCTGGTGATCTATTTAGGCTTTTCTAGTTTTTCTCCTTAATTTGGTATCTTGAAAGACCAGATTGATTGGATGCATGTCATCACAGTGGCAACTCTGTTGAGGACTAAAATTAAGAGCACTAGACTTGATATACTTGTTTTGATGATATTTTTTTTATTTGTTGTCTTTTAGGTGTTTAGTCGCATACTTGTACCATCCACATACACTTCAACCTCCTTATGGATCATATCATTAAACATGGTGGTAGTAGCTTGCTGGTATGTAGCCCTGACATTCTTCAAGCCGAAAGGCATCACTGTGTAACAGAAGGTACCTCAAGTGGTGGTGAAGGTTGTCTTCTCCTGGTCCTCAGGAGCCATTTTTATCTGGTTATACCCCATAAAGCAATCCAAAAAAGATATCAACTCATGCTCGGATGTGTTGTCTATGATCAGGTCTATGATGCGTAAAAGGAAATCATCATTGGGAGAAGCTCGGTTTAGCTCTCGATAACCCACACACATCCTGACTTGGTCCGAAGGCTTTGGGACAGATACGATATTGGCTAGCCATGTAGGGTATTCAATCACTCAGATGAACCCTATGTGGAGTAACCTCATCACTATCTTCTTAACCTTGAGGGACCACTCCGGTCTGAACTTGCAAAGTTTTTGTTTGACGGGTTTGGCTTCGGGTAGGATAGGTAGGTCGTGTTCCACAACAGAAAGGTCTATAATGGGTATGTCACTATATGACCAAGCAAATACATGGATAAATTCCCTAGGGAGTGCAATCATCTCTTCTCTCATCGTCTCATCTAGACTAACCCATATCTTGATTTCTTTTATGTTTTCAGGGAGCCTATGTTCACTTGAACTGTTTCCTCGGACACTGGCTTGACACAACTAGATTTTCAATTTTTAATTTCTTTTAACGTTTCTTTTAATATATATATATATATTTTTTCTTCTAAGTCCATTAAGTGTGACTCATCATTAACCGAATTGATTATTTTATCATGGCCTATATCATTGACCAAGGGATAATCAAAATCAAGCATTACATTATCGATCAAATAGGCTGGAAACACATAATAGATGAACAGATTCAAATTGGTTAAGGTGACATAGGCATCAAAGTCTTCCGGCTCCCAGAGGCGGAGCTCCTGCCTGACCGGGGGGGGGGCATGGCACCCCCCACCTTTTTGGAAATTTTTTTTTTTAGTTATTTCAATTAGATACTCATATTTTACGTATTTACAAAAATGCCATTATATCGTAACTAATTGTTTAGGGTTTCTTTTTATTGTATTCTTTACGCTTTGAGTCACCGGCCGTCATAATCTTTTCGTTCTCATTTTTCATTCTTCCAAATTCTAAATTTCAAATCTCCGAATTACGAAAAAATACGAATTGATCGAGGTGAGTTCTTTTGTTTTAAGTTTAATTCTTGAAGTATTAACAAATTCAATAGTTACGCTACTTATCGTATTAATGTATTCAATTGTTACGCTATTTTAATAGTTACGCTATTCATTAGTTTAATTTTTATAGTATTAACGTATTCAATTGTTACACTATTTCAATAGTTAAGCTATCGTTAGTTTAATTCTTATAGTATTAATGTATTCAATAGTTACGTCAAAACACGAATTGAGCAATTTACTATACATTTATCGTACTCAATAGTTACGCTAATTATAATATGTTTATTTTTGTAGATGAGAAAGTCAAAGTCACGCACAATTGATTCTTTCTTCCAAACAAAAAATGTTAGTAGTAGCAATGTTGATGAACGACTTCCTCCAACCAAGAATGTTAATGATGATAACATTGTCGCACCAATTCCTAATCTTGCTACTGACGTTGAGATTTTGAGTCCAGAAAGTCGACCTAAAAAATTTCCAAGACTTGAAAGTATGAACGTCAGCAATGATTTTGAGCGTGATCCAGGATTGCGGCCACAAATATGGGAATATCTTGCCGATCAACGTGATGAAATTCAACGAAGATATATCAATGCCGGTCCATATCAGTGTATACTTTCTTCATATCCAAAATCTAGACCAGTAAGTCATCCTCGTCGCTTTCAATCTTCGTGGTTCGAATTATTTAAATCATGGTTAGAGTATTCTCCTACAAAGGATGCAGCCTTTTGTTTGCCTTGTTTTCTCTTTAATAAGCCGGGGGCAAATTCTGGACAAAGTGCATTTACTATTGAGGGATTTAGAAGTTGGAGAAAAGTTAGGAACGGAAAAGATTGTGTTTTTCTAAATCATGTGGGAAGTGATCCCAATTCGTGTCATAGAAGTGCTCAAAAAGCTTGCGAAGATTTAATGAATCAACCTCAGCACATACAACAACAGTTTGATAAATGCACTTCTCAGCAAATAGAAGCCAATCGAAAGCGACTAAGAGCATCAATTGATGCCGTTCTATATCTCACGTTGCAAGGATGTGCACTTAGAGGTCATGATGAGAGTATAAATTCGAAAAATCGTGGAAACTTTATCGAATTGGTGAAGAGATTTGCTAGGTATAATGCGAATGTTGCAGAGGTTGTTTTAGATAAAGCCCCTCTCAATGCCTCTTACACATCACCGATGATCCAAAAACAAATCTTACATGTTGTATCAAAGAAAGTGAGACGAGCAATTTTCAAAGAAATTGGTGATGCAAAGTTTTGTGTACTTGTTGATGAAGCTCATAAAAAAAAAAAAAAAGAGCAGATGGCAATTATCTTGAGATTTGTGGATAGTGATGGCCTTCTTCAGGAGCGTTTTTTTGGTCTTGTTCATGTTTCAGACACCAAGGCCTTAACATTAAAGAATGAATTATTTTCACTTCTTTCTCATGAGGATATTAACATCCACAACATCAGAGGCCAAGGATATGATGGGGCAAGTAACATGCGAGGAGAATTTAATGGTTTACAGGCTTTAGTAGCTAAAGAATGTCCATATGCTTACTATGTCCATTGCTTTGCACATCGTTTGGAACTAGCATTAGTTGCAGTGTCTAAAGATATTGATCAAATTCAAGACTTCTTTGACACATTAACTCTTATTGTCAACTCAGTTGGTGCTTCTTGTAAGCGTGTTGATGAGTTAAAAGCTGCTCAAGCAAGTGAAATTGCAGAATTGATTGCTATTGATGAGCTTGAAACTGGTACTGGGTTAAACCAAATTGGCACTTTACAAAGAGCTGGTGATACTCGTTGGAGTTCTCATTTGAAAGTTATTTCAAGCTTGATGAAAATGTTCAACGCAACTAGTGTGGTTTTAAGTACCATTGGTGATGTAGGTGATACTTCTAAACAACGTTTGCATGCAAATGCAGCCTATGAAAGTCTGAATTCTTTTGAGTTTGTGTTGATCTTGCATCTTATGAAAGCGATTTTTGAAATCACTGAAGTTCTTTGTCAAGCTTTACAACGAAAGTCACAAGACATTCTTAATGCCATGCACCTTGTTTTAACCACCAAAGCACTTATTCAAAAGTTGAGAGATGATGGATGGGAAGAGTTGCTCATCACTGTGAAAACTTTTTGTGAGCGTCATGGAGTAAATGTCCCAGATATGACTGCTATTTTTGTTGGAAGAAAGGGTAAAGCTCGTCATCAACCAGATGCAATTACAGTTGAGCAGCATTATCGAGTGAATATATTTATTGCTGCAATTGATTTCCAATTGAAGGAGCTGAATTATAGATTTAACGACAATGCAGTAGAGCTACTTACTCTCAGTTCTACTTTGGATCCTAGAGAAATGCATCAAAATTTAAGATGTGATGATCTTTGCATGCTTGTTGACAAGTTTTATCCTGAAGACTTTACTGAGCAAGAAAAACTGCACTTGAAGATGGAGTTACAACATTATAAGCTCGATGTTGCTCAACATCCCGATTTTTGTCATTTGTTAACTATATCTGAGCTTTCTCCATGGCTTGTGAAGACCAGGAAATCAATGATCTATCCACTTATTAGTAGGTTGATCAGGCTTGTACTTACTCTTCCGGTATCTACTGCAACTACTGAACAAGCATTTTCGGCTATGAAGATGGTCAAAACTCAACTTCAAAATAAGATGGATGATGATTTTCTCACGGATTCTTTGATTGTGCGCATTGAGAAAGATATTGTGGAAACGTTTACTATAGACTCGATCATTGATGATTTTCGTGACTATAAAGAATGCCGAGTTCTGCTTTAACCATCAATGTATAGAGTTACTTTTCTTGTTTTGTGAAACCTTGATGAACTACATTTAATCTTAGTGTTTTTTTATTTTTCATGGTTTATGTAAACTCGAACCTTCTTCATTCATTTAGTTAACCATCAAATTTTTTATGTCTTTTTTCTCCCCCCCCGTTAGACTTTCTGGATCTGCCTCTGCCGGCTCCGGAGCATATTTGGTAGCAGGATTTCCTTCACTAACCTCTCCCATAGTCATTGGTCCATGCTCGATCATCCAATTTTGTGTTTCACCCTGTGCTGGAGTGATTAGGCATGCTAGGTCTATGGTCTGGTCGTCCACTTCACAGATAAGAAATGAGATAAACATATTTATGAAGCATGCTGTCATTGCTTCCGGATCCATTGAATCCATCCAATCTGAGACTTCTTCGGTACTTGGATTTGTCTACACTGGCATTTCTTCATCCTCAACCCACCTCATCCTTTGATTCGGTTCCCAGTCTCAATACTGTAAATTGGTTCCGAAAATCCATAGAAGGGCTCATTTTTTCCTTCCTTAGTGAAGCGTCCTTTCATAGTAAAGATCATGGTTGAGCTCATCCGCTTCTCATTTTTCTTATCATTCTTGGCATGGGTGAGCTTTCAGATAGCTTCATTTATCTCTTTTCGGGTTGGCTTGTATCCCCAAGCCGAGCTGGTCCTTCTTATTCTTAATATCTTGAAAGTTAGGAATTCCTTGACAGTTTTGTCCTAAACCTTTTCCTAGAAAGTAGAAGAATTGTTTCATCATGGGGAGCACTGCCGTACAGGGTGCAAAAGTGACGATGTTTTCGTCATGACAAAATTCCTCGTACTCGAGACATTGAACTGGGTGATCCATCTTAAATCCACTGAGCATAATATCCAAAGAATCATGTGGCACCTGAACACTGTCCTTCTCAACCTGCCCGATCTGTGGCAACTGTGAATCTCCCATTATGGTAAAAACGGCATCATTCAACACAAATTTGACCTTTTGGTGCAATTTAGAGGGGATTGCACCCGTGGAGTGTATCCAATGTCAACCTAATATAAGATTAAAGGTAGACATAATATCCAATACCTGAAACTCGACAAAGGTGGTAGAACCCATAGTCATTAGAAGCTTCATTATACCAATTACCCCTCTTCAAGTGTTATCATATGCTCGGACTACTTGGTTGGAATGGGTGAAATCTGAGAGGTGTATACCAAGGGTATGAATAGTGCGGAAGGGACAGACATTTAGAGCAGAACCATTATCTATAAGGATAAGATGAATCATTTTATCAAGCACTCGCATAGTGATGTGGAGCTCATCATTGTGGCTTAGTCCTGATTTGGGCAGCTCAGACTCGAAAAATGTGAGGACATTCTATAATGTATAGCCCCTAGCACTTATAACAGGTTTTTAGGCTGGGTCTGGATTGGTATCTGGGCTTTGCTGAGAAGTTTGATAAGGGCTTGAAAGTGGGAGTATGAGGCTGATAGTAGTCCCCATATGGAAATATTGGCTTGGGTTTTCTTCAAATGTCTGAAGACCTCGTCATCTGGAAGGTCTTAAGAGAACAATGGGTCAAATGTGGCTGAATGGGGTGGGGTCTGGTACACTCGACTTAATCTGGTTAAGTGGGACACACTGGAATTGGGTCAGAACATAAAAACAGTTTCTTTACCGTACTCTTCTCAACTGTACAAGTCTCTCAATTCATCAACTCCTCATAAGTAATCACATCGCAAAGTTGTGGCAGAGAATCATAGCAAACACTGACCTCAAAACTAGCTGGTTGGTAGGGATAATAAAAGCAGGATCCATGAATGGTTGGTTGTCATCAATACAGTTAACCCCATGGGTAGGTAATGGTTCTTTTCGGATGTTTGGTCTGATAGGAGAGGACACTTCACCCTTATCGATGAGGTCTTGTACGACATGTTAGAGGGTGACGCATCTTTGATGGTAATTACAAAAGGCATTCACATTATATCCATCGGGTATCACTGTTGGTGTAGGGATAGGTGGTAGCTTGGAAATCATTCCCCTTCTTAGTAACTGTTCCAAAACCTTAGGAAATTGTGCATTCAAGAGGGTGAACTTTCGTCTGGGCTCTATAGCGGGTTCCCATGTCATTATTCGAGGCACTTGCATGGGTTAATATTGTTGGTTGATGCTGGCTTAGACTGCATATTGGAACTTCTTGGAATGGCTGGGTACGTTCCATGTGGTTTTAACTCACGAGAGATGGTTCCCTTGTTGATTGCATCTTATGTCTAAATGAGGGATCCCATGAGAACGTTGAACCTATGTGTGGTAATGACCAAAAATATAATCGTGGTAAACTGAAAGCCAGTCACTTCTCACGATGTTTACTTGTTCTTCCTCAGTAGGGCGATTCACCAACTGAGATGCCTTATTCCTCCATCTCATGGTGAAAGCTGAAACAGACTCCCTTGGCTCTTGCTTCGCGGTTTCCAAATCTCTCCGGCTGATATTTAGGTCTACATTATACTGATATTTTCTAACAAACTCTCTCACAACATCTTCCCATGTGCGATCGCAGGCTTCATCCAAAGTAAAGAACCATCGGGAAGCAGCTTCTATGAGCGTACGATGGAACAACTGTATCAACTGATTTTGATTTACCCTATATGGGGATAAAATGCTCGCTTATACATCCTCACGTGAATCTTAAGATTTGTGGTCTCATCAAACTTATCCATCTTTGGCATCTTGAACTTGAGCGAGAACCTATCCTCGGGGTTCATGATTAAGGCACTAAGGTCCAAAAGGTCCTCGACTCTCCTCATCCTAGCGATCTGGGAATCGAGTACAACTAACTTTTCCTTCCATTCTGGTCCAATGGGTTTTTTAGTCTCTTATTCCTCGGTCTCATACATCCAATCAAACTCTGGACCTTTTTTCTTATCATCTTTCTTCCCATCTTCTTCCAGGTCTTTCCTACTTCTCCTCTTGAGGTAATCCAACTCTTCGGCGGTTCAAGATTGTTGCTCGGTTAGGGTAGTAAAACCATTCTGGAGATGTTTCTGAAGCTCGCTGATAAGATGGACCAAATTGGAGATCTATGGGAATTCTTCGACCATTGGAGTTTGCGAGAGCTTTCCAGACGAGTCTCGATATCAACCACGCTTAGCCTTAACTGTATGGGAAAAGTCCTCGAAAATTTGATGATACATTCCATGTATATTGAGCTGGCTGGCTCATACCATAATGAGGGTGAATGAAGATTTTTCTGGTCTTTAGGGTATTTCTTGGATTTTTGGCAAGAAGGACTAACTAACCGTCCAGTCATCTAAAGAGATAACCGGCCGGTTGGTCAGTGGGTGGAGGTTTATATTTGGGATTTTTCTAGAAAATTTTGTGGAGATAATGTCTTATAACTAACATCCGGTCATCTTGTCAAATAACTGGCCAGTTGGTCAGTGGTTCGAGGGGATTATTCTTGGTAATTTTAGAATTCAAGGTTCATGACTAACCATCCAGTCATCTAAGAGGATAACCGGGCATTGGTCAGTGGGTTTGATCGGGGTATGAACTAGCCAATCTCAAAGCGTTTAAGCAAATGCACATACTGACTAATCGTCAGTTGGGAGCACGGATAACTGGCCAGTTAGTCAGAGTCTCCGCTTTTTTGTGAAATTACCAGTTTAGCTTATAGAATGTCGGTGGTTTCCCTGCCAACATGCTATAGGCCAATACAGGTATTCTCCCAACAAATGGTAGAAAACTGAATGGTACGGGTGTGAGTTTTTCTCCTTATAACACCGGTGTAAAGGTCACTCCATCAGCTTGACTGTACCATATTCCTCACGTCTATAACTATTTAGTTAATAATGGGTGATCACCAGTACATATACAAGTCATTTAATATACCAAGAGACCAGGAGGAATCTTTATTACAAGGTACGTGGAGTTGAGAACTTGATCGAAAGTTTGCCTTAAGCCCAGGAAGACCAAGGGCCTAGAGTGTGTCGCTCTCAAATGGGTGAGTCGGGGTCAGACATGCGCGTTTGTGAGGTATGGAAATAAAAGCGCAACCACAGTTATATCATATTGTACATACCACAGAAAAATACAAGAGAAATACAACAAGGCCAAAATCACGAGAAACTTTTCAAGTCTAGTCCTCTTAATGTTTTTAAGTCCCCAGCAGAGTCGCCATTGTGGCGCACCGCCTCGAAAAAAGTCATTGGAAAGAGGATTTTCAAGAGTCGCCATCTTATTTAATAAGGAAAAATAAGAAAAAACCAAAAGGTGACTCAAATGTGTCCAAGAAGGACGACTAGTTTATCAAAACCAAGAGAGGGGTCCGGAGACTAAGTAACGCAATGGAAAGGTGTTAGACACCCACCACGCCCTTTCGGTCTCTACTTCGTTTCTAGTGATTTTTGGCCTAAAGAACACGTAGCATGTAAAAATATGACACGACTCACCTTAAGCTAATTTTTATATTTTTTTTGCTTGGACTAGACAATTGGGATCAAGTGGCCTACGTATCCGATCAGACTAATCGAAATAAAAACTACCGTAGTTCGACTCTGGTCCTACGGGAAGTAGTCTACAATTCGGGACTTAAACTTAGAGAATAAAAATAAAAATAAATATTTTTTATTTTGAAATGAAATGTGACTACGGGGAAGGGATGACAATCTATATGATTTATATCCTAAGAAAACTGGAAAAAGTTACCTCGCGATGCAGCTTGCCTTGATGAATCAGGAGGGCTCGTCGTTAGATCCACGATGCAAAGAAGAAAGTGACGTTTATAGAGCTGATTTGGATGGCTAAAATTCTCAAGAGAGACTAGACGTCATTTCATGAGGAAATGGCATGCAAACTCTAAATAGAACAAGCTTGATAAATAGACCTAATGTCTCTGACCAAAGTCTGACCTTTAAAAAGGAGGCCAAGACCCCTTTTGGTAGTGCTCGGATCACAAAATCTGATAAGATTGACAATGTCAATTTGCAAGGCTGAAGATAAGTCAAAATAGGTGATAAAATCACAGATTGAAAAAGTCAACTAACCGGCCGGTTAATCGAAAACTCACCGGTTCACCCCATTTATTAAAAATATTTTTTCTGAATCTTGAGGCATTATCTGACCTTAATTTCGGTATTTATCTCTGAAATCGCAAACGGGATGTACCACATTCGGGATGAGTCATTTTTTAACCATAAAATAAATTGATTTGATCTCTACATCAAGGATAAATTATGGATTTTTCCAAAATACATCAATCGAGATAATCTAGACCATGGACTGGACTAATGCAGTGGACTGGACTGGATTGGATATACAATGGATTGGAGTGGACAATTAAACAAGGAGAACTGGACTGGACAATTAAACTGGACCAAATTAATTAAATAAAACTGGATTGGATTAAATAATTAAATTACATCACTAAGTCCATACTCAATAATGCATTTTAATTAATAATTTAGCTCATTATTTAATTAATTAAAAAATGCCTACAAAAATAGGTGTCTACAACAAGCCTTCACTTAAAGCCGATTTGCCCTAACGCAAGTGGGGAAAGTTGGTAACTATCAAACAACAGTGGCTAAGCAGCACGTCGCAGGTTTTGAACCTTGGAAAGACGTATGGCACTTTCACGTAAGGACTCAAGTTTTATTTTAGTATGTCTTGACCAGAAGAGTTGTAAAACGTGGCAAGGGTTGGATGAAAATTAGTCAGGATGGTAAAACGAGGTCCTTTCCAGTCCCAAAATATGTCAACGTCAGTTCACTCAAAGGAACTTAGCATGAGCAGAGTAGTAAAAAGGCAAGCCTACACCCATGGGAACTCCAGGTTGGATCATCCTAGAGGCTTGGCCAAAACAGAAAAACTTAGCAGGCATGCCTAAAAACATATGGCAACTCCAGATTGGAGCGACTAAAATCCAAATGATTATAGCTCACCTATAAAAGCTATAAATGTTGTCTAAATTACTCTTCTTCAACACCCAAAAAAACTATCACATAACGTATGTTATCTCACTTCCATTTACCTTACGTAAACAGGTTTATCTTAAGTTAGGGTAGAACATCGAGTTAGATGTTTGTCTCTCTTCCATACAGTCCCCTAAGTAAATATATTCTCAAACTTAAGTGTGTTGTATGGTCAAAGTGTTATTATTTCCACTATATTGCTCAACTGCACAACTATGTATGGCCACCGCCTACAAAATTTTCCTTGGGGCCTAAAAAAGGCCAAAGAAATGTCAAGTCTCCATCTTATTTTACCATTAAGAAGGAAAAATAACTTTGTCACACCCCACGTCATTAATGAAGGATCACTTGGACAATTAATATAAACGCTTAAAAGAAGATGGGTTACAAGAAGAGGATTCGTAGTTGAAAGAAAACAAGGACAAGTGCGGAAGCCTTGCAAAAAAGTTAAGCTAAATTGGTCGGGTCGGATGTTGGTTTAGACAACACTGAAGTATCATAGTTGGTCAATTTAGATTGCTTCATTAAGTGATACACTTAAAATTGAGATTCTTAAATGAACTACAAATTACATGTTCCTCTTTAGGAACGCTTTGCACTAGTCACATATTTGTTGTAATGGTTTAAATAAAGGTACACAGGCAGCCCGTAAAGTTACCTTGAGTGAGGCTAAATTCTTAAATCTAAGCTTCTTTATTCAGTATTAAAATAACCCGATTACATTCTCAATGTGAGAACCCACTAGGCTGAAAACCTTGAAAAAGGCGGCCTAGGAAAAGTTAGGGTAAAAAAAAATCTAAGTCCATCTGTAATCGAGGATGAGCTTATCTTTTAAAGCATTATCAAGATTGTTTCCATCTTATGGTCAGGGGACTATCCCCACTTTCCAAGAGGACGGTGGATCCACACTTTCTTTTGTCATTCCCACTGAAAGTTAGTCGTTTGGTCACGAACAATTTTCCTTTGCGAGCTTTTTTTTTCCTTTTGTCGGTTCTCTCTATGTCATCTTCCCTTTGCCTTTGTCTTGTCGGTTAGCCATTCTAGGATATCTTGTCTCTTTGTTTTTTCGTCAGTGTAACATTCCTTGAGGTAGGCGTCGATCCCTTAGATTGAAGTTTTTTTGTTGTCGTCAAAGTTCCCTTTCTTTTTGTTTCGATCAAAACCCCCAAAAAAATGTATGCTTTTATCCCATCCTTTGGCTCAGTCGTAGTACGGGTGCTTGTTGTAGTTGTTTGACTTTCTTTCTCGGTAGTGGATGCAATCTCGGGTGGAATAGGATGAACAAGTGGCTGGTCTCGATGTCTGTGCTCATTTGAGGTAAGCCTTAAGTCTTCTATGAATTTCCTTCAGTATCGAATTTCTCACCAATTACTCTGGAACTATCCGGGGTTTGTGTATCCAAATAACCAAGATCTCATCTTGCATCTGAGGGCAATCAAAGCGTTTAATATTGCTCCGGGGAGTTTTTGTGATATATTAGGCTGTGGTCCCAGACTTTCATGTACGCGTGCATCTTTTTTTAATTATTCAAGTATCTTGATTTCTTTGCTTCTTTGAAAATCCCATTTCAAATTGGCCCACAAGGTATGTTTGTTAGAGACTACAATCTTCTAAATTCGAGGCCATAATCATCTGATATATGCATCAGAAAACTTAGGTAGATCAGGGCCCATACCACTGAAGTAAACCCCGACATGAAGGTAATGATGTCTATGAGGATGAGTTTCCATATCCGTGAGATATAGTCTTGATCATGGTGGGAGTGAGAAGATGTTATAAGGCCCCGTGATAATTTGCTCGTAACCGAATTGTTAGAGACTCAAAGAGGTGATGTAAAAGGATGAGGATATCAACACAATGAGGCATACAAAATAATAACCTGAATTTCTCAAGATTAGCTCGTGGTTCCTCTACCAGTTGCAATACCAACGAATATAATTCGACTCTTTGGTATGGAAAATCGATTTCAATCATCGATTCTAGAATGGCTTTCAAATCGTAAAGCATGGGTGTTAAATGATTGAGGAGATATCTTGTATTTTCAATGTTAGCCTCTCGCCTCTTGTGATTCAGCATCCAAATGCATAAATGACAGCCTTTGAATTTGATGGTTTGATCCTTGTGAACCTCAACTGTGGTGGCATCGATGGTCTCCACAACAATTACATGTGCTAGACTCTTTTTCTTCAGAGCTACTTGGGATATAATATTAGAAAATCTCATATCACCTAGCCCATTACTTGTAACAATAAAAAAAATTCAATGAGGCATAGTGCACGAGGTGAAATCCTACCGTTGGCATATCGTTTTCGTTGTTATTGGGCTTAGCCAAGAATTATTCCATGACAAAAGGTAAGAGAATATCATTACCCCTAACAGATTGTGAGAAATCGCATTAGGGAAGCATAATATCCATCCTGGATTGTCAGTAGTGAAATCTGGAGTTTAGTTGGAAGGTCCATCAAAGTTGAAAATTCTTCCCATGTCGGGCAAACATGATCTTTGGGGTCCCAAAACTTGCATGCGGCTCTCATTATGCCATTAAGAATCAACATTGATTTCAAGCTCGTGATCTCTTTTAAGCGAAAGCGCTCTTCAAGATGGATTAATCCTACTTTGTTGAAAGATTCTAAAAGTTCATAATTGAGCATCAAAATTTAGTTGAACTTCACCAAGTTGTGTCATTGGGAGTTTATGTGTTAAAACTGACTAGAAAGTTAGGTATTTATATAGCAAAATCAATGATGTTATGAAGCTGTAAATGAACCAAAATTGTGCAGAATTTAACTCAAGTTAGGAAATAATACTGGTCAATACAAAGTATATCGACCAGCATGTTTGTTTTCAAAAAAAAATCTCTAATCAACTGACCGGCATATCAGTTCTTAAAGCCAACAAGTGTACCATCCAGTACACCTCAATGTGAAAACATTTGAAAATTTTTCACGACGTTTGGTTTTTTGTTTGTCCTATCCAATCCTATTGATCCTAAGAGGCTATCTTATTGTGTAAATTTTTCATTAGAGGAATAATATATATTATGAATCCCCTCGTATATATTGTAACGCTCCGTACTTTTGAGAGGTGTCCAAAATAATAATTTGCCAGTCATGAGAATTAAAGGGTGATAATTTTTAGCGATAATCGGGACTTGGTATAGTATGAAAGGCTAAAATTCCTATGGGGTCAAAGTGTAACTATGAAAAGTTTTGGGGTTAGTTTATAATTATAAAAAGTTTTGAGGCTATTGTGTGATTATGGAAAATAGGTTGGATTAGTGCCATACATGCGTAAAAATGTGAGAAAATGTCATAAAACGTTGCCACCTCCTAATTTTTTAAAATGGTGACTAACCTAGTAATTTAAAATTGAAAAATAAGATAGAAAATGTAAGAGATCAAGGAAAGATAATATATATATATAGCGGGATATTTCGGCTGAGAGATGGAGAGGGAGGGAAATAGAGAGAGAGAAAGAGAGAAGAGGAAAAAGAAGGAAAATTGGAAGCAAATCATTAAGGTAAATTCTGCTTAGTGTGTGTAATTCCAGTTTGTGTATTATTTTCAGTGTCTGTGAGTATTTTTCTAGTGTGTGTGCTTTTGGGGTTGTAGGTGTGTCTTAATAGGATATAAGAGGTGTGAAATAGTGAAGGAAAAGAGGGGTGTGTTGAGTGATTATGTGTGTTTTAAGAGTGTACAGGGTATGTGTTTAAGTGTACGCGTGTATGTATCACTGCTGCAGTAGCAGCAGTGGTGCTGTGCGGGTTTGTAAGTGCTGCAGCAGCAGTTGTGATGTGTGTTTTAGGGGCTGCAGTAGGGGGTGGAGGTGTGTGTTTTCGGGACTGTAGCATGTGTGTGTGCGGGTGGGGGGTTTGCAACAATGTGCATGAGTGTGTGTATTTGTGCAGCTGTTTGAGTGTGCTGGTGCAATGAGTGCTTATGGGTGTGTGTTAGTGAGGAATGAAGATTTGTGTGTGTTGTGGAGAGTGGATAGGTGTGTGTAGTACCTTAATTATGCATGTGTAAGGGTGTGTGATGTGAGCTCTATTTGTGTGAGCGTGGGTGTGTATGCAGTGAAGTCTGCGCGCGCGCGCGCGTGCGTGTGTGTTATGTGAGTTAAGGTGTGTATATGTGAGGTGTGGTATTGTGTGTAGACACCCCATTTTTGTAGGCAATTTTATTTAAATAAGCAATGGGCATTACTATTTAATAGAATGCATTACTGAGTTTAAGCTTAGTAATGTGATTTAATTAATTAATTTAGTCCAGTCTAGTATAATTGTCCAAGTCCAGTCCAGTTGCATGTCTAGTCCAAATCCAGTCCCTCAGTCCAGTCCACTGCATTAGCTCAATCCATATATGTCCAGTCCAGTCCAAGGTCTAGATTATTCTAATTGATGTAGTTTGTTTAGATGACTTGGAAAAATAATCCATGATTTATCCTTGATATAAAGATCAAATCAATTAGTTTTTTGGTTAAGAAAAGACTTACCCTGAATCTCATAGTTATGAATACAGTACCGGAGTGCATACCGTTTTTTTCATAAGATGGTACGTACCAGTACCGGTACCGTCTCGGTACCGTCTTAAAATTTTCATCAATAATATACATCTGTAATATTCATTCATTGGTTAACTAACAAAATATACATATATATCTTTTTTTACTAACAGCTCCTGTAGAATAAATTGTTTGTCCTATAGAGTTTCAATTACATTAAGTTTCAAATAAAATAAATCGCTTATTCAATTGAATTACATCTTCTAGGATTATCCCCTCTTTTCAACGGTCTCATTGGCAAATTCTTATCTAAGAATAAGTTGTTTGTTTAATAATAACGTATTCAGGTTCAAGAATTAGCTGTTTTTATGTGTGTGCGCGTGTGTGTGCTCGCGCACATGTCTGTAAAGCAGTACATTATAATTTATATAGATGAAAGAATATGCTCAAAATTTTCAGGTATAAAGTAAATCAAAGCTAAGTGAATATTATGAGCAATAAGCTACACAGGCTTTGATAGGTATAAAAGAACTTAGAGTATTTATTCAATTTAATCTTTATATGGTCAGTTTACAAAATTTCTAACAAAATTTGTTACTTTTACATTTTCTAAGGAACCGGTACAAAACAGAATATCTCGGCCAGTACGTAGTTCTCAGTCGGTATCACATGTATCGGCCGGTACAACCGGTACAAAACGGTATTTTGACCGGTACAAAATGTAAGGGTACCGTACCGGTAGAAGGTAAAAACGGTACGTACCGGCCGGTACGGTATTGATAACTATGTTGAATCTGGTACATCCCATTTGTGATTTTGGAGATAATTACCGAAAATAGGGGCAGATAATGCCTCAAAATTTGGGAAAATCATTTTTAATTAATGGGTTGAACCCACCAGTTTTTGACTAATTGGTTGGTTAATTGACTTTTGTCAATTTACGATTTTATAATGTATTATGACTTATTTCTAGCTTTGCAAATTGGCATTGCCAATCTTATCGGATTTTGGGACCCTAAACACTATAAAAGGGGGTCTTGGCCTTCATTTTAAGGGGTTAATCAGTTCAAGAGCTTATTCTCTTTAGAGCTTGTGCGACATTTCTTTGTAAAGTGACATACTATTTCTCTCGAGAAGGCTACCACTCAAACCACCTTTAAAACATTTTTTTGCTCTTTGCGTCATACATCTAGAGGTATACTTTTACTAGCTTTTCTAGGGCAGAATTCATATAAATTGTCTCCCCTTCCCATGATCTCATTTCATTTCAAAAACAACAAAAAGAGTCTTTTACCTTTTCTTTGTCTAAAGTCTAAGTTCGAAATGTAAATTACCCATCGTAGGACCAGAGTCAAACTAAGGCGTTTCTGATTCCGATATGTGGGCAATTCGACCCTTGCTGTCGAGTTCAAGCCAAAAGTCTAAAATTAACTTAGGGTGAGTCATGACATGTTTTGCATGGTATGCGTTCTTAAGGCAAAATTCTTTAAAACGAAATAGAGACCAAAAGGGCGCGGTGGGTGCCTAACACCTTCCTGTTGCATAACTTAGTCCTTAGACCCCTCTTTTGGTTCCAATAAGACCAGTCATTCTTTTAGACACATTTAGAGTCAATTTAATTTTTTTGTTGTTTTCCCTAGTTTAAATTAAATAAGATGGCGACTCCATTAAAAAATCCTTTTTCGAGGATTTTTCTGAGGTGGTGCGCCACAGGGGCGACTCTGCTGAGGACTGGAAAAAAAATTAAGAGGACTTGAATTGAAAAGTATTTTTTGATTTTTTGGTCTTGTATTTTCTTTGCATTTCGTGACATGTACAATATGACATTACTGTGGTATTTGTGTTTTTATTTCCATACCTCACACACGCGCATGTCTTACCCTGAACTACCCATTAGAGAGCAAAAGTTGAAGCCCTTGGTCCTCCTGGTCTCAAGGTGATCTTTCGATTGCGCTCTTAACTCCACGGCCTCATACTAAAGATTCCTCATGATTTCTTGTTACATCAAACGACTTGTATACGTACTGGTGATCGCTCATTTTTAACTTCCTAGTTATTGGCAGGAAGTATATGGTACAGTCGAGCCAATAGGAGTGACCTTTACACCAATTTTATAAGGAAAAACCTCACACCCGAACCATTCATTGTTCTGCCCTTTACTTGGAGAATACATGTATTGGCCTATGGCATGTTGGCCAACCAGCATTCTGTAAGTTAAAATTGATAATTTTGCAAAAAAAGGCATACTTTGACTAACCAACCGGTTATCCGTGCTCCTAACCGAACGGTTAGTCAGTATGTGCATTACTTGAAAATTTCAAAATTGGCTAGTTCATCCCCTGATCCAACCCACTGACTAACTGGCCGGTTATCAGTTAGGATGACCAGACGGTTAGTCAAAAACCTTATCCTCCGTAAAATACCTAGAAAAGTTCCCTGGAAAACCCTAACCACATTGACTAACTGGCCAGTTATCCGTCAAGAGGACCGGACAGTTAGTCAGAACCCTCACCCTCCAGAAAATTCCCAAAAAACCTTAGTTGTCTAAACACCTCATCATATGTTGGGTTTTTGTAGATTAGTGGATTTGATACGGTTGGTCGGGGGATAGTCCGATAGCTCGACCAGATCTCATCAAATATAACATAGCGGTTTGGGCCTAAACACAAAGCATGTATCCTCATCATAATCTTCTTCTACCGAGAAGGGTTTGCCTTCTATCAATTCTTCCAATGACATAACATTAGAAAACTCTAGTAAGGAATCCAAAAGAGAAAGAGACGAAACGTTCACATACTGGCGCACTGGAGTAATGAGCATAGAAGGATCCATCGCTCGTAGAACATCATCGATAGCATTAACCATGTGAACTGGTAAGGGTTCCTTTCTGGCGTAATGCTTGGTAGGAGGGGAGACTTCACCTTTGTCAATAAGATTTTGAATGGCATATCATAGGCGGATACATCTCCCTATGGGGTGTCCCTTCCCTTGGTGATAAGCACAAAAAGCTTGAACATTATACCCTTCATGTATCACTGCTGATGTGAGGGTAGGAGGAAACTTGGAGATCATGCCCCTCCTTAACAACTGCTCGAACACCTTAGGCAATGGGGCATTTAGTGGGGTAAACTTCCTTCTAAATTTAATACTTGCCTCCCAGGAAACTACTTGTTGTGCTCAAACATTGTTGACATTGTTGGAACTGCTGGGCTTAGGTTGGGAATTGGAATTTCTGACGTTAGCATGATAGACTCCGAGCTTCGTCTTTGGAGAGATGGTCCCCTTGTTGATGGCGTCTTGATCTGTACTAGGGATCTCATCAAGGACTTGACCAACGTACGGTAGTGTCCAAAAATCTATTTATGAGATACCGGTAGCAGATTACTCTACACTATGTTCACTTATTCTTCTTCTATTGGGCAGTTCACCATCTGAGTAGCCTTGTTTTTATATCTCATGCTAAAAGTGGATCATGATTCCTTTGGCTCTTGCTTGGTGGTCTCTAAATCTACGCGCGTGATGTCTAAATCAGTGTTGTAGAGGTACTTATTCACAAACTACCTTACTACATCATCCCAGGTTTAGGCTAGGGATTCTTCTAGGCTAAGGAACCATCAAGAGGTGGCTCCTGTCAGGGTATGGTGAAAAAATTGGATTAACTGATTCTAGTTGACTCCATATGGGGCCAACGCACGCATGTATATCTTGATGTGGATTTTTGGGTCCATGGTTCCATCAAACCTGTCCATGTCGGGCTTCTTGAACTTGGGTGAAAATTGGTCTTTCGGATTTAGGGTGAGTGAGGTCTAGCGATCATCTACTCTTCTCATTCAGGCAATCTGAAACTTCAGTAAAGGCCAATTTGTCCGTCAATTCGGAGGCGACAGGTTTTCCTTTCTCATCTTCAGACTCATCCTGCCATTCGAATTCAGCCTTCTTTTTGTTGCCTTTTTTCTCAACCTTAGATTCATCTCCATGTTCTCTCTTACCGCTCTTCTTAAGTTCGCAATCTCTTCGGATGTCTGTGTCTGCTAATTTGCCAGGGCTGCAAAAGCAGCCTGAAAACCTTTCTGTAGTTTGCAAATGATGCGGACCATGTCTACTAACTATGGATATTCTTTGGCCATTGGGGTTGGTGTGAGTCTCGGATGAATCTCGATACCAACCTCTTTAGCCTTAACTATATGGACAATTTAAAAAATTTAAGCACACAAACCAAAATAGATAGACCCGGTGGGTTTATACCCCACGGGAGTAGGGAGATGATTAATTGTAGGGTCTGGCTAACCGTTCGATAACCTGGTAGGTTAATCGGGTGTGTGGCTTCTCTCTCAACGTCAGTGTAAGGCCACTCCCTCGCCTCGACTTGTACTATATATCTACCACCTGTAACTTAAACAGCTAATAATGGGTGATCACCAGTATGCATATAAGTCATTTAATATACCAAGAAATCGGGAGGTCCCTTTAGTACAAGGCCTTGGCTCTGAGAGTACAGTCAAATTCGCCTTGCAATTAGAAAGTCAAGGGTTTCAACGTTAACCTCGAATGGGTGGGTTAGGGACAAACGTGCGCGTGTGTGACGCTGCAAATAAGAGCTCAATTACCATAGTTATAGCACATTCTACAATAACACAGCGAACACACAAAGGGCCAAAAAGCAATAAAAACTTTTCAAGTATAGTCCTATTAGATTTTAGTATCCAGCGGAGTTGCCACTATAACAAACCACCGTTGAAAAAATCCCTAAGACCTCAAAAATGGGTCTAAAAATTTAATGACTCTAAAAATGTCCAAATGACAGACTAGTTTATCGAAAACAAAGAAATGAGTTCGAGGACTAAGTTATATGATGGGAAGGTCATAGGAAGCACGAGGTGATTAGAAACACGAGGTGGCGAAATAAGTCTATGTCACCAAGAAAGCACGACGAGGCTCGAAGCACCAGGTGATATGATAAGGTTGTGCCACCTATCAAGCACGACAATGCTAACCAAAGCACGACAACGCTCGAAGCACGAGGTGGTGAGACAAGGTTGTGCCACCTAGTGACCATGACAAGGCTAAGCAAAGCACAACAAGCTTCGAAGTACGACATGTCGTGATAGTATATTGACACGTCACAAGCACGACGATGATAGGTAGCACGAGGTGTTGATCAAAGACTTAATCAACACTAACTCCTCAATAAGCATGAGGTGTCACGATTGTGTGATCACACAGAACAAGCACGATAATGCCAATCTCAATTGTCACTAAAAATCATCATCATCATTTTTCTCTCAACCAGTAATTCTTTTCGGCACCTCTAAAAACTTCGGGTGTTACATATATAGTGAGCTGGCATGCAAGAGAGTATAAAGTTATAGTTTGCGGTGTAATATAAGTTGGAACAAGTTGAAGGATCCTTTGGATATTAGATGAAGTCTTTGAAGTAATGTTTTCGCTCTTGTAAAGTTTTTGGATATGGTTGGCTTACTTCCATTTCAAAAAGAAACCATTTCAAAGATTGGGCTTTATGGGGTATGTACATTTTAGCTTAAAGCAGAAGCAACTTATTGACTAGATTATTCTTGAGCACATATCTTAGTAATAATCTGGTCAATATATAATATTTCTCTCTCAAATAGCAAAAAGTAAGAAACTTTAAGTCAGCCATCAATTTTGTCAAATAGCCCCCACAACCACCATCATCCATCGCTACCATGAACTTTAATTCTCAACCAAAACCTTGGTGCTCGTGATCATATTCCTTAAGTGGTGAGCCAAATTCAATTGAAGAATTATGATGAAGGGAGACAATGGAAGAACCATCTATTGCTCCACCACCGCCACTGCCACTGCCACCTTAATAATTGTTATCTTTCGAGTGAATCTGTTTATTCGGTAGCAATTACTTCACATACATCGACATGTTATTCGTTGGAACCCTAGTCTCAAAATTCAAAACATTTAGATAAAATTTCTCATATGCTTTTTGCATTAGGGTTTTAGTTACATGTTTGATGACTTCAAGGTACTATAAAATGTGATTGCTTGTCAATTTCTAATAAAGTGGTCTCAAGGTTGAGAAGAATGACGAAGGGGGACTCTTGGATTTGTCTTTGAAAATTAACGTAGATTGGAAAACATATGATTACTTTAGGAAATTTAGGGACAAGATTATGGTTACCTTAGGAAATTTGAGGACAATACGGAAAAACCAAAACTATTACTAGAATTTCCTTTAAATGGACTTTTGGGAGATAGAGTTGTTGTTAATGACGCATCCATTTTGAGTCACTAAACACCCACAACTAGGGGTGAGTAGGGTTCGATTTGGTTCGGTTTGGAGGCTAAACCGCAAACCGAACCGATGGACCTCGGTTCACAAATTCTTGAACCGAACCAAACCAAGACACCTCGGTTTGAACGGTTCGGTTTGGACGGTTTGAACGGTTCAAATTGAACGGTTCGGATCGGTTTGATCTTTTGCGCATCTTTTTATTTTAAAGGAGAAACAACAGTCTAATAACCAAAAAGTTACATTACAGTTACCAAGCCAAAGCACTATCAACTCATACTACTGGAATTCATACAGGAGGGAAAAACCATAGAAGGATGAGGTTAGGTGAAAAAAGGAATAGATATCAAACAAGCAGTCTCAAAACTCCAACAAGCTCTAGGAAATTTGATACATATCCACTGCTATGTTTTTCTTAAACAATTGGCTACCGCTTTTTAGCACAAAAAACAAAGCATCTGAACATAAGCATATACATAAAACTGGGAAGATGCACGTTAAGGAAAAACACTAACGAGTCCCTTCAAAAAGAAGTCTTTGATCTAAAAAGTTTGATCTGAAAGTTTACTGGGATTTGGGAAGTGAGTGAAAACTGAGAAATATGAGACGCGAAGTACATCAGGATGTCTCTAAAGAAGAGTATCTGGGATTTGGGAAATTTGACATGGCTGTCGGCTTGGCAGTGACCCTTGTAATCTTCCCAAATTGGATGAAAAAGAGGGCTTTTTCATCTAAAGACGGGGTGAGCTCTCTGACTATGCAATGACCATTACGAATGAAACGAATATATCTGTATATACATATAAAGAGGGGTGGGGTTGAGGGAGAGCTAAAATGCTTGTAGTGTGTGTGGGTATATTATCTCTGAAGAGTGAAAAAGAAGAGTGGATTTGGACAGCGGGGGGGCTGAATCTGAAGAGTGACAGAGTAGGGCTATGGTTGAGGTATGATAGAGGTTATTTTATACCTTGGTTATTCAGCTAACTAGGGTTAAGTGATTATATTTTTTTAATCTCTTTATAAGCCCTCGGTTTGGTTCGGTTCCGCGCCGGTTTGGAATTTCTGAACCGTGAACCGAACCGGCCTCGGTTTGAAAATCTAAATCCAAACCGTTCAAATTTATCAACGGTTCAGATTTTATCGGTTCGGTTCTCTCGGTTTAAACGGTTCGGATTGATTTCATCGGTTTGGTGCTCACCCATACCCACAACTTCTCCAAATAGACTTCCAAGGCGCAAAAGTCCATCTACGGTGTTTGCCAGACACATCCTTAGTACTCTGATTATTAGGTAAACATGACCAATGGATCGAAAGCGGCAAAAGAGGCTAAAAGGACAAAAGCAGGAAAAAGGAGGACACAAAATTATTTAATAATATATTCGATGTTTTTAAAAGCTAGAGACTATTTAGCTCAACAGACGCAATATATTTTCGTTATTGTAGATTTGTTTGTGTAATTTCCTGATTGCGCATTTGTTTGTGTTATTTTGGCAATATGTAATAATATATTATTTTGACAATATAATGTGTTAATTTCGATAGCGTATGAAATTACTTCCAGTTTTGATTTTCTGTTTCTAAAAAAACAAAAATAAAAACCAGTTTAGTTTTTATTTTTTACAAAAACAAATGGGTGTTTGATTACCCAATTTTTATTTTGAGTTTTTTCTTTTGGGTGTTTGATTATCCAGTTTTTATTTGAATTTTTTCTTTGGTGGCGGCGGTTGCCGGTCGTGGCGGCGGTTGCCGGTCGTCGACGGTGGCTGACGATGGGTAGTGGCGGTGGGAGGGTGGTGGTGGTGGTCTCAAAATAAAAACTAAAACTGAAAATTCAAAACTCTTAAATGAGAGTTTTCAATAACAGCCTTATTTTAAAAATTAATTTTCAAAACTGAAAGAAAAAAAAATTGTGTGCCAAACGCATTTTGTTTTCCTCCAGTTTACAAAAATGAAAAAGAAACCCAATCAAACAGAGCCGAGTTATTTTTTTCGATTAATCAGAAGAATGATTGTAATACCCCGGATTTTGGGGTACTTGTGTAAAGAACAATTAAAAATTATTATGATTTTGGATTGAGTATTGGACCTTAGATAAATTATTTGGAGTCCTTTTAGAGAATAAATTAATATTTAATAGTATTACTGGCTAATGTGATTGGATTAAGAAAAAGAAAAAAAAAGATTTCGACTTGGATTATGATTTTAAGTCATATTGTGATTAAATTAGTAATGAGGTCTATTAGTTGTATAATAATTACACTAGGAATAAGGATTTTAGTTGTGTTATAATTACACTAGAAATTGGGACTTCAAGTCATATTAGAATTAGATTAGCAAACTATATAAGGGGGAAGAAGACATAAGAGTCTTCATATATTTTTAGAGACAAAGGAGAAGAAAGAGAAAAGACTCAAGTGCATTCTTTTGGGTATTCAAGCAAAAATGTGGTAATTGATCTAAGATAAAAAGTCAAGTGCATTCTTTTGGGTATTCAAGCAAAAAGACGGTGATTGGTCCAAGATAAAGATGAGGTTCTTGACATGATATTGTTACTTTGAAGTAAAGATCTAAGATAAATTGGAGATTATTGACATGATATTCGTTACTTTGAGGTAAGGGTTCTTATGCCATCTTTTCGTTTTATACACGAGATCTATGTGCTATGCTTTGATTCCCAAAAATATATTTGTCTTTAAGCGTATTGTTGATCATCAAGTTTATTTTTGACGTTATCGATAAAAAAATTTACTATCTTAAAACTTGCGTTAAAGACAGTTCTCATGATTTATAAACATTCTTCGTATTCTTTGTATTGTGAAAAGTCATTCGCAATTATTTTAGCGCTACGTGTGCCGTTCCCTATTCACATCTAAAAATGTTACTTTTCAAAGTTCAAGGCCACATGTCACATTTTCGTTGGTCCTTATACATTATTCATAATTATTTGAGCGTTCCATTCTCTTTCACGACCAAGAATGCAACTTTCTAAAGCTTCAAGTGCCACGTGTCGACCTTCTGCTGATTCTTGGCATTAGTTTATAATTCTACCGTAACTGGTCTTGTTTCAACCATGTAATCTTTTCGCCACGTGTCATGTTTCTGCCGGCCCGTTGGTTATTGATGGTTTTCTTTCATTCTCTTGGTTCAATGTCATTAAGTTTTTAGCCAAAAAATTTCTTTTGACGATATCTCATTCATCCGATCTCCGATTGATCCGATTTTTGTTTCGTTGGATTTGTATTTTCGTTCTCTTCGATTTGAGTCTATAATGACTATTTTTGAACTTCGAATGAATATTCGCTATATTTATCAAATTACTTTGTGGGTGATATTTGTGTTTGAAAGTCACTTTTAATTATCGTGACTTATATGTGACGCGCCGGCTGCGATATTCGACATGGTATAACCATGATTTGTGATGCTTAATAATAAGCAATTGTGTATGTGACACCCATAAGATTTGGTAAAAATATTTTGATATTCGACTTATTGGTTATGTAACCCCTTTTTGGGTTGATTTGTTATTCGTGTTTGAATCGACATTCGACTTATTGGTTATTTAACCTCCTTTTCAGTCGCTTCTATTATTTGCTTGTGAAATTCGATTGAGTTATCTGAATTCCTATTTATTGGTTCTATTTGATAACTCATATTTGTTATTTGTTTTTGGTAACTCTCTTTTGGTCACCGTAATCATTCATTTGTGAAATTTGATTGAGTTATCTAAATTCCTATTTATTGGCTCTATTTGATAACTCTAGTTTCGTATTCGTTTTTGGCCCTCTGTGTGTAAGATCTTTTACTGGGCAATTTGTGCTCACCCCTTTATTTTTCGTTTCCTTTCCCTTCCAGGCCAAAAGTAGCACGAAGGGAGAGATATTAGTGCAACAGTGGGAATTGCTCTGGTTTCTGATATTGAGAATAGAGCTTATGATTTCTTTAGACGAAATATTGGTTAGTTGATTTATATTCTTTTGGATTTAGATATTTAGTCTAAGAAGACTTGTAATAAAGTTTTGAAGTATTTTGGAATTAAGTTTTTGAAGGAATTGTATACAAGTGTTGGATTATTTTTGGAGTTAAATATTTGAGATTTAGATAATTATGTTTGTGGTATCCTAGATGCTCTGCTCTGCCTTTATAATAGTTATGTCATTGAT
This sequence comes from Escallonia rubra, assembly GCA_033065855.1. Taxonomy (NCBI): domain Eukaryota; kingdom Viridiplantae; phylum Streptophyta; class Magnoliopsida; order Escalloniales; family Escalloniaceae; genus Escallonia; species Escallonia rubra. Next base: position 409,829 of record JAVXUO010001905.1, read on the forward strand.
GTGTGGATTTTGGTTTAAGAACGTGTTCGGACCCTCGGGTTCGGGGCGTTACAATGATGATATTAATATGTGAACCAAGTTACAAGAGTAGCCAAGTTACTATCCTGGAGCACTACATCTTCTTAGTTACATGAGTAACTAAGCTACTTTCCAAGAAGACCAGATAAATCTACTCTAAAACAATACAAGTAACATCAAGAACTTACTTTGATGGATCTAAAATCGCTATCACTTTTTTTTAGTACAAATATTAAATTAAATTTATTCTAACCTCTCTCTCTAAAGTCAAAAGTTAACTAGTTCATCTGCTCAATGCTAGCTCCTATGCCTAACATCCAAGACTTTTAAACCTCAGTAATGATCACTCTGCAGCTATGAAGCACGGGTGCTTCAAAAGGGGAGGAGTATCGGGGTCGGGTGCGCATCGGACACGGGTGCGGCTCGGGTGCGCACCCATTATTTTCCATTTATTTTTTCATTTTCCGAAATTCGGGTGCGATTCGGGTGCGGATCCGGCACTTTGGGGGCTGAAACATAATTTGTATAAGATATTTCGGGGGTTGAAACATAAAACTTAATTTTTGTGGGGGGTGAAAACATAAAATAACTTAACTAACCAAATTAGGGCACTCGACTCAGAGAGAAAGAGAGATCGCAGCAGCCGCGACCTCCCTCGACACCGGCGATCTCCCTCGACGTCGGCGACCTCCCTCGACACCGGCGACGTCCCGCTACACCCATCGAACAGCCGCGACCACCCACGACCTCACCGAACAGCCGCGACCACCAAAAAGCATCGGGTACCTCCGGCGACCATCGGGGACCTCCGGCGACCATCGGGGACCTCCGGCGACCACCCTTCTCACCTCCTGCAGCATTGCTTCGAAGGTATGTCTCTGACTTCCTTCTGTCTTCGTTTCCGTCAATTTTTTTTTATTTTGGTTTCTTGCTGAGTCTCGAATGTGGATTGTTTGGTGGTTTTAAGTAATTATAGTTTCACTTCTCACATGTTTTTTGATTTTGCTGTGACTTTTTTTTTTATTGTGACATTTTTTTTGTGTGTTAAAGGTTTAAAGGCTTAAATTAAAGCCAAATATGTCAAGTTTTTTTATATTGTGACTTCCTTATGTATTTGATGGTATTGTACTACCTTTGAATGGTTAAGTTAAATTGCATCATGTCTTTTTATGCACTTTATTAAGATACAACTTGTTTGGAAATTAAATGCTAGGTGTACATAGTAAAAAAAAATATATATATATATATATATATATATATATATATATAGGGTCGTGATCCATTGCTAGCGCTAGCATGTTGCTAGCGCTGTTTTGCCGTCCGCTATATAATGTAGCGGACGATAATTCACCTTCCACTACATTATATAGCGGACGGTGCTAGCGCTAGCAATGGATAAGCTCCCACATATATATAATATTTGCCGTATCCCCGCCGCACCCGTATCCTAAAATTTTCAAAAATGCCGTATCCGCACCTGTACCCGTGCTTCTTAGCTCTGCAGTGAGGGACATAAAGTCACATCCAGCCCTTTCCAATTAGCACCACAGCTGCAAATTAATCCGGCGAACTGGACAACACCAACTCTGCAAACTCCGACGAAAACTGAAAAAAGCACCATCAAAGCCACAATTCCTACACAAGCCAAAAGATCCAAACCCCTCACCCCACCCTCTACCCCAACCTCTTACCCTCACCCCACATTCCACAGAAAGACCAAGAAGAACAAAAAGAGCAAACTACATCAAACAGATTCCACCCCCAAAAAAACCTTGTTCTCCTCGTCCCCCCCCCCCCCCCCCCCAAAAAAAAAAAGTCTCCCAACCCCCAGAAGAACAGAAACAAGAAGGGAGAAACAAGAACAGAAACAAAGAGATGAAAACAAATAACAACAAATTCAATCTCAGATCAAGCTACACTTCCACTTGGATTTAGATATAACTGAGATCTCGAAGAAAAACAAAGAAGATCTGGAAGCCATGGTGAGAGCAGTCTAGAGCATAGTCTTGGAGGCCATGGTGGCAGTGATGTGGCTGGGCATTGACGTCGTTTATGGCCGGGCGTAAAAAGCAATGGAACGGCAGCAACGATGATGGCAGCAGGTGGTCGGCCGGGTTACGGGATGATTGGCGGCTGGGCTTGAGAGGAAGACAGAGTGAGGGGCAGCTAGAAACTGAGAAGGAGAGAGAAAGTAGAGAGGAGGAAGGGCTTTTCCCAGAGAGCCGAGTTATTCTAAATTTGTTTGTGTTATTTCGACAATATAATAATGTGTGCGGTGCTGCACCTAATCGAAGTACATACCGTAAAATGACAAAATAACACCTATAGGTGGCCTCTATTTACTAACCTTAAACCTGAAACGATACGCCACTAACCTCATCGGTACTACTCGCCGCCACACACTATCGCAGGGAATAGGTTTCTCTCTCTCCCTCTTTTCATGGCGCACTCTAAGTTGCATATTTCTGCCAGTGCAGTGGTTCCTTTGATTTGCAATATTTTACGGTCTCGATTCCATATCCCTACGGCGTAGACACTGATTGCTTTCCCTTTTTCCTTTGCAGTTGAACAACACAAATGGCTAAGAGAAAGCAAGGAGGATCCTCAGCAAGTCACAGTGATTTAAAGGACGCAGCCATGGAGATTAAATCCATTATGAGAGATATCGAATTCCTGGGTAATAGTTCTCTATCCCCCCTCATTATCGAGTTTAGGCCCATTGGTTTATGTTAAAATGCGTAAGGGATGTGCTAGTGAAGTTTACGAATATGCTTTTTGGTATTACCCTATTTCGCATCTTTTGGCATGCCATGTTTTTCTTTCCATGATAGGAATGTACGCTTTTGTTTCACAGATAGTGTTCTGGTCTATAAGATTGTTGATGGAACTTAGTGGCATGTGAAGAAGGCATAGTTGCGATTATAAGTTTATGACTAGAAGGACCAACAGTAACTTTAGTCATGCACACGTTTGGTATTGGGAATTTATTTTCTGTTCAGCTATGCTGTTGATTTGATCCGCTGAAGCAACTGTAGGAAACTGTTTTCCCCTCCTTATATGTGAAAGCAAGTGTAGGAAATTGTTTCCTTCCAAATATTGAATAAAGTAGACTATAGACTCTATGCTACTCACTCTATGCAGCTGTTGACTTTGAGCTGTCCGTGTTCCCTATGCTTATAAGTGACCAGTTAGAGATCGATTGCTTGTGAGCATGGAATTTGAAAAATCACGAGGTGTGGAGATATACTTTTTATGTGTATTACAACTATTAAACTGTATAAGAGTATATCTTTGTGGGGAAATTTTAGAGGAGATGCAGTGTCAGTAAATGCAGGTCCAACTGTAGGCCAAGTTCTTACACTAGAGCGTGTCATTGAATGGTCGGCCCATGTGGGCAATTGTTTGTGATAGCTGTTATCGCCATCCAGCATAAAGAGAGATCGCAACACAGCGACATGTTATCCATCAACCATACGAGTGATCTTAAGAGTTGTGAATTTGATGTGATGAGATCTCGACTTTATCTTAGTCAAACCATGCTACAACCAATGGATCCGTAGCCAAATCGCCGAATACCAGTGCGTTTGGCCACTCTTAATTGGCGAATTAAGGCACTTAGGTTCACCCCACTAATTATTTAACAGATATGGCGGTAGTGATAGCAACCATCCTATGTAGACTTACCTTACTATCATATAGTATCTGTAAAACATTGTTCTTAGACTTGAGAAACGATCATCTGTCCTTTAGTCTTAGTTGCAGGATCTTCCAATTTTAACTGCTTGAGCTCCCCAAGACACTCCTTCCGAACCTTGTACCCGCTCCCGCTCCCACCGCAAAACCTACTGTACAGTGATGCTCCCGGTCCGGAACCTCACACTCGCTCCCGCTCCCACCCATGCTTTTCGTGCAACTAAGGTTTGAGTAAAGTAAATTGGTTTCTTTTGGATATTTAGGTCCCAGTAGAACTCTGATTAAGACCATATCACCTTAGTGGATGATGTTAGTAACATAAGTCTTAGCTCATAAACGGTTAATTGAAAAAGCTCAAGAATTCGTTGCAAGCTCACTTCTTATGTTTCTAGCTCATCAGTATTGTCCTGGTAGTTGAGTGATATGCTGCTGGTCTGGAAATTTGTTTCGAAGGTTGATGGTAGTTGGTAAAAAATTAGTTCTCGAAAGAGTTCTCTAAAGTAGATTTCTATCCATTGGTATACTAAAGAAAAGAATGGAGTTACTTTTTCCCCCTTTTTGTTGATGAAACCTTCAAAAAAATATGGAGGATGCTAAGACGGATAGGAAGAAGGGTTAACAAAATTGTTGAATTTTTTATGCGTAAAGGTCAGAAACTCACTTAGGCAGCACTTTAGTGCCTAGTAATATTTTTAATCTAAATCAACCATTCTATCCTGTCAAGTGGAAATCCCTCCAGGGATAAGAATATCTACACATGATCATTAATTATCACTATACATACTATATCAATAGCATGTAAAGTATAAAAAAATTCCTCTCTAGCTTTTTAAAGAAATATGTCATCTCTTTCTCTATCTATAAGCCTATACTCCGGCAACCGATCATCTCTGCCCCTGCAACCGTCTCATTCTGTCTCTACAAGTGTAACTTGAACGCCTCTCCTGCTGCAGATCGAACGCCTACCCAATGAGCACCATATCTATTCCGCCCTCAAGTCTGCCCAACCCCTTCCACCCCTGAGTTGGCCCAACCTATCCATCTCCAAGGGTTTAACAAGAACAACCCTGCCATTATTACCTCACTTCCACCACCAGAGTCCCTCATTAACACCAGTGCACTCTTCCACTCATTGCCATAGCTTCAAGTAAATATCACCCCTTCGCCCACAACCAAAACCAGAAACATTTTGCTGGTTGAATTTTGATTAAGTTCTGCAATTTAATTCGTGGGTTGAGACTATATGTGTCTCCATTTTAAACTTTTGGGACATGGTATTAACGAGTTGTCATAGCTTTCTGAGTTAAGATATCTTGGCGAGGGTTTTGGCAGTGATGGTGTTGGAGCTGGTAGTTGCAAGAGTTTAGTGGTGGTTTTGGCTGGTGCAAAAGGGAAGATATTGAGGTGTGAAGAGAGGCCAAAAGGTGGTGGATTGGTGGCAAGGAGAGAGAAAGAAATGGTAGGACTGAAAATGCTTTGGTTTATGGCTTAGGCAATTTTGGGTGGAGACTTTATAAGCTGCGATGGGTTTGAAGAAGGGTCTAAGGATGTAGAAACAGAAAAATGTGGCGGCATATGTTTTGTCCAACAAGACTTGAGTCGTGGGTTGAGTTTTTGGTATAAAAGCCATTAATAATGGCAGCTTATATTGCCAGTGCCTTTTGCCAAAGCAAATTACCATCTCTACAAATTGATTGACAAAATTTTCCTTTTGGTGAAACTAATTCCCATTTGTCTTACTCATTCTCCTACATGCGAGGGGCAGGATGATCCTTTTTAAGGCACCTGATAGCAGACACCACCAGTAATTCAGTAAACCTTCCCACAATCCCACCAAGGCAGAATATGGAGAATCTTTCACAATCATTTTTTTGGTAATTTTTAATATGAACTACTTGGAAATAGCTCTATGGTGGTGGAATTAGCCAAGTCAATTGCAGCTCTAAAACTTGAAAACTAGATGGCATCTGGTATGCCATGGATTGGACTGTAATCTCTCCTCTAATTGTTTAAACGTGTATTCCATCATTTGAACCTTGCTGCTAACCAATTGGTTGACAAAAGAAGTGGTGGTGGAAGGCAGTGGTCGTAGTTTTTCATGTGCGCTGCTTCGTTGTTGTTGGAGAGAGAAAGTTACCAAGACCTATTTGTTAGATGTGATGTGTGACTTCGACTCTGACCACGAACCAGAAAAGAGAAGTGGGGATGCTCTGTTATGAAGATGTGACAATCTGGCGTGGTGGTTATTGGCCGGGGAAAGAAATTGATGGAGATTAGGAAGATAGACCGGTGAGGCCATTTTGGTTCATCAAATGTTAATTGCTTTGTCAAAAGCCTTTATTGGTTTGGCAATAGAGGCTGCCCGTGTGATAGTTGTTTTTCTACGTTTGCAATGGTGAATCAGTAATTCTGTAAGCTCCCTTGACGGAATCATAACAGAGGAAATTGTTGAGTAGCGAAAGATTCAGACCTTTATGCATCAAAGTTTAACATTAGGTACTAAACTGACATCTTGATGTAGTTCTGGGGTAGTTAAGTGTCTTTAACCCTAGAAAGAACCGTTACTTTGGCAAGATGACAAAAGCTTATGCTTCCATCACCAGATCAATTAGAAAGATTATTAAGGATTATAGTCCTGAATAGTTTTTATGAGAATTGTATAATTTTCCTTTATACAATTGGGGAAGTGAACTTTGTAAGGAGTTAGAGGAGATTTGTTCTAGTTTTATGTGCTTCTGGTGAGTGGGACTCGGTTTTTTTCTATAAATCAACAGAGAGAGGGGCTTTTTGAGGGAGAAACTTGATAAAGCTGTTTATTTCCTGCTGGGTCTCATGTAGTCTGTTCAAAGAGAGAGAAATAGGAGCTCATTTGACGAGAGGAGCTACTGTTGCAGCGTTTGCGTGCCTTATTCTTGACTCTCCCTTTTCCGGACTTTCTTGCTATCACAGTCGTAAGTTTTCTGTATGGGTTTTATCTTGCGGCTTTGTCGTAGTTGGCCTTTTGCCTTTGCCCGGGCATGTGTTTATTCCTTAGGCTTACTTATTCCTAGGGTTCCAGGGATTTTTCTCTTGCTTTTTGACTTACATCTGGTACACATGAGTCGCCTCTTATTCTGGCCTTCACATACATAAAGTATCTATCAAAAATGAAATGTGCTTGGAGTTTTTGTTCCACTTATGTTTTACACTTTGTCTTGAGATGATTCCTCATATCTATGTAAACTCGTCACTTGACGGTGGGCTTTCTCACTCAAACTCTCAAAGGATGCTTGCATTTGTACCTTATTAATTATTTGGAGGAGTCGATATTTATCCATACAGGCTGAACTTCTTATTCTACCAGTGGTAATATCTAGGTTTACCAGCGGTTACTTCTTATGGAAAATTTCTCACTAAACTCTCAAAGAATGCTGGTGTTAATGCGTTTCTTGATTATTTGGAGGTGTCGATATTGAAAATTTCCATACAGGCTGAACTTATTATTCTACCAGCAGTGATATCTAGATTTACCTTTGGAGAGTTGGCATCCCTTGTGTGCATGCTTTTGTTGGTAAAACATTTTATCTGTTGCTTATTGCTGAAAAAGATGGGAAATTATGTTGATCATTGTTCTATAAAACAGCTCCCAACTGTGCGGGATATTAAGTTCTAATTGTCAACCTGTCCCCTCTTCCCCCCATTTCCCTGCAGCCTGGTCAATGGGATTATATTGTGCCATTCAATGGTCGATTTATGTTTCTTTTGCTCAAATTGGGGCAACTTGTAGCTCTTAATATCGTCCTGAATGAAGATATTTAAGAAGTTTTGTATTTCTTCTAAGCTTCAGCATTAATAGTGATAAGCACGATTAATTATCAGTGTTTGTGCCATTTCAGGCTCCTCACATATGACATGGAAGGAGAGAAAGGAGATGGAAAACAGGAAAGTAGTTTCTCTTGGTGGAAAGGTCAAAAAATTACCATCCCTTCTTTCCCTCTTTTCAGCTATCTGTATCACATGTAAAACTGAATTCTTGAGTGTGCTAGCGCAGCCTGTCAAAAAGCAAAGATTACCGTTAAGTGTAGCACGAGTAACAATGAAGAAGCAGAAAGATAGAGAGCAGAAAATGCTACAAGAGGTGATTATATGGTCTGGTGTCTTTTTTTAATTGTCATCTCACGTTACTTGTATTTTTTGAAACTAGATGTGCTAACTTTGTAGTTTGTAGAGTTCGATACTTGGACGATTTGGAAGGACACTGGGCAGTGGCAGTAAAAAAGTAGCAGAAAAGCGCAGGCCTGAGGACCGAGTGCTGAAGTCTACTGTAGGTGATTTCAGAAATGGTGTGCTTGATGTGAAAAGTTTACTGAAACCTGCTGTATCTAGGGATGGTACTGATGCCAGGAGTAACGGAGGCAATAAAGGAAAGAAAAGAAAGGGCGGCAAAAGGAAATCGGGCAAGAAGGGTGGTAGTCGACGGCACAAGTGAACAGTCTGAATTGGAGTTCTCAATTTTTGGATGCAAAGCAGATGAGATAACGATTTCTCCGCACACAGACACACACCGTGGAGTTCGGCAGGTTTTTGTAGCATTCTTTGATGTTGAATGAGGTTGTGTAGCTCTAAAAATGTCAACAGTTCACCCTTTCAAGTTGATTGAGATTGTTAAAAGTTGCTGCACTATGCATATCTTAATTGATGGCGTAAGTATTAAAGTACGGCAAGACCAATTGATTACTTTGTGATGATTAGAAATTTCTCAACTTGTCAATGTGTATTTAGCCATAGAAGCAATTTTGCCGTTCTGCTGCTGCGGCTCTACGAGCCATAACTGGAATGTAAATTCCCCTCGCACATTTGTCTGCGCTTCACTTTGGTCTTTTGTTTTCCTTTTGGTTCGACACTTGTTGACTGATTGTCGGTCACTGTCGAGAGGTGAGAGCAGGAACCATGCAGCCATGACCATTTTCATCAAAATTGCTATCCTCCCTTCTTTTTTAGAGAAGATAAGAAATATATATATCTAATGTGAGGCCAACATCTCTTACGTTGTAACTACATAAAAGGTAACATAAAAACATACCAGACAAAAAAAAAAAGCGAAAAAGTGAAAAACTCAACACCCTTAGGCCTATAGAAATAAGTAAGCAAGCAAAAAAAAAAATGTAACATAAACAGACAAAATTTGAAAACCGCAAACCGGACTTCAATAGATACCCTCCAAAACTCTCGGGGGTCTCCTTTGCACTACAAGAAAACAGGCTTTTAGCGACGGGAAAATCCGTCGCTAAAAGCCCAAAATCCGTCGCTAAAAGAATTAGCGACGGATTCATCGTCGCTAAAAATCCCTCGTATAAAAGCCCGTCACTAATAGTTTAGCGACGGAATTTTTAAATCCGTCGCTAAATATGTGATTTTTACCGACAGATTTATTTTTCATTAGCGACGGATATTCCGTCGCTAATTATATTTTTAGAATTTTAATTTATTTTCTTTTTTGTCTAATTAGCGACGGATTAAATATTTAGCGACGGAATATTCCGTCGCTAAAAATCTTATTTAGCGACGGAATATTCCGTCGCTAAATAACTGATTGAAAGGAATACTTTAGCGACGGAATAAATCCGTCGCCAAAAGTCAATTTTTTTTTTGATTTTTGGCACTGTCAATTTTTTTTTTGATTTACCTAAACCTGTAATACAATGTTCAATTCTCAACAACAACGCACAATAATCAATACAGAAAGAAATATATATAATCAATTATAAAAAATATTTATTATAAAAAAAACTCATACATGTACAAGTTGGGAACCGGATATAGCCGGTTAGGAGAGGGGAGAAGAGTCCAAGGGGGGCGCGGGGGGGGGGGGGGGGAAGCTAGGAACGGGCACGGGAAGGGGCTCATCAGGGGTTCCTGAGTCCCGGATCTGGATCCTGAGGGGCGGCCGGTCCAGCAGTGCCCTGCTCCCTCATCATCCGGCACACCACTGTAGCAATGCGCTCGATATCCTCCTCGTTCAACTGAGGCCGAGGAGCCGGTGTCTGTGGAGGGGCAGCAGGGGGTGAGGACGCTCCTATCACGGCACGAGGAGTCGTGCTAGGCAGGCCGCGTATGCGGCCTTTCGGCCGATTCACGACCTCCGGCGTATCCAGCCATCGCTTCAACCCCCCAGTACTCGCAGCCGTACTAGTGTTCATACGAGGCCTGCAAAAATAGTGGTTTAACGATATGTTAGGGCATTAATTAACGAAACAGACATTGAGGATAGAAAGAAAAAACATTAACTTAAATAAATTGACTCACATCGATCCGCCGGGCAATATCTGAAATATAGTCGCCCGCCTGGTGCGTCTCGTCCTTGTCCTTCTTCCGCACGTGCGTCTGAGTATAGGTCAGAGCTATGACCTCATCCTCCTCTAGATCCGGGTGCTCGACCGCGTTCATGTGTCGGACGATGTCGTGTGGCACCGACCCCCCCGTGTGCGTCGGATCTCTGTTCTGTCTGTTCTCAGCCCCGCTCTTACTCTTGGCGTCCCAACCTGGATCCGCAGCCCACCGATCTATCATCTCCCCCCATACACCGTGAGATATCCAATGTGGGGGATATTTCGTCATGTCCGTCATCGGGGCACCCGCGGGCAGCGCCTTCTTCGCCCGGTCCCGTGCATCGTGGAGCCATCGGCGGTAATTCTTGCCGATGTAGGCAAAGAAAGCCTGCTGCCCCAGTACCTGCTGCTCAGGCGTGTCAAACGTGAACCCCTCCTGTAATGTATTCAATAACACAAATTAACAACATAAAACAAACTGTAATTTAACATTTACCAACGCTGAAAAAAATACTTCACCGTACCAGCCACTCCTCCCATAGGGCCTCCCTCGCAGCGGCATCCCAGTCCTTCCAGTACAGGCGTGGCTCGAAGAATCGGCCCTTCACAAGAACGCCGATCTTCGTCCTCGCCATATTCTCCAGGATCCTGCCAAAGAAGTAATTAAATTAATTAATACAGTTCAAATATAAATTAACACCCAAAATGCTTAAAAAAAAGGCATGAGGTGATATTTTTAGTACTTACAGGCCCTCCTGCGTGAGCGTAACTCTCTGTTTACGCTGGGGGTCGATGCGTACCCCGCGTGTCGGACCACGGCCTCGTCGAGATCCTACAAAACACAGACATTAATACAGTTCAAATATAAGGCTAGCGAAAATGTACGAAACACCGTTATCAACTATACCTGAGGTAGAACCCACGGAAGATGGAGACGGCTGGGGCGACGGCGATGGCTGGGGCGACGGCGATGGCTGTCCGCGATCACTCTGTGCCTCGTCATCAGTAGGCAATGACGAGGTGGGACTAACCGGGGAGGAAGCAGCTCGGCGTCCAGCCCGGCCACGAATAGCCCGTATCCTATCCATATCTGACTTCATATAGATTATATACAAATACATTAACACGTGAAAAATAATAATTTAGGCATAAATCATCATCGGCACTATATATATATATGGGAGCTGATCCATTGCTCGCGTTGGCAACTTGGGTTAAGTTGCCAACGCGATCTGGCCGTCCACGGGTGATCTGTGGACGGTTCAGATCTTTTTTTTACGTTTTTTTTAGTCCGTCCGCTACATAATGTAGCGGACGATATTTTGACGAATATACCCCTCAATCTCCAAGTCATGTATTTTCTAAAATAAAATATCATCCGCTACACAATGTAGCGGACGATATTTCAGAAGAGCCCCCACACCCATTCTCACTTTCTCTCTCTTCTCTCTGAAAAACTATCGGCTCCCAGACACACCACAACATGAAGAAATCAGGATTCAGGGCAGCGTCCGCCGCCGTGGCCTCCATCTTCACCGTCTCAGCTTCCTCTAATTCCAAGATTCAGATTTGCCGCAACGTATAATCTTAACTCTGTCATGTCTGGTTCTTTTTGATTCCAGGGAAACAATCACAAAAGCCAACAACAAAAACGACGACGACGCCGAACTTAACCCCTTCACCGCAGTCCGGTATGTTCACCGGCAGCGACGACGCTGTCCCCCCGACCACCGCCTCAGCCCTCTTCGCCGCCGCCAGCAGCTTCTTCTTCGAACTCACCACCGTTATCCTGTAGTCCGGCGAGACGACGCCGCCGCCGACCGAGCTCCACACGTCCGATTCGTCTGAAGAAGAAGCAAATGAGGAATACCAAGACTCACCCAGTCCGGTATGTTCACCGGCAGTGACGACGCTGTCCCCCCGACCACCGCCTCAGCCCTCTTCGCCGCCGCCAGCGGCTTCTTCCTCGAACTCACCACCAGTTTCCTATAGTCCGGCGAGACGACGACACCGCCGACCGAGCTCCACACATCCAATTCGTCCGATTCGTCTGAAGAAGAAGCAAAGGAGGAATGGAGAGAGAGCGAGAGAAAAGAAAAAGAAGAAGAAAGGAGGGGAGATGAGGTCAGTGCCTCTGTCCTGTCTGCTACATTATGTAGCGGACGGAGTTGGAGACTATTTATGTCAAAATTGTCCGCTACATAATGTAGCGGACACCAGACATGTCAGAAAATTAATCTGACAAAGGAGTCAGAAAATTAATCTGACAAAGGAGATTGAGGGGTATATTCGTCAAAATATCGTCCGCTACACTATGTAGCGGACGGACTTAAAAAAAACGTAAAAAAAAGATCTGAACCGTCCACAGATCGCCTGTGGACGGCCAGATCGCGTTGGCAACTTAACCCAAGTTGCCAACGCGAGCAATGGATCAGCTCCCTATATATATATATATATATATATATATATATATATATATATATATATATATATATATATATATATAAACGGATGTGCAAAAACACATCAATAAACACCAAGTTCTAAAATGTTACTACATTCTTCCCGTGATGTTACAACATTACAAGTCAATCATTTTCAGTTTGCTAATAATCTTCACTTTCCTCGTCGCCCTCTTCTTCGTGGGACTCGTCGTCCTCTTCATCTTCTAATTCATCCTCTTCATCAGTAAACTCGGTCACATCATCTCCAACACTTTCAACATCTTCCGCGTCATCATCTACGACTTCTTCTCCCACAAGAAGTGTTGTTGGAAGAGGAAGATCGTCCTCCTCGTTGTTGACCTCAACAGGGAACAAGACACGTGGTTGGTCGGCTTGAAAGGAGTCTAGCTCACTGTCATATGTCACGGGCAATTTCTTGGACTTGATAGTTGTATACCAATGAGATTTGGGATTGGCGACGTCCTCCGCGTAAAAGACTTGTACAGCTTGACTAGCAAACACAAAGGGCTCGCGTCTGATGCAAGTCTTGACTTGACATTGACATCTACAATCCCTTGAGAGCTAACACGGATTCCTCTGCTGCATGTGACATCGAACCACGTACACTTGAACATTACCAGGCAGTTTTGGGAACCCAGATATGTTAGCTTAACAATCTCAACTAGCTCTCCGTAAAAATCCATGCAATTCTCAGCATAACAGTCGCCGTTGACCAAGACTCCACTGTTTTGGGTTTGTTTTGTTCGGTCATCATCTTTTACGTTAAACCTAAACCCGTTGATGATATAGCCTCCGTAACAGGATGTTTGTTTGTTAGGGCCTTCGGCTAGTAATTTCAAGCAGGAGGCCACTGGTCTATCCATTGACTGAACCTATTGTAGATGACGATAAAAATTAAGGATAAATCAGTATACTAATTGGCCACAGAACTGTATATAACACATAATATAATTTCGTTAAATAATCTTACACGGATTTTGAACCACTGTACAAATTGTGATTTCCGGTGAGATTCAAGTCCAGCGGGATCAGTGATTAAAGATTCCGCATCGAACTCACTGCAAACCAATATGCATTTAACTCGCTTAACAACCCGTGGCAACAGTCCCCGGAAGGCAATAGGAATGAATCTCTCCATGAATACGTGGCAGTCGTGACTCTTCATCCCTTGAAACTTGCATTCCGATACATTGCAACAACGAGATATGTTGGACGCAAACCCATCCGGAAGCTTCAAATTCTTAACCCACTGACAGACCTTCTCAACTTGTTTCTTGTCTAGACAGTAAGGTGCTTTCGGAAGTATGGTCCTCCCACTGACTGTCCGAGGATGCAATTCATGGCGTACACCCAACTGTTGTAGATCATTTCTCGCTTTAAGGTGATCTTTCGATTTGCCCTTGAAATTCATCACTGTGTTGAACACATTATCAAAAACGTTCTTCTCAATATGCATCACATCCATGTTGTTTCGGATAACGAGCGTCCTCCAGTAGGCTAACTCCTAGAAGATACAAAATTTTCTCCAGTTGTGCTCTTTCCCAAACCCTGCAATCTTCTGATCCGGCACACCCTTACCGTGTGGTATGTCAGTATCAAGTGCCTCCAGGTGTGAGAGTACTTCTTCACCAGATGGGTAGTCCAGCGTGACAACCTCACGCTCGATTGTCCCGTCAAATTTATCCTTCTGCCTACGAAACTGATGGCCCGGTGGCAAAAGCTTACGGTGACATCCGAACCACGAGGCCTTTCCGCCGTGCTTTAACGTATGACCGGGGTTCACGCCCATACAAGCAGGGCATGCTAGCTTCCCATGTGTGCTCCAGCCACACGTCATTCCCAATGCGGGGAAATCATGTATAGTCCACATCAAAGCAGCCCTCATCTGAAAATTTTGTTTAAGGGATGCATCATATGTTTCGACTCCATGATTCCATAATTGTTTTAACTCATCAATCAACGGCCTTAAATACACATCTATGTCCTTACCGGGACTCTTCGGCCCCGGAATAAGCAACGACAAGAACATATACGGCTTCTTCATGCACATGCCTGGTGGAAGGTTGTAAGGGACAATAATAACAGGCCAACAGGAGTAAGGCGTGGTAGACTGACCGAAAGGGTTGAACCCATCGGTTGCCAGACCAAGTCTAACATTCCGAACTTCCTGAGCAAAAACTGGATGCCTGCGGTCAAACTCCTTCCACGCCTCTCCATCAGCTGGGTGTGTCAGCACATCGGCATCGTTGCTGCGAGTCTCACGGTGAGCCCTCATATGTTCAGTCGTACTGGAGGAGTAGTACATTCTCTGAAGCCGTGGTGTGACCGGGAAATATCGCAATATCTTCCATGCAATGTTTTTCTTCTTCCCTTTGTCCGGTTTGTACCTCGAATGATCACACACTGGACATAATGACAAATCCTTATTCTCTTTCCAGAATAATACACAATCGTTATTGCACGCATCTATCCGGTCGTAGCTCAACCCAAGTTTCCTCATCATCTTCTTCGCGTCATAGTACGACGGCGGTAGCTTTTCACTTTCGGGCAGTATTTCTTTGATGAAGGTAACAAACTCGTTAAAACCTTTCTCACTCAGCCCGTGGTCTGATTTCAACTGTAATAACCTACTAACCGCAGACAGCCGTGTGTGTTTCGGAGCTCCATCCCACAGCGGCTGTTCCGCAGCTCTCAACAACTCATAAAACTGATGAGCCCCCTCGTTCGGCGGCTGTGGCCTGTCGTTACCCCAGTCAACATTAGCATGCCCAGCATCCATAATCATATCTCGAAAATCATATCGTGCCTCCTCCCTAACTTCAGTTTGACTAGCCAGGTTGGACGACAATACTATCGTTTCCCCGTGCTGCGTCCACCTTGTGTATCCACCCATAAAACCGTACCGACGAAGATGCCATTTTACTTCAATTCTTTTTCTCCAGTGCAACAACTCACATCTACCGCACGGGCACCTTATCTTAGCAAGGTCAACATGTGCAGGATGCGCATAAGCGAAGTCGAGAAATTCGTCAACGCGACACTCAAAATCTTCAGCATTCTTCCTTTTCATCCAACTTCGATCGACTGACATGACGACTGAATTATCGTACTGTATACCACCTTCAATAATGACCAGTGTTTAGGCATTGCCGATGTAAATATCAATGCATGAATGTTACAACATGTCTACATATTTCCCCTCCACTCTTGAACAGGTAGTGGTCCTATCCCATTCAGAAAAGCACATGTTTATAAAACAGTGAATAACTCATGCTTAGTCCGATGTCTGTGGAAAATTCGGCAGCACCTCCCCGCATTTCTCCAAGTACACCACATCGATTAGGTGTTCTAACATTCATCTAACCTTGCTCAGGAAGGTTTGACGGATGTTAGAACACCAGATCTGTATGCACCCGGAGAAACACACGAGAACGTGTACCAAATATCCACGACATAGAACATAAAGCATGAGTCAAAATACTGTTTTATAAACAATTAGCTTTTCCAAACTGTCCAAACTGGACATCCAAAGGCTCATTACAAGGCATTACTTTGTAATGAGTACCTTTGAACGGGAACTAAGGGTTTTTATGCATGCATGCGTTCAGAAATTGATAAGATATGCAAGAATCTTTCCGAAATATCAAAACTGCAGAATGATCGTTGCATATGTTATCAATTCCACATTAAATAGAACTCGTTGACAACGAGTTGAACCATCGAACTCGTTGCCAATGGACTTCTCAAAACAACAATTAATATAAAGAAGGCAGGGTTTGTAAACAACGAGTAATTGAACCATCTCTGGGCAACATGGAGTAATTATGGGATGTACAAGGGCTAATTAGGGCTAACTGGGTTATTAGGGTTAATTACGATTATTAATTATAGCTGATTAGAGTTGATTAGGACTAATTAGGGTTATTTAGTCCTAATTAGGGTTTAATTGTGCCGAGTAGTGATGATTAGTCCTAATTAGGGCTAATTGGGCTTAATTGGGTTATGTTAGGGCTAATTAATGTTAATGAGGGATAGTTTCGGATGATTATAGCTGACTAGGGTTGATTAGGACTAATTAGAGTTATGTAGTCCTAATTAGGGTTTAATTGTGCCGAGTAGTGCTGATTAGTCCTAATTAGGGCTAATTAGGCTTAATTAGGTTATGTTATGGCTAATTAATGTTAATGAGGGCTAGTTTCGGATAATTATAGCTAATTAGGGTTGATTATGACTAATTAGGGTTTAATTGTGCCGAGTAGTGATGATTAGTCCTAATTAGGGCTAATTAGGCTTAATTGGGTTATGTTAGAGCTAATTAATGTTAATGAGGGCTAGTTTCGAATAATTATAGCTAATTAGGGTTAATTAGGACTAATTAGGGTTATTTAGTCCTAATTAGGGTTTTGATGGTGCCGAGTAGTGTTGATTAGTCCTAACTAGCGCTAATTAGGCGTAATTGGGTTATGTTAGTGCAAATTATGACTAATTAGGCTAACTACAATCAATATGCGCATAATTGGGTTCATTTGGGCTAATTTGAGGTAATTACAGTTAATTTGAATTTCATCAGGTTCTTAGGGTTAATTAAAACTAATTAGGCTCGTTAGAGCTAATTAGGGTTAATTGATTTACTAACATATTGTTAATCAGGACTAATTAGGGCTAATTATAGCCAGCGCTGGAGCCACGATTAGATTCCAGGGGGTGCATGCTAAAAATGTCGCATTAACCTAACTAACCTAAATTTAATGCACATTCAACAATCTCAATTCCGACACCTCATATAGGGTGTCGATATGGTGTCCGATACGTGTCTGACACCTCCGGACACGTGTCCGACACATACCGACACGTGTCCGACGCCTTTGGACACGTGTCCGACGCCTCCGGACACGTGTCCGACGCCCACCGACACGCACCTCCAGACACATCGGCATACGTTAATTTGTTTTCTAAATGTCGGACACCGTCGATCAGACGTGGTGTCCGTGTCTGCGCTAACTAACAGGTATCTCAATCCAATTGGGTCCCATCCTCCGTCAACAATCTCAATTCTCAATTCTCAATTCTCAAATGCTCAATGCAATAAAAATTAACAAAAATCACACATTCAATCCAATTGGGTCCCATCCTCCGTCAATAATCTCAATATCTCAAATGCTCAATGCACAATTAACAATCTAAAATCATTAATTAACAACCTAAAATCATCAATTCATAATCGCAATTACTTCAAATACACAGCTAATAACCTAAAATCATCGATCAATAATCACAATTCTAAAACGCACAATTAACAACCTAAAATTATCAAACAAATGATCAATGTTCAAATGGGAAAAAAATGTTCAAAATTCACATATCCGATGCGCTTGAATTATTTCAATTTAGGGTTCGATTGTATTAGGGCATTCAATTTAGGGTTCAATTAGTTTCATTTAGGGTTCGGTTCGAAAAGGGCATTAAATTTAGGATTCAATTAGTTCAATTTAGGGTTCGGTTCAATTAGGGGGTTCTATTGATTCAATTTAGGGTTCAGTTGATTTGAGGCATTAAATTTAGGGTTCAATTAGTTCAATTTAGGGTTCGGTTGGATTAGGGCATTCAATTTGGGGTTCAATTAGGGTTCGGTTAGATTGGGACAATCAATTTAGGGTTTAATTAGGGGTTCAATTAGTTTAATTTAGGATTCGATTCAATTAGGGCATTCAATTTAGGGTTCAATTACTTCAATTTAGGGTTCAATTAGGGGGTTCTATTGATTCAATTTAGGGTTCGGTTGATTTGAGGCATTCAATTTAGGGTTCAATTAGTTCGATTTAGGGTTCGGTTGGATTAAGGCATTCAATTTGGGGTTCAATTAGGGTTTAGGGTTTAGGGTTTAGGGTTTAGGGTTTAGGGTTTAGGGTTTAGGGTTTAATTAGGGTTTAATTAGGGTTCAATTACTTCAATTTAGGGTTCAATTAGAGGGTTCAGTTAGTTCAATTTAGGGTTCGGTTGATTTGGGGCATTCAATTTAGGGTTCAATTAGTTCAATTTTGGGTTCGGTTGGATTAGGACATTCAATTTAGGGTTCAATTAGTTTAATTTAAGGCTCAATTCGATTAGGGCATTCAATTTTTGATTTAATTAGGGTTCAATTACATCAATTTAGGGTTCAATTAGGGGGTTCTATTGATTCAATTTAGGGTTCGGTTGATTTGGGGCATTCAATTTAGGGTTCAAGTAGGGGGTTCAATTATTTCAATTTAGGGTTCGGTTGGATCAGGACATTCAATTAGGGGTTCAATTAGTTTAATTTAGGGTTCAATTCGATTAGGGCATTCAATTTAGGGTTTAATTAGGATTCAATTACTTCAATTTAGGTTTATATTAGGGGGTTCTATTAGTTCAATTTAGGGTTCGGTTGATTTGGGGCATTCAATTTAGGGTTCAATTAGTTTAAATTAGGGTTCGATTTGATTAGGATATTCAATTTTGGGTTTAATTAGGGTTCAATTACTTCAATTTAGGGTTCAATTAAGGGGTTCCGTTACTTCAATTTAGGGTTCAATTAGGGGGTTCTATTAGTTCAATTTAGGGTTCGGTTGATTTGGGGCATTCAATTTAAGGTTCGGTTGGATTAGGGCATTCAATTTAGGGTTCAATTAGGGGTTCAATTAGTAGCGTTTCTCCTAAGGTTAGTTGCAGCGGGTGAAGGAAGCGAGAGCTTAGCGTACCCAGGTGCCAAAGTGCAAGGCACATCACAAAGCGGGAAGCTAATTTAGGTACAGGTTTACCCTCACGGCGTTTACCCGAATCCCTCTGTTTTGATGCATTGTTTTTAGTTAAATTTAGGTACATGATACTGCTTAATGTTTTTAGTTAAATTTACGAGTATGTATTGTTTTTATGTTTTTGCTTATCGCACCTTTTTCTGAAATATCAACGCTGCACCACCCCTCAACGCATCGCACCACCCCTGTTTTATAAACACAGTCCCCTAACCTACAAACCGAAAGTCTTTCAATCACTGTCACCAACGGATGGGTCATGGGGATACTCTTCTGATGCAACAAACTTAGAAAAAACAAACTTAGGGAACTTTATCTAAAGCTTACGGTGAATTGAAACCTAAGATACATATTTCAGTGACTACATATTCACCATGTTTAGGTCCTCCCTTCAAAGCAAGTAAGAGATCCCACATATTCTTTAACTAATTCCACTGACATGTGGTCCAAATTTGTTGAGATTAACCCAATTTGGAATCGTTTGAGCCACAGCTCCAACTTCGTTATGAAGTGGGCATTCCTAAACACTCACTAGAACTCTTGGGGTGGACCGAAGGTTGGAAAATCAGTTCACCAACTACAACTCATGCCTCCCTTTTCCAGTGTACCACCAACTACAATTTCTATTTTCATAACGGCATCACGTCCTCTACAGTTTCTATTAACCAAACAACTACTCAGTAGAAACAATCCATTAACCAAACAACTACGAATTTTGCTCAAGCCAATTACTGAAACCTTTGATGCAAAACTAATGAAGGAAGAAGCACAAAAAACAGCAAGGTCAAAGAATAATCCAACAAATTTCTTCTTTATTGCAAGTTTTCCCACTTTTTCTCAATAACCAAGCAGATTATCAGTACGCATAATCAATTAAAAGAACCATTATGCGTTTGCTAAAGCCAATTACAGTAACGCTAGATAGAAAATTAGTAAAGGAATTCGTGAAATTCACTTCGCTGAATCACAGCAAGGAGCGTACCGGAATTAAAAATTCACTTCGCCAGAATCTGGTGACGGCGGCGGAAACGAAGGCGGGATCCTCCGGTGACCAGTTTGGGTTAGGTCACCTGCTTCGTTCTCTTTCCTTGATGATGCAAGAAGCAGACTCACCGTCGGGGGTGGGTTGCCGTCGATGACAGAGACCAAGGTGGCTGTTTGGCAGTGGCGGCGAGGCATCGAAGGTGGGTTGCCGTCGATGACAGAGACCAAGGTGGTTGTTTGGCAGTGGTGGCGCGGCGTCGAAGGTGGGTTGCCGTCGATGACAGAGACCAAGGTGGCTGTTTGGCAGTGGTGGCGCGGCGTCGAAGGTGGGTTGCCACAGATGTGAAGGTCGTCGATGCACCGCTGAGAGAGAGAGAGAGAGAGAGAGAGAGAGAGACGAGAGAAAGGAAAAGAGAAAGGGGTATTTTATAAAAGACTTTTAGAGACGGACTAATTCCGTCAGTAAATCAAAAAATTCAACGACGGAATTTTTACTGACGGAATTATTCCGTCGCTTATATATATTTTAAAAATTATCGAAAATTATAAAGTTGTATAAAATATTTAGCGACGGTACTATCCGTCGACAAAAGTGTGTCTGTAATAGTCCGTTGGCAAAGGTTTTTAGCGACGGAATATTTCGTCGCTGAAAATATTTACAGACAGTTGTTTAGCGACGGCTTATTCCGTCGCTGAAAGATGCTTTTAGGTCGCTAAAAGTCCGTCGCTAAATCGGTGTTTTCTTGTAGTGTTGATTCTTCATGTTCTTGCCGACAAGAAATCTCCTCCTTCTCTTCCTTTATGATTTGCAGTTTCAGGAATACTACACGAGATCTCAGTCTACAGATCTCATTATTTAATTCTTTGGATATCCTTATTAATAATTTTGAAGGATTTTTTCCTTCAAATAATTGTTCGGAGGCATATCGCAAAGGCCTCCTCATATGTTTGAAATGGCTCTCTCGTGTCAACATTACTCACTATGGCTGATAATAAATTTCTAATTTTTGAGTTACAACAGCCTAACAAGAGACGAGACGCCACTGATGCTGGTCTGATGGAAGACATTCATTTTGCTATCAAGAATTTCCACCATCTCCAACTTAGCCATTCCCAGCTGCCAAAATGATCGGAAAAAATGGAGTATCTTTAGCAGCGCAATATTTTGCTTTTGGTCAAGAACAAACTTTGACTCCTACCCGGGTTGTCGGAATCTTCCTTCAACCCCATGTATAGTGACAATTAATAGTCGCTAAAAATATTTAGAGACAATTGATTGTCGCTATATAAGGAGTAGGAGGAAGATTCTTCCAATCGGGATAGCAACCAATTTTTTTCTTTTGGTCAATGCGCTACTTTATTTTGCTCTGTGGAGTGATGTTCTAGTTATGTAAATATTTGTGTGTATGTTTTAGCTCTACCTTTCCTTTCTAATCGTAGTTTCAATGGGGTTGTAATTATGTTAATTTGCTACCTTTAAACTTATTTTCATGGATAGTAGTCTGACTACTCTTGTAACCACAAAAATTATCTTGGTTTATATATGAAGATTCTCCTGTTAAAAAAATAATAGTCCACTAAACTGTCACCCACACACCACCTGCCGGACCATCGACCACCAACATCGTCGACGCCGTGCCGCTGCTTGCGCCAATCTGCTACTTACCGACGCTCCAATCTTCCCTTCAGAGTGAAACCCATTTTCTTTTTCTCTCTCTAGATATCTAGAGATCTGGAGATATCTCCCTGTCAGATATCTAGATATCTTTGTTTTACCCTTCAGAGTTTATTTGGTTCTTGTTGGCCAGTCACACGAAATTAAAAATAAGACAATGGCAAAGAAAATAGCTCTTAAAATATAACAAAGGAATTTTGACAATATATATATATATATATATATATATATATATATATATATATATATATAGCCAAACATTTGTCAATCTAACCCTTTCAGTCCGCACACCATAGCGTACACAATTAGTCGTTACGCTATTCTGTATATCGCTTTCGTTGCCAATTATGACTCGCCACCATCAACAATCACCCATCCCCGTCACTGTCATGACCTTTTTGATGCCATCGTCGAGCCAGACCTTCTGTCACGCCACCGTCTTTGCATCTCCACCCTGCCGAAGATTTGGACCCACATCACCGCCACCGCGGTTCTGTACAAACTAGACCCACATCACTGTCACTTGCCTCGCATGGTCACAACCTCCCTGTCGCCTTTTGTATCTCCCCATCTTTGGCAATATTGCCAACTGTGTTGTTCATCCGACTTCTCCCTTGTATCCGTTGAATGAATAGGGGAGAGAGAGGTTAGACAAAAATTGTTCGGGGGGTGAAAGGTGAGATAGGAGAAGAGCAAAAATAGAAAGATACAAGAGATATCCGAGAGCAATGTTCACCAAGGTCGTTGGATCTGAACCCCGGGATGCCAGTAATCATGCCAAGACCGTCACTCACCCTGATCGTTGGATCTCAACCCCGAGATCACCAGGAATCTTGCTAAGACCCTCACTGGTCGTGGTCGTTGGTCAATCATCGGTGATCATGTGAAGACCCTAGAATCAACGGGAATCATGCTAAGACCCTCATTCACCGTGGTTGTTGGAACTCAATCCGGGCATTGCCGGGAACCGTGCCAAGACCTTCATCCATGATCTTCATGTTACAATCGTCAAATTTCTCATATGGGATTACTGGACATTATCAACCCAATATTTTAGGTCTCTTGGTTACAAGACCTTACTTGGGATTTTTAGAATTTACTCCGGGACCTTCATTTACTTAGGTCACACGAAATCTCTGATCACTAGAAACCGCCCCAGGACCTCTTATTCCTTGGTCGCTGGACCTGCCTCTCCGATCACCAGAAATCGCCCTAGGACCTCCAATCCCTTGGTCGCTGGATCTGTACTTTAGATTCACCAACCGCCCCAGAACCTCTAATTCCTTGGTCGCTGGATCTGTCTTCAAGGATCACCCAAAACCGCCCCAGTATCTCCAATCTCTTGGTCCCTGGATCTGTACTCTATATTCATCGGTAGCCGCATCAGGAACATTGATTTACTGAGGCATCGCTCAGATCATCTGTTTCACTTTGGGATCTATATTTGGATTTCAATGCTCTGAAGGGTCGTCATTCACCTCAAACATGGCACCAATCATTAACCTCCAAACTTAAGCTGGTTTCATGTCCATCACCTTAAGTTTGAGGGGGGGATGTTAATGTAAAATTGTTATGTAAATATAGGTCCATAGGTTCTAGATAAGCTAGGCTCTTCCTCTCCACTCAATCCTCTCATTCTGCTATATAAATGGAGCTTTATATACACTATTTCAATCACACCAGAAATGCACAACATTTATCTATCTTCCCATGTAACACATATCAAACACACACTGCATATTGAAAAGAAATAGCATCAAGCTTGGCAGAAGGGGGAGGATTGAAACCTTAGTCTGAAACTGCACCCTTTTCAAAAGGCCTCACTAAACAACCCTCAACCGCTGGTGCCAGCTCTGTCTCTACCGCCGCTGACGCCACTGATGGTGCCGAGGTCTTCATAGTCACCGCTGATGCCACACCAACCCACCACACCCTGAAGCACCACCATGAATAAAAACTGTGACCATTCAAACCCACCACTATCCACTGCTACCACGCCCACCAGCCATATCCAAATCACAAACCCATTGTGCAAAGCCACCTCGAGACACCTAAGATGGGAAGATCATAGGCCAAACGTCCAAACCTATCACTAACCCAAATCGAACCAAAAAAGTATCACCAAGCCGTCGAGCGAGAAGTTCATTCAAAGGAAAACCCAAACCAACTACACCCTAGAAAGCGCATAAGGAAGTACCATGCAACCACTTGCCGGTGGAAACTGACGGTGGCGGTGAAGATGGTAGTTGTCTGGAGAGAAAAGGATTTTGAGGGAGAGAGAAATTAAGGCCGGCCCCAACCCCTACATACATAAATGAGAACATTTATTGTCCTCGTTACAATGGAGAAGATTGTGTCAGTTCACTAAAAAAATAGATAGATGAAAAAGCATTTGCATCCCCAAAGTGGACGACAACACATCATCTCGCAAGTTGGCAAACTTGCTAGTGCTAGCTGAAGATAGCGGATCATGCACCAATTTATTTGTCTAATCAAATTTAGCTGCATGTTTCACCCTTCAATTACTCATTGAACTAACATAATATTCATAGCAATCAAATTAGTTCAGGTGCAATAAATTTCTTGCACTCAAGAATGAGGAGAATTAATCCCCTGTATACACAAATATGACACTTCTGTGAGTGTGTGGTGTGTATAAGCTTTGTTTGCAAGGATGGACAAATGTATTTGATCTAATGAAGTTAAACGTTTTCTTTTTGTTGTGGATGTATGATAGCACACTCCAATTTTAATTACGAAAAATCGAATCTATGTGTCACCACATGCAAGATGCATGTGGTGCAGATATAAACGACGCCACTTTTGGGTGAAAACCTGTCAGGTTGGTTTCTCCCTTTTTTTTGTCTTCTTTTCTTCATGGTTGCATCCATTTCCTTCTTTAGTTTCAATTCATGGCCCTCAACAGCCACCGCCACTTCAACCCAAACACACCACTTCAATTCATTCTAAACACAATGGTTTCCCTCTCCTCCAGTCCCTTCAAGGTTCCCATAAAAGTTCACTCGAATCAACCGCCATAATTCGGTTGAAGCTTGTGCAAAGGGAATAATTTTACTCAGAAATTGATGGTTGTGCTTGTGGGTACAAATAAAAAAAGAGATGAGGATGGGAGTTTTGTAAGTTATGCCAGAATGGAAAAATGAGTCATAATTGTTTTCGAATACATGGTGTGCACAAATTACAACCTTTATCAAAATTTATGAGCAAAAATACACTGCCTATAATGGCAATCTGCAGTGAGAGACGTGGTGGCGCTCATGAGTTCTCAGAATGATGAAATGAAAGAGATGTTGATGGAAAAGAGCGACAAAGAATTGCACTGGGTTCAATGGCATTTTCTTGATCAGATTGCCAAAATATGAGTTTTTGGTGATTGTAATGTTTGGCTATTGTGTTAGACGTGTGACAGTGATGGCAAGTAGCAAGAAGAGCGGCTGAATATGTCTCTGTTGAGAATGAAAGAGGTGAGAGGGAAAGAAGAAGACCAGACGACATGAGGGTGATTTTAACTTTCACTCAAAACGGCGCCGTTATGTGCGCTCCACATCTATCTTGTCTATGGTGAGGCACATATCCGCTTTGCCATTTTAATTATTAGTGTGTTGATTAATTTTCTTGTGTCGCATCGTTTCTCTTGGGACGTGACAGTTAAGATGGTATCAAAGTATAAGTTCTATTTATCGTTCTAGAGACAATTCTTAAAGTTAAGTCTTAGCATTGAGGTTTTCCATGCCCCCTTCTTGGTAGTAATGGCTCATATAAAAGCAAGTCCTCGAAAAGAAGCAGATCTAGCAAATCTTTTTAGAGTCATTAGTAATTCTTAGGAGGGCTTGGCGTAGAGAGGCTTAGCCCTGGTTTTGGGTTTGCTGTTAGGAATCCGTGGGGTATTGTCGTTTATTGTGTGTGATGTGTGGTTCCTCTTCCTTGTATTAAGACAATCTGGTTAGGATTGGGTAAGTGATAGTAAAAGGATGATAAATTGCGGTGTTGAAGATCTTTGATTGTGTGCCGCATCTACATAGAAGGTTGTGCTCCTTTTTGGGTCATGCGGTTCCCGGTTGTCTGCTCTATAGTTACCATTTTTTGTGCATTGTAGATCGTTATTATTTTTGTTTAGTTCTTTTAGTTTCCAAAACCTTTAGACTTCGCATGTTACTTTAAGTTGAGTTAAAGTGTAGGATATGCTTTACTTTAACTTAATTGTAATGTGTATAAGTTTATTAGGTTTCTCGTTATTTTCTGACCTTTGCGGTCATGTATATAGAGTCACGGGAATGTCGTGACCTAATATCTGTGAGCTTTAGAACAAAGCAAATTTTTAACTCTAAATAATTCTGTTTTTCTACCCAAAAAAAAAAATAAGCAAGTCCTTACAGTGAAGAGAAACCGAGGCTACATTGTTTAAGGGAACGACTTAAACGCATGGAGTTACAAACAAGGTGAAAAGTCGCAATCATGGGCTTATGACCAATCTGAAAAACAAGATAAAAAAGAGATGCCGAAGAAGTAAGTGAACATGCATCCACTAGAATTTGCAAGTGACTGTGATTTAGATAAAGGTGAAAATGGGGTTAAGAAAAGAAAATCTTTAAGTCCATGTGGTCGGATGATGATACGAATTTGTCATTTACAACTTCTAAACTACAGAGAGATGCAGCTTGTCAATGAGAAATGATGGACTGCAAATGGACCATGGCTCGGACCATTTGTCGTTAGGAATTGTCATCTAAAACTGAGCTTAGTAATAATTAAATCCTCAGAGTTAGCTGCAACGAGAAGTCGAATTGTTGAATTAGTACAATGCAACAACATGCATATCTAAGTACACATCATTGCGTAGTGTCACGAGTTGCCTCTTAGCACTACCATGACAAGCACAACGGTCGACCAACATAGTTCCCTGGTGCTTAACTAGTATAGGGCCTGCTCGCAAGACCCATTGTGCTTAACTAGTATAGGGCCTGCTCGCAAGACCCATTGTGCTTAACTAGTATAGGGCCTGCTCACAAGACCAGCATAGCACCCGACCGCTTTGACTGTGCACACCGTGTGGTAGCCATGAAGATCTGAAGGTGCACGCGTGTGTTTTGGCTCCTTTTGACAGAGATTATCTTTGTAGATATTTATCTTTACACGTAACATTTTAAGTGATTTCAAGTTTTATTTCCTAAAAAAGTGACTCCTCGCACTGGGTAATGTTTAGTGTTGTCATTTAGATTTTTTCTCCTAATGGAACTATATGAGGGTCATGAAACTTTGTGTCAGACGCCTCCATACCAAATTAGCCATGAACTACGTTGTGGTTGCAAACAAGGCTCTTGCACGTTGTAATGTTGCCTTGAAGTAACAACAATATTTTGGACCATTTTACCTTCTTTTTGAAATTTACTTTTTACACATCGTGGATTGTGAATTTGATGCATTACTTGTGAGCTATGAAGATTAATTGACGGACTCTTCTTATAAGTGGCAAGTAGACTGCCACACATGGTTTCCTTTTGCCATCAAGGGCCACCATGTGCTACCTGAGCATGCATCTTACTTCGTGGACAGAGAAAATAGGAAGGCTAGAAAGTTTTACGATTGTTTGAAGCATGAAACTCAAAAAATGTTCTCAAATGGAGCCCTGCTCATTTGAAATAAGTGAGGGACACATACAAAAAATAAACCACAGTTAAGTGGAACTAGGGTATATCCTTCAAAATGCAAAGAATATGAGTGCATGATCAAACAAGCATGCAAGAAGCTAAGTGCAAGCTTATAACTACTACACTACACATTCTCTAGGCACAAGGGTCTAGGCTGACATGTTCTTATCATATCATCGATAGACATAATGGTGATTATTGTTATATCGAAGGTTGAGGTAAGTTTTGGTTGTGGATCCATCGAACGCCACGTGATTGTTTGTCCTAATCATGCAAACGATTCATGGATATTCTAATAATCAAGCTAAAGGTACCATGTTGGAGAATTGAAAAGGAGTTGGTGTTTTGAAGTGTTAGTAGTCTAAGCGAGGCTCTAGAATCTGAGGCGCCAAACTATTTACAATTTAAGTCTTTCATCTTTTGCCACCTACATACCCTAAATTTTGGATTAAAATAGTAGTTTGAATATTGACCGTCGGGATCAATTCAATCAATCTTATCAGATTGAAACTCTATAAGTAAATTTTCTTTGAAACCTTTTAAAACCATATGAACGTTATTTTTAGCCAAAGTTTTCACACCACGACCAAACCAATAGCCATAGATACAATTTGACAAAACCATCGGTCTAGCTGATGTTCAAATTTTCACACCTAAGTTGTCAGCCATCCCTTTAAGAGATTGTTGACATTTTTGTGCTACTACTTCAATCCAATGATTTCATACTTCATACTAATAACTCTCTGACTTTCTTTGGCGTCATTGATTATTATATATCATCTATTTGACATCATCAAAACTTATAAAACGAGTTTAAACATGAACGGATTCTCTCAAAATTACCATTTTGTGAGAGATGTCTAATATATTCTAGTTTGCATTTAAATAGGTAGGGAGAAAAAGTTTATGAATACAGTCTTCTCGTTCATTATGAATGAATATTATGAATTTATATACTTCCATATGTCAAGATGGTGTCTATAGCAACATATAATACTTAAGAGAAGAACCTAAATAAGGGTTGTACGCCTCTGTGCACATACCCCCGAGATGTATTAACAATACCACAAGTTTTCGGCATCATGGGGTAGATAAGTCATTTACAATCTTGAAAAGAATAACGTTTAATTAGATTCAGTGAGGCATTGCATTGACGATGAATCTCGCAAATGATCTCATACAAAGTACGTAGTTTTTTTTTGGCATGAAGTACTCTGGTGGAATATAACCAACTGTAAACCGTGCATCCAATTATCCTCCGTGCACCTCTTGTTCAAACAAATCGTGACCTTACTCATAGGACCACTTGTTCAAATCGTGACCTTACACAACATTGGTTTGGTTCGAACAAATTAAAATATATTAAAGCTATCTGCTAATACACTAGTTGGTTCTGCAAAAGTACTCAAGGGTAAAAATTGTATAAACTTGCCATCTTTACAAACCTTTAGTCATTTGTTTCCAAAGTCCATTGATACAAGACAGGGATGATGAAGTGAAGTGATATTTGAGATACATTTTTTATCATAAATTTCTTGAATAGAGAGTTAAATAAATGCAATTCACATGACTAAATAAAATTCAAATATCAATTTTCATTATAAGAATCCTTACAAAGAAATAATTGGTCACACACCTTTGATCCAAAAAAAAAAAAAATAACGAAGAAAATAAAAGAATGCAAAGTGTATAGATATATACCTCAATAAAAATAAAAAAGGGAAGAAAAATGGAGGAAATTCAAAGAGTCATCATACATTGAATAGATGGCAATTAAATGAAAATACATGGAAGAATTAAAGCTAACACAGTGAAAAAATCTGTAGTGCCAAACTCACTGAAATCCTTTTATTTTCTCCTCCTCTGGCGACCTCCATAACGCCGATCACCACTGCCTACGGCCCGTTCCCCACCGGGAAACCACAGCCCAGCCTAGAAACCCTATTGCACCCCGCCGGTTACCGGTGGCTGCGCAGTGACAAAGATGAGCCATCGACCTGCTACCCGTAGTAAAAACAAGAGGCAAAGACCAGACGATGCTGCTGCCGAGGCCACTTCTGAAATTTTCAGGTTCAGAATTCACTTCTGAATTTTCTTTTAATTGCTTATCAAAGCACAGAAAATGCTTTGGAATGCTTCAATTTTTTGTTAAGCAAGTATTTTTGAGTTTTTTGATCAAGAATGAACATTAAACTTTTTATCTAGGGTTCTGTCTTGCATTATTTCGTTTATCTTGATTATTTGCTCTTATTGTACTTTTTAACTCCTAATAAACGAAAGAAATAAGAATGTGGCGAAGTTATTGATGCCAGAAGCGTACCGTTAGTGTGAGATGGGACTAATTGGATCACTCCGCCAAGCATTAACTTGATTAGGAGGGCATTACTCTAAGGATGTTAATCAGAATGGAATCAGCAATGCCCTAACCGAATTTCAGATATCTCCATTTCTGCGTTGCCATAAGACACCCACTCACTAGTATGACATCCTTTTTCGGCTAAATTACAACCATTACAATTCACGACGAATGTAATTGTAAATTTGATATATTGTCTAGAGAATTGTTAAAATTTTCGAACTTCATCAGAAGTTGTTAGGTCAATAATAAAATTAAACTTTTTATCTGGAGTCCTGTTTTTGCTTTATTTTGTTTATTTGTTCCCATTGTACTTTCTTACATCTACTAAACAAAAGGAAAAAGATTGCCTAAAATATAAGGTAAGAGGAAGATGAAATCGAGATTTCAATTGAAGCCAATTCAACCGCTTCTTTTGACAATGGTAAAAAATATAAATAATAAGCATAAGGCTGTTTGACCTAAATTTTCAACCAAAAAACCAGGCCAAGTTGGAGGCAAATCTCCCATTGAACATTCTATTTTTTAATGTCAATCAGTCAAAAGAGCAAGGCGGGTTTATTTTATAAGATCATTGTTTGCTCTAAAATAGAAAATGGATTCGATTTTAAGCAACCTACCAAGGATAAGAAGACGAAGGCTATGAAGAAGAAGACGAAGGCTATGAAGAAGAAGACGAAGGCTAAGAAACCACCTAGCCTAGTTATTGAAGCCAGAAGTGTATGACTAGGTTATACTGACAGTGTAGGGTGGAACTACAGCAATACATTGACCTGATCCTTCTTACCTTATTGCTTCATGGACACAAGAAACATACTAATTACTGTAACATCCTATTATTACGACTAAATTACAACTATCACAATATATAACGTGAACATTTATATACCATTTATAGCTTCTAGATACTGATTTACTCCAATGGCTTCTTCAAAATTTTTGAACTGCATTAGTATCATGAGTTCTAAATTTGTTTCTTGTCGTCATTCTCCGGTGTAGGAAAATTCACTTGAGGGGTCAAGTGACAGAAGACGATGTGAACCAGCTATACATGGTCTGGAAGCCTGTCTGTCAAGGTTGTCGTGTGAATACAAAAGAAAACCCGAATTGTTTTTGTGGATTGGTGCCACCAGCCACGGGAAGTCGGAAATCTGGTCTATGGCAGAAAATGTCGGAGTTTGTCGTTTCGCTCGGCCCAGATCCATCC
This sequence comes from Escallonia rubra, assembly GCA_033065855.1. NCBI lineage: Eukaryota > Viridiplantae > Streptophyta > Magnoliopsida > Escalloniales > Escalloniaceae > Escallonia > Escallonia rubra. The sequence goes on from JAVXUO010001905.1 coordinate 440,977, forward strand.
CAAGACCTTCGTGATTCTCTCGGATCACCTGCAGGACTCACTAATCTAGGTGCAACCTGCTATGCCAACAGCATACTGCAATGTCTTTACATGAACAAGTCATTTAGGGAAGGTCTATTTTCTGTTGAACCAGATGTTTTGAAAGAACAGCCAATATTGCATCAACTTGCTCGGCTTTTTGCGCAGTTGCATGCTAGCAGAATGGCTTTTGTTGATTCAGCTCCGTTTATTGAAACGTTAGAGCTTGATAATGCTGTTCAACAGGATAGCCATGAATTCCTTACCTTGCTATTCTCGTTGCTGGAACGATGTTTGAGCTGCTCTAAAGTATCCAAGGCAAGAACAATTGTCCAAGATTTATTTCGAGGAGGCGTGTCTCATGTCACTAAGTAGGTTTGACTAACTTTGACCCCTACTCTAACTAAATAATAACAAGTTTAATTTTCTTATTACCTGCAAGGTTAATGCCTCTCATCAAATTTAATTGGTCATTTTTAAAAAAGTGGGAAAAGGAAGTGGCACCTGGTGGTTGGCAAGGATAGTCGTGTTACTATCGGACATGAAATCTGATAGCCATCCCTATTCTTGAGACTTTTGATCGAAGTGGTGTTTTTTTTTTTACAAACTTGCCTATTCTTTAGATTCTCGTTTAAGAACTGGTTCTTGAATGACTGCAAAGTTTATCCTTCATTTTTGTATTTTCTAAATTGTTATTTCCCCTTCGAGTATGAGTGGAATTACTGGTTTTGACCAGCATTTGCTTTCCCTGCCACTCGTTGCGTATTTCCATCAACACTTAGTTGTGTGTACCACGTGCTGCACCATTTCTCCTTAATTGAGAGTCCCGTGCTCAAATGTAACCTGTGACTTCACGGGGTTTAGTTGAGAACTTTTGGCGATTGCTAACTTTTGATGCCACATATTTGGGGAATTCTGTAGTTACTATTGGCATTTTTGGTGTAAAATGAATGGCAGGATCTTTTGCATCCGCCTAATTTCCTATATTGGGTGTTGAGCACTGTATTAGCTATTTAGCTTTTGCATTGCAAATCCTATGTTCAAGTTTTCTGACTTGCCCCCCCCCCCCCCCCCTCCTCTCCCCCTGCCTATCCTCAAGCCAAGAAAAATGTAAATTCGTCTTGATCTAGGAAAGTTTTCCTCTCCTTCTCAAGCTTAGGCCAGGGTGGAGGTTGGCGTTTTGTTTTGTTTTGTTTTTTTTTGCGTGGGTGGGGGGCGGTGGGGAAGGTAGTACAATCAAAATTTTAAATTGGAGGCAGTCTTCTTTCTTCCTTTCTTGTTATCATTTAGTTGTGAATAGTTACACCAAATTTTGTGATGCACATGTTGGGTAGGATTTTACTCTGACTCCTTTGAGATTAGAAAGGTACACTGATCTTATTTGTTTGGGTAATTACATGATCTCCCTCAAGTTAAGATGTTATGTATCACTTGCTCCTAGGGCCTGTGTTATCTGTGGATTGTAAGGTTTTATTTGACGAAACCAAAACAGAAGTAAATCCTATGTCCGAGTTGTGGAAGCACTTTAGAGCCCAAGGACTTTTGGTTTAACAGGACATAGACAAAATATCTGCAAACGCAATTCAAGTAAGACAAGGAGGAAATGGGGGGGTTGAAATAAAAACGTATGTGAAAAGGTATGTAACAAGGATATGTTTTGGTGTCTTGTATCGAAATTGCAGGTGGATAAGACTTACAGGATGTTTTACATACAGATGCTTAGGGTAGAATAAGAAATATAGAAGGTGGGGTTGGCACCAATTCGACTAAAATATTGATGAATAGACCTGAGATGGTTTGCAGGCCTTTAAAGGCTCTAGAGAGGAAGAGTAAATGAGTTGGTAGAGGGCAAAACAAGGGTTAGACTGGTAATAACACAGAAAGTAGTGAGAAACAACTCGATTGGTAGGAACTTATTGGAAAAACATGTGCTTTGATTGGGGAGTGGAATAGAGGATTCATATAGCTAACCTCATCTAGTTTGAAACAAAAGCTTCGTTGATGATGATGATGACTTACCTCCCTCCTTTTAGTCAACTGCCACTGTCAACCACTGAATTTTCAGTAGTTATGCATTAGTTTGGTTCATACTCATACGCAGCCAACTAAAATCAAGTGAGCCATGTCAGGAAGTCCTTTAATTATCGAGTGGACTCAAGGAATATAGCACTCTTTATCTGCAAATTTGTCTCCTTCTCCTGCATCTCCGTTTCAGTTGCAGCTCTCTGTCTTTATGCCCTGATCCTTGATCTTCTCCTCTTTCTTGAGCCAACGTAGACCCATCGCCCTCCATCACAGTCTTTGCATGACTATGTCCAGAATAGTAGACAAGGGTGACCATCACCGTTATCCCTCATTCATTTTCCACCACTTCCGCTATTGGCAGTGTGCCACTTCACATCCCTCCTATGTCAGTGGACATGAACAGATTTGTACGTATCATCGGACGTGTTTTTGGTTTCAGTTATGCGGGATTTTGGCAAAATATCAGTTGGACTCGTCCTGATAATTTATATGTCTGGGTGAGTCTTCATACATCATCATTCAAGCCTTTGTCCCAAACTAGTTGGGTGTCTTTGTGTGTGGTGGTTGTATTCTAACTCTTATATAGTCAGTAGGGGCTTCAACTCACGCACTTTTTTAACACCTAAGCATGGACATAGTGTGCGCTTTAATAAAATCTTGTTGAGTCGCTACTGGGGGTAGGAGGCCCGCCGCGTTATCGCAAAACATCTATCAATTTTTGAACTTCCCTGGTCTACTTATGTTTGCTTAGGCCAGAAAAGTTGAGATTAAATTGTTGACTTTTGTATTATTAAAATAAGCAGTATTTACCCGGGCAGAAATCCACCAGCTCAGTTGGGCCAAAACTTGAGAGTTATGATACACTTTTGCCGAACTTGTTATAATGCTTCATATCAGTTCTCAGCCTAATTCCACTAGTTCAAAGTTGCATAGGGCACGGTATTAAATTTTTCGGTTATCTAGTGTTATGCACTCTAGCAGTTACATTTTTTTTTGCCTCATTTGCTCCAGATCTACCCAAGAAATAAGGGATGTGCTGAGTAGGTGATTCTTTAAATGTAACATCTAGCAAAGTCCCCAAGTTTATATTCTTCTACCAAGTTTTTTAGACCAGCTCTTAAGATATTTTTTACCTAGATTTCAGGGTGTCAATTGCCCACCTCGAACCCCCTTGTTAAGCCTTGGTACAGACAATGCCTTATAATAGTAGAGACTTGACGTTTTTAATCATGATTTTGGGAATTAAGCAACCTGTTTCACCCATCAGTTAGTATTTTTCTTGTTCCAACCCCTTTTGGCATGTAGAAGCAAAATACGCTGGAGAGATTTTAATTTCCTTTGTTGTTTAGTTTTCGTGTTTCTTCTAAATGATGAGTGGGTTTATGGCATTGCTTCTCTCATCTCTCAGTGCTAGCACAGGTATTGCTGTTTATTTAGTTGCTCAAGGGTCAAAAGAATTAAACTTGCTAGCACAGGCATTGCTTTTTACTTACTTGCTTAGCTGTAAAAAAAAATTAATCTTGTCCTTTTGTTTGATTTTTGAATCATTTAGGTGCTCCAAATGTGGAAATGACTCTGAAGCTTCATCAAAGGTAGAAGACTTCTATGAGCTGGAGTTGAATGTCAAGGGATTGAAGAGCTTAGACGAGAGTTTAGATGATTATCTAAGTGTTGAAGAACTTCAAGGAGATAACCAATACTATTGCGAGTCATGTGCAACTAGAGTAAACGCTATTCGTAGCATTAAGCTGCGGTCACTGCCTGCTGTCCTTAATTTCCAGCTCAAGCGTTGCGTCTTCCTTCCAAACGTACTTAATAATATGATTAATTCCCATATTTGTTAGTGTTTCTGTTAAACCGGTTCATAAGTAGTATGCTTACATATAGTCTAATTTCATAAAAATTGCCTTCTTTCTTATAGATACTGTTTATGCCTTTTAGTGGCTTTTTTTAATGATCAAAGAGATTTATCTAGTTAGTTGACTCTCCCTGTTTAGCAGCGAGCTCCTAAAACGTATTCGCTTACTCTGGGGTCTCGTTGCTCGAGGGGATCCTCACGATTTCTGCTAGCTTGAATCCAGGGAGTTGTTTCTTATGTGGTTTTATACACAGTTATTAGAGGCATGCCATAAACATCTCAGGATATACACTGTATTTTTTCTATCGTCCTAGTATAGACTCGTTTTGTTGGATCACATCTATCTTGAGTTCATGTATTCTTCATTCTAGTTGTCGACCATATGTTATCGAGTTTTAGTGCATGACATAAGCCTCAAACTGATGTTAGTTAACAGTGATTGCATTACATAAGCCTCAAACTGATGTTAGTTAGCAGTGCTACTGTTAGACTCTAGGGATTGCCAACATTGTAAAGATTATGTTGTTACTTGCTGCTGCAGTGAGATTGCTATTACCGCTTAAGTATGAGACTGCTTCCTTTCCTCGGATGGTTGCCCTCATATGCTGATTATTAGTAGAACTGTTTTAGCTTGATCACTCGACTCTCTAATATGCGCACTATTTTCTCCCATTATTTTAACGAGCATCTGCGTGTTTATGTCGTTGCACAAATTTTTTCTAATACTTAAAAGTGTCATGCCATATTTTTATTCACAAGTTGTGATGAAAGTCAAAAACTGTGTTCAAAGGTCTCTTGTAGAGCTCCATCTGTTCTCACTTTTGTTTGTGTGTACTGTTGCAAGTGCGCTAGTTGTAAACTTTCTCGACTAGATTATTGCTTGCATTAGATACTATTGTCTCTTGACTTGCTTCAATTTGCAAATTTTTTTATTATATGCTTCTTTTGTTTGTAGACTACGACGAAGAAGAAGATTACTTCTGCATTTGGTTTTCCTGGAGAACTGGATATGTCGCAGAGGTTGTGTGAGCACTCTCAACCAGGCTTGATATATGATTTGTCAGCTGTGCTAATACACAAAGGCTCTGCTGTAAATAGTGGCCATTACATAGCCCATATCAAGGATGAGGATACGGAGCAGTGGTGGGAGTTTGACGATGAACATGTCACAAATTTAGGTCGACATCCATTTGGGGAAGGTCCTTCAAAATCTAGTGCTAAACCGGTTCATACTGAGCCAGTTGTCCATCCTTCTTGCTCTGAGCAGAAGGATAGTTTCGCGAATGGAAATCATATGGATGGTTGCGGGGTACAAAACATTGTTAACCATGTAGAACCCTTTTCATCAAGTGATGCCTATATGTTGATGTACATTCTTAGGTGTCCAAAGAGTGAGAAAGCACCAACAGAGTCTGATAGAAACAAGTTGGAAAAAGGTGGTCATCCGGTTTCTCCACAAAATGATTTCTCTCTTCCATCTCATCTATGCGAAGAGGTAAATCGATTGAATGCATCGTATCTTGATTCTTGCCAACAGTATCAATATAAAAAAGATTCAGAGTTGGCTCGCATCAAAGAGAGGCGGGAGGAGGTACGATCAATTCTTTCTGAAGCCCCTGTTCAATCACTTGTGGAGCCATATTTTTGGATATCTGCGGACTGGCTTCGTTCTTGGGCTGACAACATTACTACATCGTACGTATGAGTTCTTATGATGCCTTTCTTCTTTTGCCGTATTTATTCGCACAGGTTTTTTGCAGAACGACTGTTACCGCTGTTACCTTTTTCATTGCCATCCAAACTTCCACTTGTATATGTACAGAGCTGCACTACCAGCTATTTCTACTGCTTCACAGAATTCCTTGTGACAAAGGTGGATAAATAAACAAAAATAGGAGACAAAAATTGCTACTTTTCATAACTCGATTTATTATCTTCTGCAGCATTATAGACAACAACTCTATTCAATGTGTGCACGGAAAAGTTCCAGTTTCAAAGGTGGGCTCCATGAAACGGTTGTCTGCCAAAGCTTGGACCATGTTATTCTCCAAGGTACACTTTTGTTTGGCTTCATGTTAATTAGTTGATTAGTGATTTATTCTGTAACTTTTGACAAGTAACAAGCAGGGCCGGATGCAAGAGTGGACAGGACTGGGCCTTGGCCTGGTCAACAATTAGAGGGACTGTTGTCTAGTAACCAACTACCAAGTCAATTAGTAATCTTAGGAAAATTGGTCCAGATCTGGTTCTAAATTCATGTGGTTTTATCTGTCCAGGTTCACAAGCAAGGCCCAACCTCCATTACATGTAAATTTAGTTCCCCATCCAGCTGAGAAAATGTCTTGAAAGTTGGCATTTGATGCGAAGAAAAGCCCAGTCCCATTCTTTTGTTACTAAATCTTCTTTTATAAGACCTCATGTTGTAGTTTATTTCATAGTAGCATTGACACAAGACTAGAGATAAATGAGGACCATCAGTACTTTATGACAACATTCTGGTCCACACCCAGCGCCTCTGAAGCATGGGTGCGGCACTTTGGGTGAAGCACGAGAACAGGGTACGCGTCGGGTGCGGGTCGGGTGCGTGTCCTGTATTTTTTTGATTTATTTTTTTAATGTCTTAAATACCGCGTGCGGCTCAAGTGCGTATCGGGTCTGTTGAAACACAATTTTCGTGGCAGATCTGTGACCACTGGCAACCACCGGCAAGGAATCTAAGAGGAGAGAGGAGACTGGAGAGAAGAAGAAGAAGAATAAGGAGAAGGAGACCGAGAAGGAAGAAATCACCGGCGACCCAAGGCGGCGTGTGGCGATGTGGGTGAGATTGATTTCAGAGTAGAAGAACACGGAATCGATGTTATCGATGTTTGCTGGAGATTGATCAGATAACTGATTGACTTTTGACTTTTTAACAGCTTATATCACAAATTTGTTATTTTATGTAAGTACCCAATAATGAAGTTATTACTTAAACCAACCCCAGTACTTCAAAGAAGTAAAAATAATAGCACATACAAACTTTATTCTGTTCAGCTATACAATTTTAATATTTATAAAACTGCCCATTAAACTTAACAAGCTCTCACTAATTTGGTTGAAAGCATCAAGATTTACGAAACAGCCGATTAAACTTTAAAACTCACTACTTTGGTTGGAATATTAATATTTTTTTTAGATATATCGAATACATATATTGTGATTCTTAAGATTCAAATTGTTTAGAAATTCTATACTAAGTGTACATAGTTAAAAAAATATTTACAAAAATTCCGTATCCCGCAGTACCTGTATCCTAAAATTTTCAAAAATGCCGTATCTGCACCCGTGTCGCATCCGCACCCGCAGCCGTGCCCGTGCTTCATAGCCCAGCACTGATCCAACGCTGGATTTTTTCTTGTATTTTCCAGCGCATCTCAGCCGTCCACGTAGTGGAATGGATGGCTGAGTCCATTTTTTTCTTAAAAATATTGCTTAGCTGCCTCTAAGAGGAGCAGTTATCATTTGTTCCAAAAATGCCCCCTCATTACCCTGCTTCTCTCTGTCTATAGCAGTTATGTTTATTCAGCCAACTACCGCCGCCGCACACGCACCATCATCATCCCTACAGCCAAATTACCATTGTACCCACGGCCATCCATCACCATCATCCCGGCCGCCAACAAGCTGGTGAATCGCTCAAGAAATTCATTGTGATCAAAACGTTACCAATTGGTATTTCTAGAATTTCTGTTGGAATGCATTGTGATTCTAAGAAAGTTCCAAAAATACCGATGGGAAGCAATGGCATAGAATACCTAGAAAGTGCAATTGCACTGATTGTATCTCAATGCTCCAGAAACATTGCCGTGTTCATTGCCGGTCACCCCATCTAATGCAGTTGCAATTTCCAGGATTTTTTCCAGATTTATGGCTTCACAAATCTGGAATTTCTCTTTTCTGTTGAAGTTCACTATGGGTAATGCTTTGGTGGTGGTGAGGAATCGGCAATATACGAGAATGCCGTGGTTGGAGTGGTTACTGCCCAAGTTTAGTATTGATTTATGGGACTCGGTCATGCAATGTGGTTGTGGTGCTGTTTGGGTGCCGTGGTGTTGGTGCGTTGCTACAGTGGCAATAGCGGTGGTCTTGTTGGGTGGTTACCATGGTGTTTTTTTTTTTGGGGGGGGGGGGGGTTGGTGGTGGGGGGTTTTCGGTTGGTTGTGGGGGCGGGGGTGCAGGGGTTGGTTGTTGCAGTGGGGGTTTGGGCAGGATGAGTTTGGAAGGGTGAAGGTGGGGAAGTAGTGGGTGGTATTAGAGGTGGGTTTTTTGGGTGGGTGTGGTGGTGTTGGCGGTGGCCAGGGTGGCTGTGGTGGTGCTGTTCGTGGGTGAGAGAGGGAGATAGAGGACTTGAACAAAAGAGGGCTTTTGTGGAACTTTTGTGCAGAGTAACTAACCGCCCCTCTTTGGGTCATTTAAGCAATTTTTTTTTTAAATAGGGCATCTCTGCTATCCATTCTGTGACGTGGATGGCTGAGATGCGCTGGATAAATAAGAAAAAATCCAGTGCTGGGTGTGGATCAGTCCCATAGATATATGTGTGTGTGTGTATCTTTGCTATAGCTTGGCCCAGGTTAGGATAACATTTCAGATCAGCCAAATGTAAAAAGTATATGCCGACTTAGCTTAAATTAGGATATGCGTGTCATGTAGTCAGGGATTTTTAAAGGATCTAATTAAACTAGAGAGAGTTGTTTGACTCAGAAGAGTTTAACTCCGTAGCTACAGATATCAAAGGTCCAAAGGTGGTGATTTTAATTTATGGTAAAACTAAAACCAATACTTTGAGCTCTGAAGGGAGAGCTTTTCGTTATGAAATTTCTACGGTTCAACACATACCACATGCTCCACGGTTGTTCAATTGGAGCTGTCATTCACAAACAATTAGGTGGTTATCCACGATAAAAATGAAGTTTGTACAGGAATAGGGAGGAATAATTAATTGACCAACCTTTTTGTCTTAGAGCATGATTCAATTGTAGTTTAAAGCTTTTGCATGATCTGATAACTAATCTTAGAGAAACTTATAGATGATATCAGCATCAAATTATGTTTGGCCTTGGGCATCTCATCTTTTGTTTATATTTATGTGTTATATGATTTCTAAAATTCTGCAGTAACTGATTTGTAATTCTTTAACTTGTTTTCGTGCTGACAGTAGTGTGTTAATATTGCTAATGATATATTTGTGGTGCCCCCAAATATAGTATGATGGAGGCCCAAAATTGACCAAGGATGACTACTGCATTGATTGCCTTGCTGAAAGGGCTCGCACTATGGTCCGCTCTAATAGCTACAGGGATCGAAGAATATCAATGAGAGGACTTGCTGAGGCTGCACTTGCGGGGGAGTGTCTAGATGGGAGATTGTATTATGTATCTAAGACATGGTACGACTTATATATCTCTACTCTATGTTAATTTGTCCTAGCTGCCTGTCTGATTTGATAATGCATACGCCACAGCTTATGGAGTCTTGGGCTTACTGATTGACAGAACAAAGTGCTTGCTTTGTGATTTTGGAACACCCTTAGGAGAAGGATAATATATTCCCTTTACCTGGTTTACTCTGCTGCTGTTGTGTGCATCTAATCATTTATTCTTCTTCTTCTTTTTCTTCTCTCTTTATCTCACATATATATGTGTATATTGGTACTCCCTCCCTCCTTAATTAACCTAGTGCTTGGACTTTGCACAAATATTAAGAAAATGGTCAAAGAACCGGTGTTTTACTATTCTGCTCTTGACTTCCTCTTTTTCCTTTTTTCTTTTACCCAATCTGGTCAGAAAATGTGGGTCCTATTGAATTAACCATCTTTTTTTCTCCTCCTTCCTCTTTGTCTGAGAGTCTTGCTTTCACAGATTTCACATCTTCTAACTGGGAAACATTTTGCAGCCACCATCTCCATAGCAGTGAAAACGATTTTGGGTTATCCCTCTCTTTTTTTCAGTGGACAGAAACAAAGTTACAAACAAGTGCAAACATGATACCCGTAATATAGGATACATCATGGTTCTAAATAGTTCCAAACCCATTAAAACTCCACCAAAAAACAATTGCAAAATTGGTTTAGATCCGGCCACCACTTTCATCCGTTATTTCTAAGCAAAAAGTAATTACAGTCCAAGTATTCAAAAGAAATTACGGAAGATATGCAACTTTTCCAGTTGGTCCGCATAGGCTAATCCTCAACTTTTACTCAGACTAGGCATCCGCCTAGATCCCCTAGGCATGCGCTTCAGCTTTGTCTTGTCTGCCTAGGCGTGCACCTCAACTCTGCCTAGGCATTCACCTGGTTTCCCAAGCACTGACCAATTGGCAAAACAAAACTTTCATCTCTTCGCTTTATCTATCCAGTCACGTTGCAAGAAGAAAGGCCCAAAACCACAAAGATGACTATCTCACGCACAACAAAGGATGCCGTAGAAAAACCATTTGACCGCCGCACTAATTCTAAGTGGAGAAAAGCTGATCAAAACTGGTGTGGATTTCTATATTCCAATCGAACTCGATACACAGGAGAATTCAAACACGTCTTACGAGTGATTAGTTGAAATCAGCCTTTTCTAGCTTTTGTGCATAGTCTATGCCCTTTGCAGGTCTGAAGAATTTAGAGATGACGTGAGGTTGTCGCAGTGCTGCCCGACGGCGATGGCGGCCATAGGGAGCTAGCAACAGTGGTGACCATAGGGAGGTGGCGGCGGCATCTGTAGGTAGGCAGTGGTGGTGCCTAGGCGGTGTTGTTGGTGAGAGGAGAGGGAGCGAGTAGTACAGATCAGTAAAAAGAAGGTGGGTGTTGATCAGTAGCCAGCAAGGGTAACTATGGCTTCTTGTGAAGCTCTTAACCCAGATATGGAAAGAGACCACTTAATTTGGGACAGCCCACGAAAGGAAAGGGACTCACTTATGTAGGGACAGAGGGAGTATGTTTTATATACATGCACACATTCCAATATGTATATCTATGTTTCCGTGTACACACAAAAATGCACACAAACGCAAATTCATGCACACGCATAAGCTCGGTTTCTGTATCTTTTGTGCCTTTCTAGTTGGTGGGTTGTCCCTTTTGAAATGTCAACTGGGCCATTTCACATCTGTTATGTTGGGTCTGCAGTGACACTGCTTGGTTTTCTCTGTAGGTTGAATCAGTGGCTACGTAGAAAAAACATAGATTCTCCATGTGAAGCTGATGCTGGACCAACTGCTTCAATCAGGTGTCCTCACGGGGAACTTATGCCTGAGCAAGCTACTGGAGCAAGGCGTGTGTTGATTCCTGAGAGTCTCTGGCTGTTTATCTACGAAACTGCTTATACAGTAAAGCCTGATGATACCATGGGTTGTTCAACATTTCTTTCGGATTCTGAGCCTTGTGATCAATGCTGTGTGGAACTCACAGAAGTAGCAAGCTTGGAAGATAACCTAAGGTCGTCTAAATGTCTTCTGTTTTTGTAACTTATATGGTTTCCAGGTTACTTATCTTGGCTGTTCACGTCGCAGAGAGTTCAAATTGAAGCAACGCCAGTCCCATGAGAAGTTAGCTTTGGGAAAGAATTTAGCACTTGAAGCGCATAACAGTTATTACTTGTTGCCTTCTTCTTGGCTGTCAAAATGGAGAAACTACGTCACTTCAAGTGGCAAGACTGCTACTTCTTTTGCAGAACCTGAACCTCTGAATAGTATCATTGATTTGCTGAAGTGTGAACAGGTTAGTTGGAAAATCCCAATTTTGTTTGGCCATGAACTTTGTATATTCAAAGGCTGGCAACTCTGCTTGGTATTCCATATAACCATTCCTGGATATCCATTGGCCTCATTGCTCATTGTTTATGCCGACAGCTTTTAATATGTTTGCCATGGAGCCCTCTGATTGGCACTGAATGTTGTGATTGTTGTGGTTCTTATAGCGCGTTGCTTTAGTCTGTACTATCAGACATTTGAGTTTGGTTGGTTCCATCTTCTAGCTTTTCAGAAGCATCGCTTCTCTACAAGCTTGTGAGGGTCTATACTAGTTATCACTGTATCTTTTTATTCTTCTGGCAATACTATGTTTTATGTCATTCTAGTTTTGTTTGCATTCCTTACCCCCAAAAGACTGACATCTTGTGCAAGTGGCAACGCGACATTATAGTTATTAAATATATCTGGTCATTATGTTTGGTGTAAGCATGTTCCCTTCTGCTATGATCTTAAGCCATGATTTTCTTTGTGAATGAATGACCATCATAATCTTACTCTTTCTTTCTTTCTTTAACAAGCATTCTAAACTTCTTGAAAGGCCTCCTGATCTCATGTGGAAGCGTGGTGTAATTCTCCCGAAGGTGCCTGCTGTAAGTATTCAACTCTTTATTTCATGTCAATGCGCTCAATGTACTCATCAAATACTTTTGTGGACTGTATGAGAAATCTTAACATAAGATCTTTGTTAGCCTATTTTAACAAAAATGAAGTTGCAATTTTAGCCTAACTCGTATAATATTGCATGTTTCAGACAGATAAATTGACAATTATTTCCGAAAAAGACTGGAACTTATTCTGTGAAGATTGGGGTGGAACTGTGGAGAAAGGTGTATTAGCTGAGATTGAGTTAACTAATTGCTCGGAAGATAGTGTGGCGGGGGTTTCCGAGGATATGCCAATATCTGAGGATCACATGAATGCTGATGAGGAAACAAATGGTGAGGCCGAGTCCAAAAGGCCTGTCGTTAAAACTTTCCCTGAGGTAATTTTGAATCTTAACCACAGCTTCCAAAGTTCTAATCCAAGAATTTACATTGAGAAATTATGGTCATAGTGTTGTACAGCAATAAGATACATATTTTCCAGATTGTTAAAGCTTAAATCATCGCATTGCTATATTTGAGCTCACTTTATACAGGAATAATGTGTAGTGCACCAAAGTAAAAAATTTAAGTTGGTCATATCTTTGGCACTTTTTTATGAGATGCCTGAGAAAACATTTGTTTCTCAGGTATATGTATAGATTATACTCCTTCCCCCACAGAATAAGTGATCACATATCTTTTCCGGGCTGTCCCAAAGTAAGTGATAAATTTCCAATTCAGGCTTAACTTTTTTCACACGATTCCCGATTTATACTTTGTGATCCTTTAAGAACTGCTGACAATAATGTGGAATAGTCTTCCTTTGTCTCGCTTGCTCATCCTCTTTCTCCCTTCTCTGTCTTTTACTCGTCCCTTGTTTCTGGTTTGAGATGCAATGGGGGAAGGTGAAGATAGTGACTGAACTTGATGTATTGAATTCCCCGGCGACTTGATAGATTTGCAGTATCGGGTCTCATGGTGAAGGATTCAATGACTTACCTTTGTGTTCAGTATCTATCTTCATCGGCCACCATCTTCATCGTTCAGTCATCGTCTTCGCCCACCATCATCGTCGTTCAGTCATCAGTTCTCATCAAAACAGCATGTCATCATAATCTTCTTATTGCTGTTGCCTATGTTCTTGCCGGATTGTTGTACAAAGATGTCTCCAGTTTTTACCGACCATCGCGCATTCCCGTTGTTTGTTGTTCAAATAGCCTAGTTGTCTCTGGGCGCTGCCGTGTCTTCTCCAGGGGCCACCAAATCATCTGCCTCAATTTTTGCCAGCTTGCCTATTTGTCCATATGATTTACACCCAGCCCTTCTATTCACCTGCTCGTCGCCAATATATATCTATATATCTATATATATATCTATATATCTATATATATATATATATATATATATATTTGCATCTCATATTCCTTGGATAAGCATCATATATTCGAGCTCCAATTCACCATTTTTGCCAAATCACTTGAAATGTTCTAAAAGGAAACCCTTGGTAATTTCCTGACGTGCTTTGAATGTAACCAATCCAAAAACTTCATTGATTTCCAAGACCTAAGGAAGTCTCTTGGTCCTGAGAACATCAACCCACCTCTTTCTGCATTCATTTGGGTGAAACTCCCATGGATCTCAAATGTAGATTTGGTGGGCTTTGATTCCAATCGCACACAAGTTTTGGAAATCTGCCCTATTAACTTCACAACTCATACCTCGAAAATTCATCAATCTCCATGGACTAACACCTAACTTGAACTATGACCTATCACCACTTGCCCTTCTAGTCTCAGCTTGGACCTGGTTTCCACCCCTTCCACCTATATCGTGGGTCATCTATCCTTGTGTGTCATGAGTCCAGCCATACACCTTTCACAGGTGGAAGTCTTCCCACCTCACTGAAAGGACCCTCGTCAGCGTTTCACTGCTGCAGGTGCCTTTGACTGCCCGTCTTAAAGGATTCTTTCATCAAGCCGTTGGATGATGCTAAATATTCTTAAGGTGTGGTGAACAATAAAGGTGGAGAAGGGGAAAAAAAATCCTAAAGGTGGAGAAAGAGAAAAAAAAATCCACGCATTATGTGAATACTATCTGCTTAATTGCATCATGAAGCCACTAGATTTTGTAGTTGATTTTTGTGCCAATAGCTAGACATTCTAGTGATAGAAATTTAGCATGAAACCTCTCTGAAAATTATTGATGATATTGTGCCTAATCAGGGTAACGAGGCCATGCTTATTCCTTAGAGAGGTTTATCGCATATAAGACTATTTTTAACCTCGCTTTCGTACACAAACTGGTTCGTGACTGAATGATTGGTATCTTTAATATGAAATAGATATTTTATCTAGTCTCTCAATTTTGTTGTAGGTATGTGAAAATTGCATTGGTGAAAGGGAAAGCTGCAATTTGATGAGGAAACTGAACTATAATAACGAAGATATATGCGTATGTTTTGTTCGTGGCAAGGAGCCTCCAAAATCAATCTTAGAAGCTTCTGCGAACATTTTGGAGCCAAATCGTCGAACCTCCAAGCGCTCCCGGAGGACAACTTTTGGCAACTCTATCAATTTAAGCGTTTCCGGGTCCACTTCCATCTATCAACTGAAAATGATGATATGGGAATCTTTTGGGGTATGCTATTTATTTTGTAAAGAAAGTTTTGGTGTGGATTACTTAGATGTCAAAGCATTTCAAAGGTTGGTTGTAGCAAGTATGGGAACTTTATCTTGGCATACAGTTTTCTTTACAAACATTGGAAGGAACAACTTAAAGGTGTGCAGTTTCTGTAAGAACTATCGATTAATAATCACTTGTGTATATTCACTTTCTTGCAGCAAGTTGCCAACACAATTGTAGTACTTACTTAACGGGCATGATCGTATATTTAATTAGTTCAACCTTGAATTTCTGTGTATATATTCACTTTTTTTTATTTATCTTATTTAATTTATTTCGTTTTTGGCCCACTTTGGGCATCTGTGAGAGGTTGAGTAGAGAGAAGTTACAATATCTGCATTTTAGACTTAAATATTTGCCTTGGGGGTCTTCGCAACTGGTTTATCACTGGGTACCTTAAGCAAAATCAGAATATGATGAAAGCAAAATAGTTTAGATTTCAGAATCTAGCTATGAGAGAATTAGAGGTCGAAATTTCTGCTGTGTTAAAGTCGAATTATAATTTTAATCCTTTTGTTGACAAATAGGTGATCATAGGTGAATGTCTTTCAAAATCTCCATATGCGATGCAGTATACTATGTAACAAATAGGTGATCATAGATACCTATTAACACCAATTAATTTGTGCACTCTAGTGCAGTTTCTTGTTTTCCGTGTTGTGCATATGCTAGCTTAAGTAGATTCTTACAAATTCCAACCAGTGTCTTATAATACAAAGCACACTACGAAAAACTACATGAAGAAATGCACTCTGAGAATATGCATTTGACAAGAGACAAGCTCGTGTTATGTATATCATGGCTGTCATACTAAAATTATGGAAAGTCTCCTGACTTAGTTACATTCTGCAGGTAGTCAAGGAAAACCAGATACTTCATAAAGGTTCCAGAATTATTGATGGGGAATCTATTACTCTTGCTGACATGAATATATTTCCAGGAGATGTTCTTTGGGTGACAGATTCCGAAATCCACGAGAATCGCGACATTGCAGGTAATGGGCTATAAACTAAGTAAAAGATCTCTTTCTTTAGCAACATGTAAGTAGTATGCTGCCTGACTTCCCTTCCCCCTTAGCAATCCTCATATTTGTACTCTTGACCCGAACATAGTACCCTAGCGTACTGGTTAGGGATCCAAAAATTGTGTCGATGAGAGTTCAACATGAAAGTTTTTATTTGGTTTTGTACGACCTAGTCAGATGGACGTTAGCAGATATTCTTAACTCCCTTCAGCCTCTCACCTTTCTGTGCAAGCGAAGTGATGTCTGGAATGTTGATATATCCAGACATACAACTGTCTTCATATCCTGCCAAAGGGAACCCAAGAAGAAAACCCAAGGGAACTGGAGCGAGCCGACTAACCATGCCATTGCATAGGCACACATCAAGTGCCCATGTATCCATCCTCGTACCACGTAGTAATGCTAGTGACGAGCCAAGGAACCCGTGTTATTAACCACATATACTAATGGTTTGGATTAATATGTAACCCAATGTGCACAGCATCCAAGACATACTAGGTTCTTAACTGCATTTAGTGGAATATAGGTGATACTAAGTGGATGTATGAATATTATGACGTTTGAGCAGTGGTGATGCCTTTTTACATTCACTTTGGAATATGGTTAATGACTGAACTGTTGTATTATATAAATTTTGCATCTGAGTCCATGTAAATTCAACTTCGACCCATAAAGCTCTGTAATATAGCTTTTTATTGCAAAGTGATTCAAAGCACAAATTCCTTCCAAAATTAGATGTTAAACTGTCATGTGCAGCTGACATCCCATTATTTTAGGGGCGAGAAAGAAAAATTGTTGTCTTTGTTTTTATAGCAGTCACCTTCACGTTTCTGCCCTCACTCCTATCTGGTTCATTTGCACTGACAAAACCTCCCCTGACCTTGGGCTGCCCCGCCATCAGCTCCTCCTGCAGTACCCCTTCAGTTACAGAACTGGATCCATACTCCTCTACAGCTCTTCCTTGCTTGCTCGCTTCACCACTATCCAAGTCGAATTCGAATCGACCTTAACCATACTGATTATGCCAATTGAGCCTGATTGTTGCCCTAAAACCTGGATCCACCTCCGTCAATTTCTTTGTCAATTTTGTTTGAGAAGTGGCGTGGGGACGTTGTGGTGGTTAGTAAAGCTGTTGGTTATTGGTGAAGGGAACTGGGTTGGATGTAAAGGAAGCACTGGAGGAGTGGGGAGTGGCGGTGGTGATGCAAATGAAGCACTATGTTCTTTGAACCAATTAGCAAAATGAGTGTAAATTGGAAAGCAAAATCTTAGTCCGTGTTTGTTTTTGGCAACTTCTTGGTGGCAACCGAGGATTCATGGTCATCCAGATGCGGCTTTGTGGAGAGAGACGGTGGTTGAGTCGGGTTAAGAGAGAGTATTAGATGAAAAAGTGGTGCTGGGTCTTTCCTAAGCAAGGATTTTAAAAATTATTTTAATTACCTTTTCTTTTTTATATTTGGCTGCCAATGATTTTATAGAGACAAAGAAATGTATATTTTTCAACATGGACGCTTTTCATTTTAAGTAGTGATCGTATTAAAGAAACCTCAGAGGGGCGGCATCAGGAGTACAAGCACAAACCAAAGATGCCAAAGGCACACCTCATGAAAACCACTCAGAAAATTACAAAGTTGGTCATAGGTAGAAAACATCCACAAAATCAATCAATGCACAGCCCAATCTAGAGACTCATCCTAAGCCAGAAGAAAAGAAGAGACAGGAAAGATAAAAGCAACAATTGATTAGAAATTTCCACCCCATCAAAAGCACATGGATGCTTTTTATTTTACATGTGACTATTTAAATAGATTTCAAGTGCCAAGTCCTTGCCACATAACGAATTTTTGATAATCCTGGCCCTCTGTTCTTGTGCATGGCACATGACTATTTAACGTCTACATTTGGACGGAAGTTAGTACTTTGACCTGTTTGCGAAGAAACCGTTTGCAGCGAAAGGTAAGATTTCATTGCTATATGAGTCAAAATTTGTTTTAGAGTCGCAAAACTGAGTTTAGTTGAAGGAACAGTTTTGTCATTGACACTTGAAATATCAACTCAACTAGAAATTTTCTGGGTTCCAAATACCAATAAATTTGTGCAATATGTTGTTTATATTTTCTCCACGTATGTTGGATAGACTCAATACTGGTGTCGGGCATGTTTTCATGTCTAAGTGCCGGATTGATCTAATTTCTAACACCCAAGACACCTCTGTTTTACATTTATTTAATTTGGTTTAGGGTAATATACTTGTTTATACTGAAAACTTGTCTCATTACAAGGAGTAATAACACAGAAGAAACATATGAACTAGTTTTCTTAGTTGCATATCTAATAAGAACTGGCGGACACATATCCCATAGCGTCTGACATGGATAAAAGTTTTTGTACCATAGATTTTCAAATTCTTTGATTGAAGCCGATGTATGCGATTTTACTTGTAATTAGCTTCTTGTGCTGATAGTGCCGATTTTTGACAGATGAGCTATCGGATCAGAAGATGGAGGTGCAACAAGCTGAGGAAGGGTTTCGAGGAACACGTTTGACGTCAAATTTTCCGTCCCAGATCATATCCGAAGCATGCTTTAACTAACAGAAGTCATTTTGACATTTTGCTCCATGGCTTTCGGTATTGGGAGAGAAATCATTGAGGCGTCAACCTGTATTTTGAGGTGAAGTTCTGTTCTATCTTTCCTGATATTATATGTGGGCCCAACCTCCTCTGTATTCCTTTAAAACTTCCTTGTATCCAATAAATGTTAAGTCTTTCATTGTTTGCATTAGACACCTAATACTTCTGTCATCAATATGCTTGGTTCTCTCAAGTAGTATGTAAGGTTGCAGTCTGAACATACGATTTCTTACGGTGCCTAATATCTGGTCCTTAGTGGTTTGGTTTCTTATGGTCTTGTGACAACAGACAGACACAAACGTCCATGTGGATGATGACATGCCATTTTCAAATAAAACTGGAACCCCAACACATACGTACTTCACAAAATCCCTATAGTATGGTATTAAGTACGCAAGCTGTCATATTAAACTGGGGTAAATTACATGTTACCCTTCAGTTCCAGCCTTATTACAGTCGCTACCCGTCAGATATAGGAATTTAATTTCGCTACGCTTCACACTTGGGTCCGTGTCTCAACTTCCCCCCTCTATGATCTTTCCGTCCATTTAATTGGGGATCTGAAAAAACCCCTGCTGAGCAAACATATTGATTACATAAGAACCCGAATTTCCCTGCTGACCAAACATTTTAGCAGATAAGAACCCTAATTTCTCTATCTTCTAATAGTTGACTCAATAAACAAATCGACTTGTCTTTAGGGTTCTTATCTCTCCCTAATTAGAATTTAAAAACCCAAGTTCTTATATATTTCTGGGCAAGAAATTTTCAAATTTAAAAGCCCTAGCTAGTCTCATAACCATCAGAAAAATATACCAAACTTCTCAATTTAGAGAGAAATTATGACAATCTTGAGCCTGTAAAAATTGGAATGGAGAAGAAAAGCGCCTCATGAATGAAAATCTTGTCCGTTTTGACTTGAGATCCATTAAATGAAAAGAACCCAATTTCATCCCAAATTCACATACTACTTAAAAACTCAATATGAACTCTTAATACCAATGTTACTTATGTATGTGTTTGTAGGGAGAGAAGCCCAAATAAAAAGAATACTTGAAAAAGTGTAAGAGTGTGTGTGCGGGCGCGCGCATGTAGGTGTGGTTGGGGGTGCGAGAGTAATTTCTGATGATGGGTAGCGACTGTAATAAGACTATAGTTGGGGAGGGGGGGGGGGGGGTCAGTGTAATAGTGTAATATGCCCTTTCAACCTTTAAACTATTGTACTTTTAGTCTTTTACTCATTACTCATCTAAGTCAAATAAGCAGGCATTATATTCATGGAAGCTAAAACCCAGAAGGGATTTTGTGTTGGATATACCATTT
Organism: Escallonia rubra; assembly: GCA_033065855.1. Taxonomy (NCBI): domain Eukaryota; kingdom Viridiplantae; phylum Streptophyta; class Magnoliopsida; order Escalloniales; family Escalloniaceae; genus Escallonia; species Escallonia rubra. The sequence goes on from JAVXUO010001905.1 coordinate 460,899, forward strand.
CATTACATCATTCATTCGACTGTTCAAAATACCAAGGACCTTCATTTCAGCATCTTTCAAGATGCAGACAATTCGTCACTGAAGAGAGAGTAATACTTTTCAGTCAAATTATACGATAGTCCAAACTGTGTCCCGAACCAAAAGACGTGTTCCAGTTGCCTCTTGGAAGAATGCCTTAGACCGGGTTGGAGTATTCCAAACTTCGTTTAGTATATGAATATATGAGATCAAGAATATTCTCGTACATTCGAGCCATGCCCTCGTTTATGACCCCGTCACTTTTTTGCGAATAATGATAACCATTGCCCAATAATATAGAGCAGCTGTGAAACACAGTTTTGATAATATCAATAAGGCTATATCAATTGGAGGCAATTCTATATCTTATGCAATCTACTAGACTTCCGTGCAAGGTTAGGGAGATGCTGTCTTGAGGAAATCAAGGTTGAGATTTTCTCAGAACTCCATTAGTCTTCTTAATGGCTTTAAGAATTGAATGACTTTATTGACATGCCGATTGTGGAGTGCGTGAATTTGTTGTTTCAGATGGTTCCCTCAATACGTCTTCAAACATGAGCTCTTTGTATCTCTAACTTTCATAGTGATGCAAGGTTTAGAGCCTCCCAGTGTACCATCCTTGCCCATGGATTTTCACTCTTTCTCAATCAAGGTTGAACTTTTCAACTGTTGGGGCAAAGATGGAATTGCATGTCATGTGTTATTGAATTCATTTGATTGTACTCGGGTGTTTTTGAATTGATTTGATTGTACTTTTGGTGTAGTAAACAATTTGGGATTTTTTTAGGTGGCTGGTTGTGCAAGTCAAGCATTTTATCAGGGTATTCGAATTTTGGTCATATGAAGCTTCTTTCTTACTAAGTAGAATCACAATAAAATATTCCTATATAAGTCGATGTAGCCCTGTAATTTATCGAAGTCGAGTATTTCTGAGTCATGCTTTGTGCATTTGGCTTTCTTGCCATAGCAGATCCCTGCAAGGTGAGGCCAGTCCTTTCTGTGTCCCATAGGATCTAGTCCCCTTTTCTATGGGAAGACGTCAGGAAAAGATATAAAAAATGATGAGCAAGGATGTCGCAATCTATCTTTTCAAACATCCTACCTTCTGAATAAAATTAGTGCCATATATGATATGGTCTCCAATGTGCTGTATTGACACCATCCAAGGTACCCACTAGAATTTAAGTTCTGTTTATAAGGAGAGTTAACTATCATGAACATGTTCACATGCTGTGGCTAGTTGTAGACTGTCAGTTACTTTGGAGAGTCAGCTGGGAGTTAAAAGGCCATGGGTTGCCTGTTTCCATCCTTGAATATAAGTTAATTTAGACCCTAGCTGTCAGGTTATCAAATTGACACACACGTTGTGTATGGGAAAACCAGTTTTATTGCTGTGTATATTACATCATTTCATATATTGCCGGATATGGTTCAGTCTTTCCAAACTTTCAGAAGACAGTATATTGCATGTTCAAAGTTACATATGGTGTCTTGTATTTCGTAATGTTTTATGCCTGTATCTGTTCGTACCTTGTAAGACAAGTATCGTGTATCATAAGGTACTGAACAACTGTGATGCAGGCAAAGTACCACTGTGCCATGAAACCTTTCAGAGCAACTCATGTAGCATGTCTGTAGCAAAGAATCTCAGATCTACCATTTCTTCAAAGAGTAGAAAGACCAATCCCTCAAGTAACCTACTTGAAGAAATCAGGTTTTTATTTTCTCCGAACTAAGTATAAGAGCACTGAAAGAGGGATGTGCAGCTTTTGAATCAAGTTGCACGTGAATTTTGCGCTCTCCTTTTGTCTTTGGTGCTAGGGAGTGGAAACTGGATTGGCTAGCAATTGAGATAAAAGCATGATTTTGATGAATTCCATCATTAGGAGTTTTGAGTGCTTCCTTAGTTTCAGTTGCCTCTTTTTTTTAGTATTAATTTTAGGCTTTGTTTGAAATCGTTTATTTTTCCAGTTTCAATAAACGCGTTTGACACACAGTTTTCGTTTTTTTTTCTTTAGTTTTGAAAACCAGTTTTTAAAACAGGGCTATTTTTGAAAACTCTCATTTGGAATTTTGGTTTTCAGTTTTGGTTTTTATTTTGAGACCACCACCACAGCCAGCGCCCACCGCCAGCCGCCGGCGACCATCGACCGGCAGCCACCCCGCAGGCCACTGCCACGCCCCACCACCGCCACCGCAATCCACCACCAAAGAAAAAACTCAAAATAAAAACTGGGCAATCAAACACCCAAAATAAAAACTGGGTAATCAAACACCCATTTGTTTTTGTTAAAAAAAAAACTAAACTGGTTTTTGTTTTTGTTTTTTTGGAAACAGAAAACCAAAACTGGAAGTGTTTTCAAACGCTACCTTAGTTATTAAGTCGTTCGAGTGTTTTAGTCCAATTTATTATTAGGTTATTGTGTTTCGCTATAAATGCGTTGTTAAAAGAACTCCTTCTATTAGTTTTTGAGGAATGAGAGAAGTTCTACTTTGTGAAGCCTTTTTCCCCCTTTGCAAAAGGAAAAAAGTTCCCAAGAATAGTAAGAAAATTTAAAAATAAGGAAGTCATTATGTTGCTAAATGACAAAATAGATTAGAATTATGCTTAAATCACCAATGCTAAACAATTCTTTTCCACCTATTATTGATCTGGTTGCGATGGTGATGTGTAGCTACCCTTATTTGTCCTACGGAGGGTGGGGTGGGGGGTTCCAAGTACGTGGTGTTTTTGTTAACAAGTAAGATTATATTGAGAATAGAAATGCTAGAGGGCGTGAACCCAAGTACACAATGGTAGAGAATTCAATCGCCTGTAAGCTATCAAAATATTCCAGAAAAGCATGAAGGAATCAATTTCTTCCTCATCCCAAAGAGCTAAAGTAGACCAAAAAAAAAGGAAGCCTTGAGATACACAATAGAAGACTCTACAGCATCAAAGGCTTTTTTGTTCCTTCACCAAAAGATGCATCAAAGTTTCAACCTTGAAATCTTTGCTGAATGCCACCGCCTTTTTTTGAGCAAAGAGCATGCCCTCAACAAGTCAATCACCTAACCTGAAACAACCACGTATTACCAGGCACAACAAGGGCAAGTCTCAGATATTATTCCTGGTGGACAGTACGAAAGAAAATGGTCCACCTTTTTGCGGACTTCGTATACGTAAAACACCAATGACGTAAACCTTTCTTCTCTTCCTCAAATCATCACCTGTTAGAATAGAATTTGTTGCAGCTTCGAGACAAAAAAGTGATGCCCTGAGAGGAGCCAAAGAACACCAGATTTCCTTCCAGGAATAGAGGAGTTCCTTCGAGCAGAGAGCACCCAACAAAAGGACTTGACTGAAAATATACAATTGCTGTCTTACTCCTCCACAGAGCTCAATCAAGAGATAGTAACAGAGTGATGTGCACACAAAACCGCAAGACTTGAGTCCAGCTCCCAGTCATGAAAGTTCTTTCCAAAATAGGGCTCCAAACCAAGTTATTACCAGTAGATGATGTCAAAATAGCCACGCAAAGCCTCTTTATTCACTATGACAGAGGCAAACTGGGGAAACACTTGCGCAGCTCTTCATCACCTCTCCATAAATCCCGCCAAATAAGAATCTGGCTTGAATCACCTACTGAAAACTTAGGGTTGCCACCTCATTCTAAGCCCATCCGTAAACTCAAACCAAAAGGTCTCCGAACCCCATTAGGAGATCAAGCATCAGCACCAGCACCAGCCCCAAACTATCCAATCACATCCTATCCTGCATATCTCCATAATCACTTACCAAGTAAGGCTGTATTGGAAGTAACCAGATTTTTCACCCCCAAACTGGCACACTGAACTGGTGAGCAGACCACAACAAATGATATTTCCTCTTTTCAAAAACCCACAGAAAATCTTTGTAGTTCTCTTAAAGAATACATAAAATAGGCCGTAGACCGGAAAGAATGCTTTTAACGAGGGTGATCGCCTTTGAAAAGGTATTGCCCCCGTCCGCCTTTAGTTGTTGTGCACTCTTCAGCTGAACCACAACCAAGATATCATGCTGAACATCTCGAACGTGTGACTAGAGATCTAAGAGAAGTTTTTTAATTTCATAGTGATTTGCGGTTTTGCTTAGATACAGTCATATGTTCTGTGACACCGCAAATTACAATGGAGCTTACTTGTCATGATTAGTAAGTTGAGAAGGTGAAATATGGGTCTTAATTGATGTTGCTAACCCATCTTGGCTACGCACATTTTTGCCACTCTTGGGTCCCACTTTTTGAGACACGTCGATGCTTCCAACTCTATCAACCCAAAGCGCACGCTCTAAGTGACATGCCACGGTAAGGGGTGACCCTAGCCTTCCATTTTCCCCCACCCCCCTTGGGGTGGCCCTAGCTCCCCCTCCCCGCCCCTTCTCTTCCCCCCCCCCCCCCCCCCCCCCCCCCCCCCACAAAAAAAAAAAGAAAAACCCCAAGGGGTCCCCTTAGCCTTTCCACCGTTGGTGGTCGGCTCGACATTCCCCCTCCCTTCGAGTCAGCCGAGGCCTTTCGCTTAGGGGGTCCCCCTCCTTTCAGTCTAGCCTCACCTTTTTTGAGGTCCTTCTCCTCCCTCACCAGGGGGGTGGGGGTCTATCCATCCTTGCGTTCTCCACCCCCTCTGCGTGCCTTGACCAACCCTATGGGACCTCACCCTCCCTCCTTGGGTACTTGGGCACGCCTTGGGTACCCAAACCTTGACCACCTCTCTTCGGGTACTTAGGCACCTCTTGGGTACCCAGACCCTGACTAACTCTCCTTGGGTACCCCAGACCTCAGCCTTCTTTCCTCGTGTCATCCCACCAACACCATGTGAAGGCCTCCTCCATACTTGGTCAATTTTTGGCTCCTTGGAGGCTCCGTGCTACATGAAAACCGTTGCCGCGCCCTAGTTATGCATCACCCGAGCGCCGTCTCCTTGTTACATGTCCCCAGCATTGCATCAATCGCTTGCGCCCATATGCCGCCTTTGTGTTACATGACCTGCACGACTCTCATTGACTGTGCCCATGCACCACCACTATTGAGCATGCCTCTGGCACCACACAAAGTCCACCTTGCCTGTGCGCGTGCCACTTATACAGACGTGCCTCGACACTGCATCTTACTTCTCTTTCCCCGACGCCGGTCCTTATATTCATCACACCATGCGCACCTTGCCTTGGCTGTGGAACATGCTACGACCCTCTCTCCGGAGCATGCAATCTCTCATGGTAGCCAACTCCCATGACCTCAGGGAGCTCCAAGTGCCCTAACACTCCTCTTCTTTGAGGTAGGCAAATCCTCCAGGACACTACCTCGGCCCATCGGCTATGACGCTCCTCCTAGACACGACCTCGGTGCACTCTGAGTGCTCCGGCACAAGGACTCATTATGGCATGAGCAACTTCCCTGGGATACTATCTCTGGCAGGGAGCTTCAAAGTGCTCTGGCACGAGGATTCCTCTATTGCCAGGTAAGGCGACTCCTCTTGGGCACTAACTCAGCGCGCTTTGAGTGCTCTGGCAGAATGACTCACTGCATGATAGGCTACTCTCCCGGGACACTATCTCCGCTGACACGAGAAGTTTTCTTGTGCCAGGCAGGCGACTCTGAAAAATTACCTCGGGCCCTTTGGATAGGTAACTCCTCTAGGAAACTACTTCGCATGCTTTGAGTGCTCCGCCACAAGGACTCATCGTGTGGTATTTTTCGGCCAAAGGGTGATTAAGTGACTAGAGTACGTGCTTTGGCACTTGGGCTCTTTAGCCCCGGGTCACTCCGAGACGAGCAGGTTTTTGGAGGTGATTGGGCCTAGTTTGCCTTGCAAATAGGCGTCGGGCCTTCCACATAACTGCCCGCTCTCTGTCATAACACCTCGTGGCACAATGGTTTTGGACCGGTGGCTATATCAAAAGCATTCTCTGGCTACACCGATGATGTGTTAGTTACTCTTCCGAGATAGAGTGAAACTGTGTGGGACAGGCCAAGTTGTTGTGCAATCCGAGAGTACGCGAAACACGCACACACGGTGCACCCTCAACGAGTTTTCAATCTTAGGTAGCCCCTTACGTCAATTATAAGCCATTTCCAGTTGCCTGTAAACAATGGACTTGAGAGCTCACTTGCAGAACAGTTCACTACAACTGAAAGCTGAACTCATTTGCACACTTATACTTTCCCATTATCTTGAGAGAGAGAAAGAACTTAAGAAGTGGACACTGACATTGGACCTTGAGTCAGGTTCCAACTCTGACCCTGGACCTTGACACTTGGATCTCAGTGTTGTATTTGTGACTATCTCCCCTGCTCTGCGCTTTAGCCCTCACGAGACGGCCACTCCTCAGGCTCGGTTTAGGTTTCCTTGTCTTAGCCCTTGTTCCTATACTTCCATTATGCCACATTATCGTACTTAACATTTTACTTGGATTCTACTCTTTGTGGCACCTCCAAGTGTACAACAAACCTACTTCCTTGGCGTTGAGTGAAGTTTGTAGAAGTGTTTGGGCTGGCTTGTATTACCGAGAATAAGAGGCCCTGTAATGTATAACGTGTTTCATGTATTGTACCAGTGGTTTCAACATTGTATTTGTGCATTGATCCCCCTTACTATCTTGACAAATAAGAAAAAAAGATGATTGTTTTCACTCTTGTATGCTATTATTATACCTCCTTATTTGTCAAAGAGAAGACCCAATTGTCGATAAATTGCGCCCACTTCCCAAACAATTGATTGTTGTGTTTAAAGATTACATAAATAGAAACCAAGATTTTGTTAAAGTTGCTTTACATGAACTAAATCAAGAGGTGTGTCGTATGCATACCTTGAATCAACGAGAGGGTGGAAATTTAGAGCTGGGCTGAAAGCCGGCAAGGTTAGAGCATTGGCCTTCGGGCAAATGACATATATGCTGGGCCAGAAGCCCAGTAGGTTGATCTCCCATAGTAGGTGATGTTTGTTGTCCGCATTCCATTATATTTGGTGTGCCTGAGTAGGCTTCCTTTCGATCATGCCATAACGCGAATATATCAGCCTTGTTTATGGTTGCTCAAATAGACTTCTTTCAGGTGGATGATAGGTGAGTGAAACGGTGATCGAGGACTACAAATGGAGTGCATAAAAGGGATCATTAAATCTTAGTAAGAAGTGACCCAGTGGTATTTGAGTATCATTACAAAGTGCATGTCAATAGTGAGGGTAAACAAGTGCATTTGTTTAGGTGTTTATATTGAATTGCAAGTTATATTATTACTGCTGATTGTGTAGTGATAATTAATGCATACTTATCCGTCTGATTGGAAACCTCATTGTTTTCCTTTTCCATAATTGGGTATGGGCATCTCGCAGGTTGTTCTCCATTTTTTTTAGCGAGCGGTTGATCAGGGCTAGGAGACACGGTTATTGATGCTTGTTCATAGAGTGCACAATCTAGTTAAGCGTTACTGTGTTATGCCTTTTTCAGGGGGCGTGACGTTTATAGGCTTATGGAGTGGGAACCCTAATCATTGTGCGATCAAGAAAAAGATACGATTGAGCATGACACGATGATGACTAGGAAGAGTCTGATCATGTAGACTTTTCAAGTCGATATGGTGAGTTCTTAGGTGATACTTGGTTGTACCTCATTCACATTCTTTCTTCATTAAAGTCACTGCCAGAGGTTACAACTACCTCAAAATGTCAATGGCAGTCCTGGACATTTTGGGTAAAAGAAATGGACCAATGAAAGTGATGCATTAGATAAGTGAAGTGGAGTAATCTGACAGTTCTTATGCTCTGGGCATTCCAGAAATTTCTGTGTATCTTTTAAGGGGACTTAAAATTACTAGCAGTTTTATTGTGCAACTATCCCACACTGCTTATAATTAGTAATACATATCAAGATACTTGCAGTCCCTGCCATGCAGTAATCTTATGCCCTTGTTCATAAACGATCTCTCGTGTTTGTTCCTCCTGTTTACGCGACTGATTTGGCGGTAGTAGTATCTTGTGTGGGGACTTTCTTTTCATTAGCTTGTTTCTAGTATTTGCAACGTTATTAAAATTTAGCTGATGTTAGCTCTATCCATGAATGATTATTGTCCAGAAATCTAAATAGTTCTGTGCCTATCCTTTGTATTTCACTAGTTGCATGCTGTGTTCTTGTGCACATTCAGTAGCCTTAACATGGTCTTTTTTGGGTTGCCCTTTCCTTCAGACGGCTGCTGCATCATGTAGGTGGTGAAGACCTTGTCTGTTTGGAAGTGTGGATTATTTTAGCTCACTGCAGCAGTGGCGCAGCATTTTGGAAAGAAAATATCGTGTAAATTGCAGGTCTTCCTGTGTCAAATATTATTATAGTTCTGGATTTACCTAATTTTGGTTTAGTCTGCTTTTCCGAAGGACATGACGACTTCGCTTTGTCATGTCATATTTTGTGTGTACAATGAAGGATGGGCTTGTGAAGGTTGAAACATCCGCCTCGGTTTCCGGAGGCGTCAATTAATGTAAATCTCTTGATGAATGCTCCGGTACTTTCTGATGTGCATTCCCATCACACGATCTATATAATGTCGAGTTGTTGTCACTCACCTTGCTCTCGCCAGATGTTCTCCTTTCTGCGTATGGAACCAAGTTAATTGTCGGTAGATATCCGGCTGTTCAGAAACATCGTTCTACGAATTTAGTGGTTTAGTTTAATTGTTTGCTTCACTGAGGTTCTTTGATTGCTAGAGAAGAGAGACGAATACAGTGCGTACGTGTTTAAATGTGTATCAGAAATGCTACGGTGTAAACACATCAGATTCCTTCAAAAGTTTTGGCATTCGAAAAATCACATTTTTCCTGCTCCTCCTTCCCCTATGGTAGCGTATATTAAACCAGAGGTGACCGATATGAAATGATTTCAGAGAGCTTAGTGTCCACAACCAAGAAGGCCAATATTTATGAGATGAGTTCAAATCGACTCAAAGATTAAGTTACCAAGACTTGGTACATTCGTATTTATTTGCCCAACTTATTTTGATAGAGTACTTAGACCTTAATGTATCCATTTTAAGCAACGAACTTGTAAGTAATTGCCTTTTTTCTCATTTTGATGGCCTATTCCAGTGAAGATCCCAGGAGTGGCCAGTTTTTATGCAACATATTTAAAGGGATTTTTCTTTTCCCCAATCAAAGACCCCGGGGGAGTCCCCGGGAGATGACTCATATCTGATCCTCGCCGATTGTCTATTAGATCTGCCCGACCGGTTTTCAGCGTGCTGCATCTCTCTCGGTCGAAGAAAATCACTCATCATATCGTGAAGCTCTTCGCCGTTGATCTCGATGATAAGTCGTGGGGCTGTCGATTTGGCGATAGGGGTTGACGGAGCTGGTCGTGACGGAATTATTGAGGTCAAAGACTAATCTTTTGGCGGTGGAATAGAGTAGCTCAGCCATGTTTTTCTCTGTATTGTAATAATTGTGTGTGTGTGAGTGAGTGAGAGAGAGAGAGAGCGCATATGGAATGTCTAATGTTTTTTCACCCGGAGAACTAATTGGATTGTTGCGAGCAGAACGAATGGGGCGCGCTTTGGAAGAAGCGATCTGTTACCGAGCCGTCTTATTGGGAATAACAAGAGCATCTCTGAATACTCAAAGTTTCATACCGTTTTATGAGCAAATGCATCCAGACTTGTTCATCATTAAAAGGGCCTATTCGTAAGAATTTTCCCTTACTGTCTTTCTTTATGAATTTTTCGAATTTATGGATAAAATACGATAAAGGACAATATTCGAAACTATTTGTCAAGGTATCACATGCATATAAACTCAAATTATGTATAGGGCTTAATGGGCATCTGTTAATAACCAACTTAAACTTGCGGGTAATTGGGTTGTAAGATAAATGATCCATTTAAGACTCAATTATTAAATGAGTGGATTTGGGTCAGTTTTAAGTAGACGGATTTGAGCGGGTACATGAGTTTAGGTCTTAATTTTCACCCTTACCCGGAAGTAGTCGAATGATGGGTGATGAGAGAGACAGAGGGATTGGGGTCGAAGGGAGTTTCCTTGGCTATATCGCTTCATTCTTTTATCGAAGTCTTTGCTTCTGTTCGCTAATCGGAACCTGTGTACTTCGCTAAAATAACCGCCTTGGACCTTTCTTTCACCATCTTCGCCTTCTTTTGGTTCATCGGACAAAGAACCAGTTCCCCATAAGAAACTCGACATGTGACCTTGCACTATTACCTTGATCTCGCCATCTTAGTCTTCTGGGTAACAAGAATTACGATGATCATGTCTTCTCTCCTCCTGTACGAAACAAAACCTGGATATGCTGGGTAACAAAAACTACATTTGATAGCTCCTCTGCTTCTTCTGACCCCTATGTTCATTCCAAACCCCTGTTAATTTTTAAAAATGATGCGTTACTGCTTTTGGCAAATTCTTGTTTTTCTTTTTGGCATTAAGAGATATTTGCCTACGGGCTACGGGAGAACCATAAACTGTGTTTGCCATCTCTAAAAATGGAAAACCAAAGATAGAATAAGACCATCTCCACCATCATTCATTAACGAGCCAAACAACTAATAAGCCCTTCACTACCGACCACACCATCAAAATCCCAGCTCCTTTGAGATGAATAATTCACGTCATGAGGAGAGAAGGATCCAGAGAAGAAGAAGAAGAAGCTTGGCACGTTGGGTTTGATTCTGGATCCTGTTGTATTCTAGATGCATTCTTGACAACGATATTTGTTTCCATTCTGAATAAGAAGTTCAATTTTGAGTTGAAAATTTTAACTTGGTATTCATCTACGTTCGTGCTAAGGGCATGAGGATCTCGTAACGGAAGGAGATGGGTATGGTGTTCTGTAGTGATACCAGGCTTTTTGGTAGCTCTGGTGGCATGATTCTAATTGCAGATTCAATCTTTCAAAGGGAGGTGGAATGCTGATAATCTAAAGCAAAACTGGCGAGCTCGTAGAAAACAAAACCCAAAACTAAAAACATTGTCGTCGCTGAGATAAAGGTTCTCGCTTTTTTATTTAAACGCACAAGAAGAGCAAATGAAAAAATAACAGTGCAAAAAGGGTACAAACATGTCTTTTTATCTTATCAGACATTGCCAGATGGAGAATGGCGGATTTGGCACGGGTGGCTCCTACAACTGAGACGTCGATAGCTAAGCAATCGCAGGTCGCGAGGTGTTTCACCTCCTCAGACAGCAGAGATGGGTGGTGGTGCTTTTCAGGGCCATACATTAGCAGCATAATAAGTTGGTCAGTAGTAAAAACTTTCATACACACTAATATCTACTACAATCTTAATTTCCCAACAAAATGGCCATTTCTCACATTTGTTATCGATTTTGGTATTACGAGTATCTATGGTCGAGTAATACTACCCACATTCAAATTTTTGTCAAGTATCCATAATTCCGAGGGGAGCACTTGAGGCCCCTATATATGCTTTCTTTTCTGGTATAGGGTTCAAACAGTTGGAGAGAAGAGAGAATGAGGTTAATACATATCGACACGTTTTAGATCCATCGTTTGCGATTTCGAGCTCCATTTGCTCCTTGGAACCACCTATCCCAACCCACCTCTGCTGGACCGTTTGTCCTGCATTATCAAGTTGTTCCATACATTAACAGTTTGCGTTTCATAACTAGAGTAAAAAGAATGCAAAAATGACAAAGTGAGACGCTTCTTGACAGCGCTTACTCGGGAAGAAGAGGATCAGGGATGGATTCAATGCTTGAAACGAGCCTGCAGAGAGAGACAAGAGCGTACTGAGAAAGCGGTAACAACTTACATGTATGGTACATAAAGACATGAAGCAGTTTGTTTATCATGTATTGATTCAAAGTTGTTAGGTGATCATGTCATTGCGGATGTACCTGCATGCTATAGCGAAGAAGCCCCATGAATCACACTCGTGATCCCGAGGATATTAGGCAACAATCTTGCGGTTTGTGAAGGCTCACCTTCACAATTTCATCTCATTTGGAAGCAATAATCCACTGACAACTAGCTAAGAGTATTTCTCATATGATGCGACTCATTCTAGAAGTATCGACTCCCAAAAGAGAAAAAGAAAAACACTTTTGACTTTCCAAAGAAAAACAACTTTGTTGGTTACATATGCATCCCAAAGTTTAGAGTAATTTTTTCCTCAAAATGCCTCAAATCACCATACTCGTGCCACGACCACTGACTACTAACTATCAAAAGTAAGTTAATGGTTGCTTAAGAGGCTAAGATTGTCAATGTCTGTGCAAGGTCTTAGTTTTTACTTAGGTGACGAGGATGATGATTCTTATTGAAGGTCGGGAACCACCAAGAACAGAAGAATATATCATAAAATAATTTTGCTGCCTTTCTTAGCTCGTCCTCCCCAATTAGCCCCCGTCTAACACTCCTAAATGGTCGAGAGTAGTGATCCATGAACTTCTCTAAGTTGGTAATCTATCAGAGTCTCATACATCATTAAATTAACACTTCGATTGTTAACAAAACACCCGATTGAAAAGTAATAGTTGCCTACGAGGCTGACATTGTCGATGTCTACGCATGGTCTTTCTTTTTGCTTAGGTGACGAGGATGATGATTCTTTTTGAAGGTCAGGAACCATCTAGGACAAGAGAATATGTCATAATATAATCTGCTTCCTTTCTTAGCTCCTCCTTCTATCCCGTTAGCTCCCATTTAACGGTCCTAAATGGTTGGGACTAATAATTCTGAACTTCTCTAAGTTGGTAATTTATGACAGTCTCGTGTATCCTTAAATCAACACTTTGATTCGGGATAAAAATAACACATCAGAATCCCATTCAAAGGAAAATCCATTTTGTGGTCTTATTCGGACCATTTGAGATCCGATTTTTACCCCTTTCTCAAACTAGTCAACGGGTTAGTCTAACAGGTTACAAACATTTTGGACGGAGGAATTTATCATACAAATACAAGATATGAGCTCAAGTTTAAAAAATATATAGATACCAAACACGCCCTAAGTTAAAGCATAAATCAAGAAGAAATATTTTAGAGGTGTACTGACTCAGTGCAAACAATGGAGGCTGCACCAAGTGTTTCAAGTTGGTCCAGCTCTTCCTGCACCAAGAAGGTCAATTATCAGAATACCCAGATAGCTGTATTAACATGATCATCATATCTCAAGAGAAAGATGGATCCATTTGTCCCACCTGGATGATCTGGATTTCCTGATGAAGGCGGGCTATTGCGGCTGCCATCCGGTGCTTCCCAACGAAATTGGAAGGCCCTGCTCTCGCGAGCTGGCTTGTTGCTGCCTCCTCTTGTGATCTCTGCTCATCAGCTCCTCCTCCGTCTGATAATATTGGATCCATATTGGACAGAAAAAGAAAAAAAAGTAACTTGGGAAAGATGGTCGAGTGTGTGACAACCAAGAGAGGGAGAGGGAGAAATGTGGATGTGGACCAAGTATGTATAATAACTCAAAAGTGGGTGTGGATTGTGGTTTACGAAAATGAATGAATGGAACGCACTTTTTTGTGTTTTGTGTTTGTGTTTTTACAAACGCTTACTTTTTGTGTCATGATCACTTATCATAAGCTATGTTTAACTGGTACTTGTTAGCACAAATACTCTACCTTTGATAACCTTTTACTTTCGAGTTTTGTTTTTTTTTTAAAATAAAAAAATAAAATTAATTGTAATTTTTACTGTAGACAAAATTCACGTATGTTTGCTGCAACATTGTCAAATTAGTTTTCTGCTTCTTTACATTATACTTCCTTTTTATCTTTTTCTTCCTTCTGCTGCGTTTAGTAAATGGCTCCCCAACCCACCACACAAGCCAACACCACCATCGTTACCAACCAAAACAACACCACCACCTAACGCCACAACCACCACTCGTTGCCACCAGTTGCCAAATCAGTCTTGAATGGGCCCATAGTAGTAACCATATTAGACCAAACCATACTACAACCAACTACCGTTAATTGAATGTCGTCGTTACCATCGACCGATTGAAACACATGTCCACTGTGATGTCCCACTGATCGACCTGCCCTTGGACTCAAAAGAAAAGAAAAAAAAGATCAAGATATGCATTGGCATTGTCTCACATATTCACCGCAATGTCCTTTAGATCCATGTTAGCAAAGCTTGGAGAGGGATAATTGGGAGACAAAAGGAAATAGAGATGATATTCATTATGCTGGTGCTTGTCTTGGGTTTCAGAATTGGTATTAATGTGGCAGTGGTATTAGGTGCCAACTAATTGCATTGATGATTTTGATCTCTGTTTTTGGGGGTTGGTGATGTTGGGTGGTTGTAAGTGGTGGTTACGGCGGCTATAGCACGTATGGTAGTGGCAATGAGTATGAATATGGCGGTGGTGGTGGTGGTATGGTTGTATTGATGAGCAAGTTATGACCAACGCAATTGGAAATTTAATCGATTTGATTTTGCTTCTACTAAGGTTGAAATAGGGATCTTAAAACAAAAATAAAAAATGCAAAACTCCAAATTAAACATAGAAAGAAAAAAATAAATTCCAAGTTAACAGCTAGTTTTAAAAACTGAAGAAAAGAAGAACCAAACTGTTAATTTTTTCCTATGTTTACAAAACTGAACAAAAAACGGAAAATAAAAGCTCAAATACGACCATAGTACCAAATTAACAACACTTTTTAAGAAACTAGCTAGCGGCGAGCGGCATGCTGTAACATTTTGATGTACCGAATTGGATGACCTTTTAATTTAAAATTGTGAAAAGGGTGGAGTTATGAAAAGCTCGTCTGCACATAATCGGCGTCTCTACGTCACTATCATAAGCGGCAAAACCATACAAAATCCGGCTACATGACCACCAATGAATTCTGACAAGAACTAGCAACCTTTACCACCACCCCTTTCCCTACCCCCCAAATTGCACGATATCTTTCCTGATGAGTTACGATAAGTTACATTCTGTCGGAGAGGTTACACTTCATCCGCGACTTTAGTTTGTAACTTCTATAAAGATCCAAACCAGCAGCATGAAGGGTATTAGAGTGTGAAAGAGTGATCCATGCAATCATGGACAATGGCACGTGTAGGTGGGATGTCGTTTGGTGAGGTGATGAATACAAAGGTAGATGGTTAAAGTGACAGATCAGGTGTTTTTTAACATCTACCCAATTTGGAACTTGTTTTATCGAATGGTAGTAGGCTCGTTCTCACATGAGGATGAGCTTACAGTAACACTACCTTTGCACATAAAGTGAACGAGAATTAGCTAATGACCCCTCAACTATGCACTTTGTGTGATCCTCCCCCCCCCCCCCCCCCCAACCCCCGTTAAGGAAATTGGGCACCTTAAGCAGGAACAGACAATTTTAACAGCGCATGTTCATCACATGCATTGACTTGCGTTCTTTTTTTTTTTTTTGAAGTGATAATCTTGCCCTTCTTCCTCCTCTTCTTCACTCCACCTGTCAGCCCCCCCCCCCCCCCCCCAAAAAAAAAACTATCGCCCCAATCCCCCATCACCCATTGCTTGCTAGAAAAAAGAGTATCAAAGAAGAAAATTCCAGTCACACTATGTATCAGAGCATAGGTTTAAGATTATGTGTGGGTCCATTATTAAAGGGTGTTGCACGTCTCTCATCAGTATCTATAACATGTGTTGCAAACCTTGACAACCTAGCAAATCTGGCCTCATTGTCCTTGACAGTTTCATCCACCCCGTGTTCGAGTTTCAAAAATTCCTCTACCATATCATTTTTCACGTTTCTGGGAAAATATTTGTCAAGAAATATCTCCTGGAAACAATCCCAAGTTAATGCCTGCTCCTCCTCTGTAGTCAGAGGGGCTTGACCATCTTCCACCATTGGTCAGCCTCATTCTCTAAGTGGTCGACTTTTTGACGATCGGTGATGTTCATAAATTTAAACATTTTCTCTAACTTTCTCAACCAAGCCTCTGCATCCTATGGCTTGTCTGCACCAACAAATGTGGGGCAGTGCAGGCGGTTAAATGCCTTGATCATATCAGCCGTCAATAGGGCTGGATTTCCCTCGGCAACATCATTACCAATGGCAACACTGCCCCTGCGACTGCCTTTAGTTCCACCACTAGTTGGATGCGGTGGCATAGTCCCTGAGATAGCGAAGAACTTATAAGATCACAACTAACTGTGTAATCACTTCAAGCAGAAGTAGTACTAAAACTCGAATGCTCAGAACTATATCTCAAACATCATAAAATTCATCTCAAATAATTGAAAGCTTGAGTTTACAAAATCTTAAACCTATGCTCTGATAACAAATCTGTCATGCCCCTGATCCGAAGGCGGACCTACACATACCATTTCCAAATATTCCTACATAAGAGAAATAGATACCCAAAATATTTTGCAAAAACATAATCTCAAAGAGGTAATCAGAACTCTAAACATATCCCAAATCAAAAGCATTTGCATGCATCATCAAAGTCTAATAAATGCAGCAGAAATCTGATAACAATAGTACTTCCCAAACATGGGGGTTCCCAAAAGCTACTTAATTAAACTATTAGGAGTTCTCATTTTGAAGTCACTAAGAGAGTACAAAATTAAAGAACAACTCCAACCTCATGCATATAGCTGACTCTTCTACTGTTATCTCAGCTAAATTACCTAAAATGAGAGAGGAAAATGGGGGGGGGGGTGAGCACAAAGCTCAGTAAAGATCATACAAATACACCCACTGAATACAAAGCATGAATTCAATAATATGTCGCTGAGTCAAAAAGAAACATATCGAAACGAAGTGCATAGACAATAAATAATCTCAGCATGACAAGTCTCATTTCGGGATATTAACCCATCAAAGATCAAATCAAAGTCAAAGTGTCACTTTTGAATGATTGAACTATAATCAAATACGATACAATCACGTAATACGTGACTGTAAAGCACGTTATCCTAAGTACGTGAAAGTTCTAAGTTCAAAGTTTGCATACCGGTAGCAATTGCCATATCATGTCATGGTACCACGTTAACCTAATAACGTGAAGGTTCTAAAAATTAGTTCAATTCAAAGGGGTCCAATTGAAATCAAAGTATCTCCAAGGCATGGGAGCCACAAGACATCAAAACTTTGAATTTTAAAAAGGGTAGCTAATCGACGTCAGAAAATATTTGATTTTGAACTCAAAACAAAGAGAATGGAAATGCGAATTCAATGAAATTTGAAACGCTTCAATACGATTTCATATGCGTTTAGAATTTAAAAATGTACGAAACGAAGCAGAAAGAAAAAAGATTGAAGTCAAGGACCGAGACATCCTTGACACGTGGCAAGCCACCTAGGCAGATTCCCACGTAATGAATGGTGGAAGAAATGGAAATTAAAGCTTCCTGATTCCTTTACAGGTTATCTAGGTTTATTCCACCCTTAATGATTACAAGAGAATAAGCACGTAAATAACTAGGCAAGAACTTAATGGGCGTTAAGGGATCAGGATCCCCTGCTGTAACCATGGGTTACAGCAGGGGTGCTGTCCCCATTGTTGTGAGAGAGGGAAGAGAGAGAGAGGGATACAACCCATGGTTACCCTCTCTCTCTCTTCCATCTCTCACAACAATGGGGACAGCACCCCTGCTGTAACCCATGGTTACAGCAGGGGATCCTGATCCGGCGTTAAGGTCACACAGCATATGCGAGATGCAACAGAGACCAATAAATTGAAAATCTATTGCACCTAATAAACTTTGGTGCATCTGGCGAAGCAATTAACAGGTAGAGGCCAAACAATTGAATAAGGTTCCAACAAAATTTATTTCAATCAAAACCGCCGAATGCGAATACCATTATTAAGTTCAATAGAAGTGGTTATAATTCGTGTAATCCTAACCTCAATTTTACGCAATAATCTTCACCAATATGTGTAACCTTCCAAAAATCTCAAAACCTAAAAAATTAAATCAACCACTAACATGAAAATCTTCAAATTACAATCTATATTGATTCAAATCCTCCTTTTAGTCGAAGTGGGTTAGAATTACTTACCAATTGTGAGTAGAAATTGCAATCCTCAAAAATCCTAGTTTTCTCTTTCTTCTATGTCTCTAAAGACGAAACTCAATTTATCGACAAAAAGAACAACCGACTAGTTTTTATATCTCTAAACTTGGTAATTAACTCAAAAGACCCCTAAAGATATGTTACTTATTCAAAAGTATTCCAAAATATTATTTAAACTACAAAAGTAGCCCAAAAATTAAAATAATTAGCTATTTATTATTTAGGGTCCTACAATCTCCCCTCTTTATAAAAATTTCCTCCTCAAAATTTACGCACCTCAGTCACCGAATAGGGATACACAATCACATCTACAAACTCCCAAAGTTTCCACTATCTAAGGGCTCTAGCTCACCACCAAAGCTCACGAGAAAATAACTAGAGACATACGAAAATGTGGAATAAGCATCAATCAAAGCATAAGCTCTAGCTGAAGCTATGTAAAATTTACCTATCAGTACATCATGGAAATGAGGTAGCATCCTTCTCTGTCAAGGCATAAGCTCGAGTCTGAGTTGTTGTCGCCTGATTAGTTCCCGATAACCGTTTCTATTGTCCCCTACCCTGAATACATTAGGGCTTGAGTGGCTGAAGGCAATCCCGGATCTTGTGTCCCTACCGCTGGCAGTTAAAGCTTGCACCACTCTCCCAATGACAAACACTGCTATGGTTCTTTCAACAAGTTTTGCAAGCTAGTGTTGGCTTCTGAGTATTCTGAATAGGTTCCTTGATAGCCAAGTTGTTGTTCTTCCTCTTAGGCTGCTGAACCACATCCTTACCGTAGGAGCTACTCTCTTATCTTCCTCTTTTCTACCTCTGATCATTGTAATACTTTCGCTCGACCTCGACATCTTTCTCCACCCTCTGATCCTTATCTAGGACCTGGCCATATGTGTCTAAAGTCACAGCTGTCAAGAACTTTCAAATGCCATACTTTATTCCATTCTTAAACCGTGTTGCACGTATCTCCCGTGTTCGAGTTTCAAAAATTCCTTTACCATATCATTTTTTACGTTTCTGGGGAAATATTTGTTAAGAAATATCTCCTGGAAACCATCCCAAGTTAATGCTTGCTCCTCTTCTATAGTCAGAGTTCCCTCGACCATCTTCCACCATTGGTCAGCCTCATTCTCTAGCTGGTACACCGTGAGGTCCAATTTTTTACGATCGGTGATGTTCAGAAGTTTAAGCCTTTTCTCTAACTTGCTCAACCAAGCCTCTGCATCCTCTAGCTTGTTTGCACCAACAAATGTGGGGCAATTCAGGTGGTTAAATGCCTTGATCATATCAGCCGTCAATGGGGCTAGAGAAGTGTTTGTTCCTGGGTTTCCCTTGGCAACATCATTATCAATGGCAACACTACCCATGCGACCGCCTCTAGTTCCACCTCTAGCTGGACGTGACGGCATAGTCCCTGAGATAGTGAAGAATTTATAAGATCACAACTAACTAGATAAACGCTTCAAACAGAAGTAGTACTAAAACTCGACTGCTTAGAACTATATCTCAAACATCATAAAATTCATCTCAAATCATTGAAAGTTTGAGTCTAAGAGTCAACAGAATCTTAAACATATGCTCTGATACCAAATTTGTCATGCCCCTGACCCGAAGACAGACCTACACATACTATTTCTAAATATTCTTACTCAGGAGAAATAAATAGCCAAAATATTTTGCAAAAAAATAACCTCAAAGAGGTAATCAAAGCTCTAAACATATCCCAAATCAAAAGCATTTGCATGCATCATCAAAGTCTAATAAATACAGCGGAAATCTGATAACAATAGTAACTTCCCAAACCAGGGGGTTCCCAAAAGCCACTTAATCAAACTAATACAAGTTCTCATTTTCAAGTCACTAAGAGAGTACAAAATTAAAGAAAATCTTCAAACTTATGCATATAGCTAACTCTTCTACTATTTTCTCAACTTAATTACCTGAAATTGGGGGGGGGGGGGTTTTGAGCACAAAGCTCAGCAAAGATCACACGAACACACCCATCGGAATACAAAGCAGGTGTTCAATAACATGTAGCTGAGTCAAAACGAAACATATCAAAATGAAGTGCATAGACAATAAATAATCTCAACATGACAAGTCTCATTTCGGGATATTAACCCATCAAAGATCAAATCAAAGTCAAAGTGTCACATTCGAATGATTGGACTATAATCAAATACGATACAATCACATAATACGTGAGTGTAAAGCACCTAAGTACGTGAAGGTTCTAAGTTCGAGGTTTGCATACCGGTAGCAATTGTCATATCATGTCATGGCACCACGTTCACCTAAGTATGTGAAAGTTCTAAAAATTAGTTCAATTCAAAGGAGTCCAATTGAAATCAAAGTGGAAGCCACAAGGCATCAAAACTTTGAATTTCAAAAAGGGTAGCTAATCGACGTCAGAAAATATTTGATTTTGAACTCAAAACGAAGAGAATGGAAATGTGAATTCAATGAAATTTGAAATGCTTCAATACGAGTTCAGAATTTTAAAATGTAAGAAATGAAAGCAAAAAGAAAAAAGATTGAAGTCAAGGACCAAGACATCCTTGACACATGGCAAGCTACCTGGGCAGATTCCCACGTAATGAATGGTAGAAAAAAGGAAATTGAAGCTTCCTGATTCCTTTACATGTTATTTAGGTTTATTCCACTCTTAATGATTACAAGAAAATAAGCACGTAAATAAATAGGCTGTGCAAGATGCAACAGAGACCAACGAAGGGTTCAGTTATGCGGCAGAGAGATTGAAAATCTATTGCACCTAATAAACTTTAGTGCATCTGGTGAAGCAATTAACATGTAGAGACCAAACAATTGAATAAGGTTCCAACAAAATTTATTTCGGCTTAATCTCAAAACTGTATCATCAAGTTTACCTCTAGTATAACTTTAATACCCAAGTTTGAAGGTGTACCAAAGAAGTACCTAACTTTGAAAAAGCGTACCAAATCAGTATCTCGGCTGATGGACGACGGATGCCGTTAAAAAGTCAGAGGGGTAAGACCGTCAATAACAGAAAAATAGATCTAAAAAACACGCTTATTTTCAAAGAAGTACCTAACTTTGAAAAAGCGTACCAAATCAGTACTTTGATTTTTTGTCTTCCTTAATTTAATCAAAACAAAAATAGAAAAATACATTAAAAAAAACATTCGATTTTTTTTGTCTTCCTTAGTTTAATAAAAAAACATGTGGCACTATCTTAACTGTTTGAATTTTTTTTTATCTTCCTTAATTAATGATTAAAAAAACATTCGATTTTTTTATCCTTCTTAATTAATCATTAAAAAACACTCTCTCTCCCCCCCCCCCCCCCCATATAAGCCACCGTCTCCCTGTCATCTTGGAGCCATCGCCATAATTGTCATCCTCATCGTCCACACAGCGACCCACCGCCATCACCACCGGTCTTGCCACTGCACCACTTACACCAGTGACCCATCACCACCGATCTGGCCATTGCCACCTCCCACATCAGCGAACGCACCACCGTTACCATCGATCTAGCGACCACCATTACTTACCAGCCTGTTTACCACCATCGTCTCTGACAGCCAGCGTCCAGATCAATCCCCAATCAGCGCCGGTGCTCACATCATGACCCCAGACCAGCCAGTGCAGGTGCACCTAACACCACCACAATCTGACATCACCACCACCGTAACTCCTACGCAGTGGCATCATCACTGCCAGTTGACTGAGCACCAATTTTGAAAAACTGGGGTACTCGTGATAACACGACATTTCTGCACATGACACTTCTATAGAATCTGTAGCTTGGTTGCAAAGAGAGTTTAAATGGTACTGGTTGAGCTGATTTGGGGATTTGGGAGAACCTTAATAATGGAGTGAATGCGGGGGAGACCAAGCACCTACTGATTTCATTCTAAGGTTTATGTATTTTGCTTCAAGCCTCTTACTGTGTGCGGTGGTCGATGGTGTCGGGTTTGAGGCGGCGGTGTTGGGTTTGTGATGGCGGTGGCCACATGGGTGTTAGGTTTGTGACGGCAGTGGTGACACGTAGTGGTCGACAGCGGTGTTAGGCAACGATAGTGGTGGTGATAGTGGTCAAGTGGTTTTGCTGGGTGATGGTGGTAATAGGGGTGACGGGTAACAGGTATAAATTGGTCAGAGAGAGAGAGAGAGAGTGTGTGTGTGTGTTTGTTTTGATTAAATTAAGGAAGACAAAAAATCGAGGTCCTGATTTGGTACGCTTTTTCAAAGTTAGGTACTTCTTTGAAAATCGGCATATGTTTTAGATCTATTTTTCTGTTATTGACAGTTCTACCCCTCGGACTTTTTAACGGCATCCGTCGTCCGTCAGCTGAGGTACTGATTTGGTACGCTTTTTCAAAGTTGGGTACTTCTTTGGCGCACCTTCAAACTTGGGTACTAAAATTGTAGTAGAGGTAAACTTGATGGTACAGTTTTGAGATTAAGCCATTTATTTCAATCAAAATCGCCGAATGCGAATACCATTATCAAGTTCAATAGAAGGGGTTGTAATTCATGTAACCTTTACCTCAATTTTATGCAATAATCTTCACCAAGTTGTGTAACCTTTCGAAAATCTCAAAACCTAAATAATTAAATCAACCACTAACATGAAAATCTTCAAATTACAATATGTATTGATTCAAATCCTTCTTTTAATCGAAGTGGGTTTAGAATTACTTACCAATTATGAGTAGAAATTGCAATCCTCAAAAATCCTAATTTTCTCTTTCTTCTATGTCTCTAAAGACGAAACTCAATTTATCAACAAAAAGAACAACTGACAAGTCTTTATATCTCTAAACTTGGTAAATAACTCAAAAGACCCCTAAAGATATGTTACTTATTCAAAAGTATTGCAAAATATTATTAAAACTAAAAAAGTAGCCCAAAAATTAAAATAATTATCTATATATTATTTGGGGTCTTACACCTAGTGGGTGTCTATGTGTGTGGGTGTATGTTGTGTGTCGTGTGTATGGTGGTGAGTGGTCGGCAGTGGAAGTGGGTGGCGAGGTGGGGTGATTGATCGGATGGAATTAACAGAAGGGAGAGAAAGGGAGTTAGAAGAATGGCATTAAGCTTAAATAAGGTACGGAAATAAAGGCATTTAGTCATTTCATGCAATTCATAACAAATCCGTCTAAGGTTCCCAATTTCTTTAACCATAGGGGAGCTTAGTGCTTAAATTTGAAATAGAGGAGGAGAAATTGCACAATGTGTATACTACATGGGGTCATTAGCTAATTTCCTTTGACCAAAATTCACATTTTGTTCGGATAATTGTGTTTTTTCACAAATAAAATGCATCAAAGGTTAAATTAGTGTCAACAGTGACCAGAAAAATGAAGTGTGAATATGATGACATGAATTATGAATTGAGCGGTGTGCTTATATCTTGAAAATGAGTGAATATTGCATAGTCCTGGACTTTGGCCTTGATTATTTGGGACTGCTAGGTACTAATGGGATATAAAGAGGGCCTAAGGAAGCAAATAATTCACAACAGTCTTAGATGGTAAGGACTCAAGCATATAGTTTCTACTAGGAATGATGTTTCTGAATAAATTATGAAAACGGTGTAGCTTGGGCACGTTCGACGAGCTCAAGGGTCATGTCATGCATAGCCCACCATCAAGAAGTCGTGCCATGCCGGCTCGGCCCACCTATAGTTGCATAGTCAGCCCTCATGCCTAACCTATGAAATTTTTTACTGGACACTTGCTGGCAAGGGCAAACTGCAGATTCAATAAAATTTCTTTACTACATTATTAAGTACATGCGCATTGCAGTCATGCCCTAACCAGGGCAATGCTGGTAGTTTATGAGTGTGCAAACAGAGTGAACAAGACAGGGTGAGAGGAGAGAGGAACCAGTGGCTCCTATATATAGACCCATGCCCACCATGGGCACTAAGTGAGCCCACACACATACTTTCATGGCGACATGGGTTGCCTAGCCAAAGTTACGGCCTTGTGTACGTGACTTATTATGTGGGCGCCTAGCGTAGGGGTGCGCGAGAAAAATATAGATGTTTGACCACATAATGGGCCTGGCGTGTAATTCAACAGCCTAATGCACCAGGCTTTGCACCGACCCTAACATCGCCTAAAAACTTGGGGTTCTATTGGGAAAGGGCTTGGGGGAATTATTTAGGTATATCAGATCATATTTGTGTGAGAACGTCCCCGGGTCCATGACAAGTTGGGCACACCCAGTTTTGTACTGGAATGTTAGACCACAGGGGGCAATTGACAATGCATTTGATACCTCTTTGATGGCAAGTGCCTGGGGGGTGGGGGGGCCAGGAATAGTCTCAAAGAGTTGTGTAGCATGTAAGTACTAGCGTAAGACGGGACCCATGAGACTTATTTCACCCCCTTTGCAAGGGTGCAACGGATTAGGCATGGTAGCGTGTCAGGTACTTAATGTGTGGGCCCTAGTATAGAGGTGCCTAAGGGGAATATCGGTGTTGGACCACAAAACGAGCTTGGCATGTAACACCAGAACCTAATACATGGGCTTTCCACTGAATTTAACTTCGCCTAGACACTGAGGGGGGGGGGGGGGTCTATTGGGGAAAGGGTCGGGGCCGCATTTAGGTATAGCCGACCGTATCTTTATGAGAATGTCCCTGGGATGATAACCTTTGGCTCACGCTTCTTGTGCATCTTTTTACTTACTTATCCCTCGAATTTCACCTTACATCCAAAGCCACTACCTATCATATATATATATATATATACATATATCATTATTTTCAAATTAAATACTATTTCAAAATGTCAGTTGACATCCAAAGAGTTGCAATAACTAAAACCTTACGTTATTTGACCTATTTTTCTTTATACCAACCCTTTTATCTTGATGCAGCCTTGCTCAATCTGTTAAAAAGTCGTCTAACAAGTGAATCTGGGATTCTTATTGAGGGATCAAAATAGTTTGTGATCTCAGTGTAGCCGGGGCGGTAGCAGTGTGCCCATTGCAAAATTTTGAGATTAAATTTCCTTTTACCTAGTTATCTTCTTTTTAAAAGTCAAACTACAACTTTGGAGAAAAGGACAAGCTACAAATTGTATCTGTAACTATTTTTCTCTTGCAAACTGTTAGTGAAAAGTCTAGTCCACGCCCTATTACGCTTTTCACCACCTCACTTATTTGCCGGTAAAAGATAAATATTTTCTCTCTTGCACTTCGGTGATGAAACAAGGTGTGGACAAGCATATTAGGTCATCTGTGAGTGCCTGCACTTTTGGTTTTGAGGTGACCATTAGCCTAAATCTAGGTTCAGGGACAAGGTGACTGACCAGGAAAATGTTAAGCATCATCTCTACCGAGTGATTGGTAAATCTTGCTAGGTTTATAATATAGCGTTAAATGCAAAACTCTCTCCTGTAATATACACGTTTTTGCATTTCACTTTCCACAATTGCAACTTTTGATATAACGTCTAATGTAATTAACAAAATCATTGCAAACGACTTCAAATTGCGACGTCCGTCTAATTTTGGGTGTTAACTATGCACGTGGACATCAAATGCACTTTTTCACGGACATATTGGTCTAATCACTTACCATTTTCCCACTAAACTCTAGTCAAAGCTCAAAGTAGCTAATTAAGATCCAGAGGAAACACCATCCACACATGACACACATAAATGGCCGCGCATCGCCTCGGAAAATCCCCTCGCCAGAAAGGATTTTAAATGGACTCTCTATCTTATTTAATTCAAACTAGAAAAAATAAGAAAATCCTTAAATGACTCTAAAGGTATCTAAAAGGACGACTGATCTTAGCGAAATCAAGAGAGGGGTCTGGGGACTAAGTTACACAACAGGAAGCTGTTAGGCACCCACCACGCCCTTTCGGTCTCTATTTCGTTTTAAAGAAGTTGGCCTTAAGAACACATAGCGTGCATGAATATAATAAGACTCGCCCTTAATTAGTTTTAGCTTTTTGGCTCGAACTCTACATCTGGGATTGAATTCCCTACGTATACGACCGGATTAATCGAAATCAAAACTGCCGTAATTCGACTATGGTCCTACAGGGAGTAACTTACATTTCGAGCTTAAACTTTAGACAAAGAATATGAAAAAGGCTATTTTTATTGTTTTTTAAATGAAATGCGATCATGGGGAGGGGATACAATCTAAATGATTTTTCTACCCTAGGAAAGCTAGTAAAGATTACCTTGCGATGTAGCTTGTCTTGACGACTTGGGGATATTCTCCATGGAATCCACGACGCAAAGAGTGAGGAGGCATTTTGAAATGAGTTTGAAGGCCTGGAATTCTTGAAAGAGATATTATGTAACTTCACGAAGAAATGGCACACAAGCTCTAAAGAGAATAAGCTTATGGACCCTTAAAAATGAAGGCCAAGACCTTTTTTTATAATGCTCAGGGTCGCACAATCTGATAATATTGGAAATGTCAATCTGCAAGGCTTGAGATAAATCAGAATAAGTAATAAAATTACAGATTGACGAAATTCGACTAACCGGCTTGTTAGTCGAAAATAGAGCCGGTTCACCCCATTAATTAAATATAATTTCTTTCCAAATTTCAAGAAGATTTATTTTTAATCAATCGGATGTACTAGATTCGGGATAAGTGAAATGATTTTATCTTTTTGTCAAGAATAAATCATGGATTATTTTCCCAGGTCATCTAGACAAATTGTATCAATTAGATTAATCTAGACCTTGGACCAAACTGGTAATAAATGGACTGGACTAATACATTGGACTGGACTGATGGACTGACGGACTGAACTTGGCCAAGACATGCAACAGACTGAATAATTAAAGTAGACTGAACTGAATTAATTAAATAAATGACATTATTAACCTAGACTCAATGATGCATTCTAAATAAACAATAAAGCCCATTACTTATTTAATTAAAATGCTTACAAGAATGGAGTTTCTATAGAGCCCCTCGGGGTCAAGGGATGGAGCGTGCTCGCGGGCGATCATCACCGGGGAAAAAAAAAGACAACACATTTTTGTAATAAAAACACGAAAGAGACCATGTGACTCAAACACAAACACGAAGATCACACAGACTCGAACATCACCGGGGAAAAAAAAAAAAGACAACACATTTTTGTAGTAAAAACACAAAAAAAGACCACGTGACTCAAACACAGACTTGAAGATCACACAGATTTGAGGTCGGACCTTCACAAGGCTTCCTACGTATCCTTCCAAGAGGAATCAGACCAACGTAATTCGATTAAATACATGTTGTTGGAATCCGAACCAACAGTAACAACGTTTAGTCGTTGGACAATATAGAAAATAAAATATTGCATGTTACCGGAGTGTAACAGCCCCGGAAATCCGGAGCTCCACCGCCCCCGAACTCCCGGGTCGTTAACATACCGGATCACATCAAACCGGTCAAATCTATTCATTAACACATATTCTAAATCATCCAATTCAACATCAACTCAGATTCCTTAAAGTACTAGATTACAGATTACTTGCAAAATAGAATCAAACGAAGGGTAAGCTTTTGAGAGCTCAGTAAGGCCGTACAAGGACTAACAAAAGAATTACAAAACAATTCCAAAGAATCCAACCGATGAAAATTTCTAGAATACTTCAAACATTAAAAAACTCAGTGATTTTCAAAAGGTTCAAAATCCATCAGAAATAGATACCAAAATAAACAATAATAATCATGATGGGTTCCAGAACGATCAATAAAAGATCATCTTCAAAGCCATCATTCCAAAATACGATGATGGTTTTCCAAAGGATTTTATAACGCACACAGATCATCTGAGACAGTCTTTTCCAAAATACAATAAAGATTTCTCAAGAGATTTTGACATGAGCACAAATTATTCCAGATAATACTTTCCAGTCATTTCCGTAACAGTCACGGCAATATACAGAGCAGATAAAATAAAAAATCAACGTTGATCCTGGGCGGTCGCGATGCCATTCCGGCAAAGCACATATGTACACATGCATGATGTACCAAAGTAATTTACTAGTCCCATTGGGTACTAGCCTGCGTTTCATGCAGGATTCAGACCAGCCTTATACCGCCTCCCCACAGAACGGATACCCAGGTCAACACAGAAAAATCAACAATATCAATGAGCATTAACATAAGCTCAATTCACCAAAATCAGATCAGATTCCAATAATCATAACATACCGAGATAAGTCATCATTCGGCAAAATTTTAAGATATGGTTTTCCCCAAATTGCAAATTAACCCCCATAAATTTTCATAATTACAAAATAACCCAAAAACTTTTGTATAATTGCATTAAAGACCCAAAATCATTCTCAATTTGATTAAACATCATTGAAAATATATACTAGCATTCATTCTATTATTTTTCATCATTAGAACCAAAATTTACATTTATGCCCCCAAAGTTTTCCAAAATTACATTTTTGCCCCAAAATTCTTTTAAGCTTCGATACTCTACTAATACCCGAGCATTGTTCAAATTTATCACCCGTTTATTTTTTTGGGTCTCCGATAGTCATTTTAACCGCTTCCAAAATGCGGGGTATTATACAGAGCCACCAAATCGATTCGAATAGTCGATAGGCAAAACTCAAGTCTAGATGTTGGAGCCCTCAAACAGATTTGAAATGATCGTCTAGATGTGCAAAAGAAATAGCCAAGATGTCTGTTGTCAGAGCCCACAAATCAATTTGGAAGGGTCGACAGATGATATACTAAAGAAAACTTTTGTTTGTTGCCAGAACCACCAAATCGATTTGGATGGTTGGCAGAAAAAACTCAATCTAGATGTTTGAGCCCCTAAATCGATTTGAAATGGTTGTCTAAACATGTAAAATAAATCTTGCATGTTACTAGAGCCACTAGATTGATTTGGATGGTCGACATACAAGATGGACACAATTGTGACCGCTACCCGAGCCCTCGAATCGATTCGACGGGGTCGATAACCGAGACGAAAATAACTTTGACTGTTGCCGGAGCCCTCAAATTGATTTGAAAGGATCGACAGTCAAAGTAAAAGTTTAAATAATATCCGGAGACAACAATGCTTTAAAGCGATTGGTCTTTGAGTATGGAGAAATCGATTCACTTGATATGATGATGATGCTGCAACCGACAACAAACGCGAAGTCTTGCATTGGCTTTAAACTGTACAAGAACCAACGAACAAAGCAAAAGATTTGAAAAAATGTGGGTTGTGAACCCACCGAGGGATAGATTGTCGGACATGCATAGGCATGCAAGCCATCAC
This sequence comes from Escallonia rubra, assembly GCA_033065855.1. Lineage (NCBI taxonomy): Eukaryota > Viridiplantae > Streptophyta > Magnoliopsida > Escalloniales > Escalloniaceae > Escallonia > Escallonia rubra. The sequence goes on from JAVXUO010001905.1 coordinate 490,174, forward strand.
ACAAAATGTTGGATAGTAATGCCCTCAGTGAAATGAATATGTCTCATGCGGAATGCACAAGCAGGAAAACACACAAAATTATATTGATGGCACATATATTCGAAACATACATGTATGCATTTTCTTTAAAAAAAAAATTGTTTTTTTATTATTTTTTCGAAAACTGGCCGGTTGATTATAGCCTCGATGAACTTTGAAAAATTTGAATTTTAGGATAAAAAATAGGCCGGTTAGTCAGCAGGTTTTGAAAGATTTTGGAATTTTGGCACGAATACCAGTTGGTTAGTCAGGGGGTTTTGAAAAATATTGGAATTTCGGCAGGAAAACCGACATGTTAATCAGAGAGTTTGGGTTTTTTGAAAATTGAAGAGTCAAAAACTGGTCGGTTGGTCAATTGCCTTGACCAACTTAAATGATAAAACCGGCTGGTTTAGCCGCCCAGTTTTGTGTGGGAATTTTGGATTTTTGTCACACACTTCTAATTCAATCTAACCCTAATCTTTTTCTGATTTCTTCTCTTTAGGAGTCCTAGATCATATAGCCTTGCCCTAATCACACTCCTAGCCTATAAATACAACCAATCGCACCTTGATTTCTTTCAATCTCCTAGGATCATGGATGAATATGTGCGAACTTGCAAGGGCCATAAAGGGGGACCCAATTGGGAAAATTACCCGATTTTGGCCAAAGAATCGGGCCAATGATCACTTCTTGCTCACTCCGGAGCAAGGCACTCATCTTAGCGGCCTTTTCTTCACAGAAATGGTAAGTTTTACTCGAATTTTGCCTCTTTACACACACTATATCACCTTGCTTCACACACCTCCCCATGCCCATGCACGGTAAGGCCCACAACGGTTCCTTAAGTTTTCCTCTTTGCTTTGCGAATTTTCAGCCCCCTCCCTACGAACATGCAATGTAGGGGCTCTCCTAATCTAGTGAGAGAATGGTGGGCGAAAATCCCCGCCCCATTAAGGATAGAGTAGCCATCACGGGTTTTTGCCCCTTCTTAGATGGTTGCATACTTCTACCTAGAGTAAAAGACACCTCTTGTGTCTTACCAAGCGTTGGTAGGATTCCACCAACACTTTTCATGTGCCATTCGGGGAGGCCATAGTCACCCTATTCGACTTTACAAATATCACGGGTGTTCGTTCTTGAGGGAGGCCCGTACCTTGGGCCCATGATCTCGAAAGACTAAGACCTCATAGTCCATTTGCTCAGCTATGAACCATCCTACAAGAAGGGTGATTCGATACTCTTGGGTACCAATCTTGCTCACTATGAGCACATGAACTTGGATGGGGTGGAGCCTGCGGTAGTGGATCAGTTCATTTAGGAATTTTTGTTGTACTTTAAGGAAGATCATGTTTAGCATTGGGGACGACTCCATCTAATTTTGGTGCCTTCGAGCTTTGGAGGTGATTAACGAGATCGGGGAGTACGACTAGGGTATTCCCGCTTTGGTTTATTTGTACCGGTCGATGGGAGCGATGTCTCAGAAGTAATCCCCTAGCTTCATGGGATTCTATGATGTTTGGGAGGTATGTCTAGGCTTTCTAAATATTTTCTAATTACTTCATGCTCCTTCTAGACATATTCTCACATGTGACATGTTTGTTGTCACAGATTTGGGCTTTTGAGGTTCTGGGTTCTTGCGCTTTTCGCCTGGGGGAGACACATATAGGAGAGACTACATCGGCGATGACCCAGTAGAACTTCAAGGACAAACGGACTGGGGTCTCGGAGTTTGTGCGTCGAGATAGCTTCAATGGTTTGAGAAAGAGCCTAGTAAACAATCTACATGATTTTTCTTCTAAGCACGCTTATCAAAATTCTTACTTTTGTTCTCTCACTTATTTCAGGAGTCCCCGTCTCAGTGGTGGAATAAGGTAGAAGATTATGCTGAGGAGTTGGCCTGCACTTGGTGCCAGATGCTATTGGTGGGATCCTCACAAGAGAAATTCTACCTAGGGGATAGCGTGCTTCCTCAGCAACATCAAGATGCTATAAGTTTTAGGATTTCGACTGCCCCACCCGAGGAGATGTATCACACGATAGATTTGGACCGGGGGCTGAGGTAGAGTCTGATTAGAGGGCTTCCGGTGTCCTCCCTACACTAGCCGAACAATCCTGGTACTTACGAGGCATTCGTGAGAGAAGATCTGGCACCTCCCCTGAACTCGAAATGGTTGAAGAAGATCCCGAAGGAGAGGGCAGTTTGAGAGAAGAAATGGAAAGGCAAGAAGGAGGCTGATGTGACCAAGGGTATTCCATTCTCTCTCTGGACAGTGCCGGTCTTCCCAAAGGCGAAGACCGAGGAGTTGAAGCCTATCCAAGGGCCGGAGAAGGATTCTGAAGTTTACGGGCTCAAGGAGCTGGCTAAGATCCATACGGTAAGCTCTAGACTTAAATTAAGTGCTTTCATTATTATCATTTTTGATAGATTTTAGCCCTCGTGTCCCTGTTCTTGATGTAGGTCCCGTGTTCGGTGCTCAGGCATGCTTATAGGATGGCCTCCATACTTAGCCAATCCTTGGCTACTTAGGGGTTCTCTGCTCCATGACAATTGTTGCCACGCCCCCGCGTCATGGCACCGACCATGCCCAAGCTCCATCTCCATGTTACATTCCCCTGAAACTACGTTCATCGGTCGTACTCATGCATCACTGTCTGGTTATATGCCCCCGAACAACACTCATTAATAGCACCCCATGCCATCTCTACTTATTCGATCTAATAAAATCATTTTTCTGTACCCATACGAATACCAATCCAACCCATTTCATGAATAAATATGACCTATTAACCAAACCACACTTGTTACAAATAACATCTTGTTGTTGCATCGAAACATCTATATGTTGAATAATCTGGCTAAAATTGAACTAGGTAAAATAAAATGTTTAAGCAATTGAAAAAGCATGGCCCAACACCACACACATTCAGCCCTGCCCCCGCACCATCTTCATTGAGCGTGCCCTCGACAACACACACATCCCTCTCTTCCACCGAGCGTCACTCGTACAGACGTGCCCTGATCACTCCGACATACTACCATGCCTCCGATATTGGTCCATCTTCACCATATGATGTGCACTTTGCCTTGCTCGTGGAACATATTTCGACCCATTCTTCGAAGTTTGCAGAATCAGGATAGACCACTCCTCCAGTGCACTACCGTAGGGAGGTCTGAATGCTCCGACAAGAGGACACCTTTTTTGCCAGGTAAGCGACGCATACCTCGCCCTGTCAAGTAGGTGACTCCTCTAAGACACCAACTTGGGACGCTTCGAATTCCCCGGCATAAGATTTTACTAGGATGGACGAATCCTCTGGGATATTATCTTTGCCAGAGTCAATGTGTAACTAGCCAATGTGCTTCAATACTAGGGTTCTTCTTTAATAGCTCTAAAAATCATGACCCGTGGGACACTTCTAGACGAGAGCAGGCCTTTGGAAGGCATTGTACCTAATTTGTTGGCAGTCATACGTAGGGCCTTTACCTCCGTGGGACTTAAGAAGGGTGTTCGACTGGTGGCTAGATTGAGGGACTCTTCTGGCCACAACGGTATCGTGCGAGTCAGTATTCCTAGAGACAGAGAAACTATGAGGGGTAGGTCGACCGAGTTGGTGATTCAACAATTAAGCGGAACACCAATAGATGGTACGCCCTTAGCGAAACGCTTCTGTGGAGTGTCGTGTGTCACTTGGTGACTAAGGCATTTTTAGCTGCCTATAAATAATGGACTTGAGAGCTCATTTTTACAAGAATTCATGACAATTGAACAGTTGCCAATTCCACCTTTGCACTCTAAAACTTCAAAATTAATGAATTCTAGACAAAGAAAGAACTGAAAACATTGGATCGTGATGTCTCGACCTCTACATTGGACTTCTGATTGTCACTCTTGTACTCATTCCGCGTCTTTGCCCTTACAACGCTACCAACCTAAGGCTTCGTCTAGGTTGCCTCTATCTGTACCCTTGCTCCTATTTGTATTATGTACTAAACTATCATACTTGGCATGTAACTCTTACCTATACATGTATTGGGAACCCACTTTGCGAAGCACCATGGGTTACATGAATATCTTTCAACAATTTAAGGTTATATGATTAATTTTTTGTGATTAGGTCAACAGAACTCGATAAGAATGGATTGAAAACGATATTTTCATTCTTTTTTTTACAAGTTCGAAGACAGTCAACTTAGGTTACAAGTGAGAATCTTAAGCCTTTCATTAAACGTTGATCCTTTTCCTCACTATTTTAGGGATTTGCGAATAGTTGGGCTTTTTAAGGAGCCTTTGAAACGCAAATTAAAATTATCATTACTTCCGCTGTAATAATGACGCCGTCGACATCAATTCAATACAATGGATAATTTTTTATTACTATCCTGGTGGTAACAACAAAAATATTTAATCATAATTAATTATCGTTATATAAAATATTTTAATCACCTCCTTAAGGATTTGGGTAGCAACCAAAATTTCAATATCCCAAGGAAAACTTTTGCAAACAATCTTCTGCGGCTAAAATGCTTGAGAGGATTCATAACATGTGTCATTAACCTCCTAAATAATAAATAAATAAATAAATAATAAACAGTTGGCGCGGGTGAGCTCCTGTAAGAACAAGTATCGGCGTCCAACTATTCCATGGCCATGGCCGCTCCCGCAGGAGCCTCACTACTCAAAAAGCTCTTATTTCCCCTTACACCACCGCTGGCATCTTCCAAATTCCTCAACCTCCGCCGCTGCCTTCCCTCCTCCGCCTCCGTCGCGCCTCGCAATTTCTCCGCAACCACCGCCGCATCTACTCCTACTCGTATCCGGAAAAACAAGAATAAGAAGAAGAGGGAGCAAAAGGAGAAGCAGAGCAATGCTAGCAGTACCAGCAGGCGAGCAGCAGAGGCGCTTGTGAAGAGGAGGACGCGGTCGGAGATAGAGTTCGACGAGGAGACGGTCCTGCGGTTCGGAGACAGCGGCACGCACATACCGGTCATGCTGGGCGAAGTGCTGGAGGTTTTCTCTTCGGTTCCGCTCCGCTCCTTCGTGGATTGCACCCTTGGCGCAGCCGGACATTCCTCCGCTGTAAGTACCTCTACTCCCTCTGTTTTCTAATTTTTGTCCCCTTTGATTTTTTGCAACACTTTAGGATAGGATTTAGACATCTAAAAACAGACGAGTCAAACATTGAGTGAAGTCGATCTTACGTGTTCAATCTCTACTCTAGGAGTTCGAAACAAGTCAAAGCGAACAAAATTTGTATATTGTCCGTTTACCTTTCAATCATTGCTTGCTACTGCAAAATTAACTAATGGAGGGTTAAATAGAAACGAAGTTCTCGACGTTTAGAGATCTTTGTTACTCACTAGTGCGTAAACCATTTCTGTGCAGCCACTTGCATAAACATCAGAATGACTATATTTAGCGAGCCAAGATTGCTATATATTCTATGCATCACATTGGATAGATATCTAATTCACTTTCAAGATGCATTGCTGGTGTGTGAACACTGGGACTGATGGATATATTGCCCGTATTTAGGGTCAATGGTGCAGCTTCTAATTTTTAGTTTGTAGAGATTGATATTTGTGTTTCCAAAATGCTATTGTGTTAGTAAATGTATATACTGAGTCTGCGCTGAGCAGGGTAACGGCTCTTGGCTTTGTTTTGACGTATTTAGATCCGTTACAATTACTCCCTCCGTCCCACATAAATTAATCACATTTTTTGCACACAGATTAAGGAATTAAGTCAGATATTGTGTGTTTCCCATTCTACCCTTTACAGAGAGGAGGGGAAGAAAGCGGGTCAGGAGAGAGAAAATGGGTCAGTGGAGTGGTAAATGTGGAGAGAGAAATAGAATAAAAAAGTGTAAGAAAATGAGCCATGAGAGAGAAAACAAGTTGGTGGAGAGAAAAATAGAATAAAAAAAGTGTAAAAAGGGAAAAATATATAAAAATATCTACAAAATCTTTCTTAATTTGGAAAAAAACAATTTTTGTCGGACGACCCAAAAAGGAAATATGATCAATTTTTGTGGGACGGAGGGAGTATTAAACTAACTCCACTGGTGGAGTTTCTCAACTTCTTTCGCGGAGGTTCAGTTGCAAAATTGTAACCATGTGGATAAAAAGAGCATGGAATCATTAGGGCCTCCAAATTTCATGTCAAGTATTAGGTTCAACTAAGCATTAGAGAATCTGCGTATCCGAGGCATCAAACAGTATGTTGATTTTTATGTGTTAAGATGAGGGAGCTACACAATATGAAATGACGTGAAATTTGGTGTATCTTTTTATTCTTCCATGCTTTTTCCGTCTGTGTTGTTGAAACTTTCTGAGCTGGTACAGATCGAGAACCAATGAACAACTCCACCTGTGCAGTTACTTTGGTAACTCCAGAGGATCTGTGGATCATATTCCGACAGACATAGGACTCTTGCCTATAACCGGGATCGCGGTTTAGGGAGGGTGAAGACTACCCCCATTGCGTGCCGGAGTGGCTTCTATTATCGTGCACGTGCTTCTTCTAGTAAATGTTTTGAACGAGGCAAAGATACAGTAAAGTGATGAATTAAGTTCTTGAAACTATAAGTAAGTGGAACGTGTTTTGTTCCGAAAGCTGCAGCGGTTACTGCTGCTAACATAGTTAGGGTTCATTAACTAGTAGGGGACTAAAGGTATACTGCCCGACCATTATAGTGAAGAAATAGACCCACGATTCATTTGGTCAAGCATCGCACACTTAATAAGGAGTAACCAGCCAAAGAGATAGCACCATTTGGGGCCAACAGGGAAAAGCTTTTCAGGGGCACCTTACTCTAGGAGTGACCGTTGCGATATACACATAGTACTCGTAGGCATGATTATGTATCCATATACATACACACGCGGGCATATTTTTTAATAAGTATTTAGGGCACCGATTGTTCACGAAATAGGCCTGGAAAGAATGCACATTCATGGACGAAAGGCTCAATTTTGATTCTTTGGTCCATTAATGAGCATTCAACAACTCATTCCTCATTCTTTGAAATCTGATTCTTTCGTTCCAGCCCACCCCCTTAATGAATGCCCATTCCGGCCTAAGCCGGAATGAATAATTGGTACGCTTGACCAATTATACGTCATTCATCATCACCCCCCCCCCCCCCCCCCCCAACACACACACACACACCAATTCCAAATAACATTTCTGTTTCAAATTAAAGATATTTAACAAGCATATTGCTTTGTGAGTGCTATAATTTGGCTATTGCACATGATTTTAGCTTCTACATAGTGCTACTACCATTTTTCTTCTACTATCAGTTTTTATAGATCCTGTAGTATCAACGATAAAATTATTCTCCAGAATTGGATGGGCAATGGTATAAATATAGATTTGAAACAATCACATTAGACGCACAAAGAAATGAGGCAGTCATTACCATTTTCAGGTTCATTCTGCCCAACTAAACACAGTCAAGTGGAATCACATGCTCATTCCTTGCCCTATTCCATTCATTCAGGCAAACAGATGATTCCCTGTTCCACGTCCATTCCTTTCGGCCTCCATTTTTCCCCTCTTATGTCCATCCTTTGAACTATCCGCAACCTTAGACAAGCACGATTTCAACAAGCACAAGCATTGTTATACTTCTTACGTGACTACATCAACTCTCAAATCACAAAAGTTTCACTTTTGTCTCATTTTGTATTTACATAAATGTGTACTATTTTGTTTGGTTTTACCATGCCATTAATCTGTGTGTATATCCTCGTATGCTGTCAGTGCCCACAGTTTGGTAGCAGTACATTTGAACTCAAAATGAAGAAACGAACAGAGCCATATCCTATGTTACATGGACTTGGTGTTGTTGTGTAGAGCGGATGCGTGTCCAAGTGTCGGACTCGCCTGTTTAGGGAAATTAGGGATACAGGGACACGGGTGCTGGGACATGGCTAAAACATTTTAACTATACATAAGACTCTATATGGGATTGTGTATATAACATGATGTTTGAAGGGTTTTATTAATCTTATGAAAGGTTCTGCTAAAAATCTACTCTCTATATTTTTTGGATTCCTGTAGTTTCAATTGTATATGTTCATTTGGCAGTGCCTGAAATTGTATGTAATAAGGGAGTGTGAATTAACCCATTAAATATGGGCTCTTTCCCAGTCAGAAACAAAAAGAGAAAGAAATACCTAACGAGATGTCTGTCAAAGTCTTCAGGACTTGGTACTTAATTCCTCTCTCTCTCTCTCTTTCACTCTGTGTGTGTGTGTGTGTCTGGAGCAGATCTACTTTGAAAAGCTTCAGATCATCTTCTTTCTTCCATCTCTACCTCCTTTAGACGCCGGATATGCAGCCGACATCTAAAGGAGGCATGGCATGTCCGCTTTTCAGCCGGGACTGATGACGTGACGTGTTCGTCTAGCAGATGACGAGTCCCACTCGGATCCCATACATGCAACCGGGTTGGCTCGTGTCAACACCACCCCTTCACCCCAAAGTGAAGGGTCCATGTAACATATATTATATCGCGAAGCCATCCAAGGACCTAAAAAGCTGAAGAAGTACTCTAGAAAAATAATACAGCGATCACAGCGACAAAGACACTACATTTAGCTCTCGACAATGATTTTCCTTTTGTCATATACTCATAATCTAATCATCGTTACGTCAAATACCAGGTTATTCAGGCTCATGGGGAAATGCAATCTTATATTGGCCTGGATGTTGATCCTGTTGCCCATGAAAAGGCTCGAGCTCGGATCAATGTGATCTTGCAGGGTTGTTCTTGTGACTTACCTTCAAACTTGAAAGTGCATACCCTTTTGAAAAATTTTAAGGATATCAAGCCTGCCCTTTGTGAGGTTGATGAAAAACTGCTTGTTACTGGAGTCGATGGAATCCTAATGGATTTGGGAATGTCCTCTATGCAGGTTTGCTATCTAGTTCAACACTTTCTGTCAAATTTTGTCATGTGGTTCTGTGTTCATGTTTGATACCTTGTTCTGTCTGTCTGTCTGTCTCTCTCTCTCTCTGCAAACCTAATGTTTAAATGTAACTTTTGTTTACTTGGATACACTATGCAGACCATCTTTCTTTGAAAACACACTCTTTTTCTTTGCAGGTGAACAGTGCAGAAAGAGGATTCAGTGTGCTTAGTAATGGACCTCTTGATATGAGAATGAATCCTCAGGTATGAGACAGCTTATGTACTTCGGTGGCATACTTCAATAGGTTATTTTGTTTTTCTTGTTTCTTTAATTTAATCGATATGGGCCTTTAAAGTGCTTTTGGTAAATAGAAAACTGTGCTTAGAAACATCTATTATTGTAAAATTATAGCGTATTGCATTCGTCATTAGGCAAAAATTGTTGTATTGTGATCTCTCTAAGCTTCTTTTATTGCCAGTGGTACACCCTTACTTGTTACATGAGATCTTCAGTAAGATCTCTTTTTCCATAAGCCACTTGTTTCTAACTTCTTGAAGTCATTGTCTATTTGTGGCCTTAAAATGTTGGACTGAATTTGTATGTTCTTCCTTTTATTGACAATTGTCTTGGCTTTAATCAGGTTTCCTTTCTACAGTTTCCATTACTTCTTGTTATGTATCCCTTAATATTGGACTGTAGCATGCTTATTGGTTTCTTTAAAGTCCTAGCCTTATGGGAAAATCAGCTCTGTTGATAACGTTTGAATTGATTTTTTTGTTTGTGATATGGTACATCACATTCGGCTTTCATTGTCATTGTCGAACTCTCTTGTCAGGGACTGTATAGCTCCTCATTTGTCATGGAGAATGTTAAAGTTTCTATTGGCTCAAAATTAATTGAACTATTTTATACATCATGCTATTAGCTTGATTTAGTTGTATTCTTAATGGCTTTCAAGATGACGGTCTATAAGAAACGATACATATTGGAACGCTTCGCCGCGTGGGTTGAGACCCCTTATGGAAGGGCATAAGCAAGAACACTCTCTGCCTTTTCTTCTTATTTTTCTTTCTGTTGGATTTGATTGCCTTACGACTTACGACTTGGGACTGTTAATCTTGTTAATGGTTTTACTTCGAGTCTTTGACCCTTTAACCCTTTACTAAAGTCTTAAATTTTTTGACCCCTTTCTATTAAAGTCTATAAGCGATCGACTAGGGTTTTTTGCCCAGGGGTGCCTTCTTTTGCTGCCTCTTGCTTTAGCGTGAAAGGCCTATGCTTCTCTGAAGTTGTCCTGCTTGGGCCTAGGTGAGGGGCCAAGCAGCTGCCTGAGGTCGCGCTCACCTGGGTTGCCTTTGACCACACTGGATCATTTGTAACATTGCTTGCTAAAGCCGGCCTCCCATAACCCTTTGGGAAGAATTGAAGACCAAATTGATCGAGAAATACTAGGGGTGCAACTTGCACTGGGCAACCAACGACAGTGTGCAGAAATAAGGGCGTGGGCTTGCCTTTATAGAGACCATGGTAAACGTGGGATCAAAATCTTGAGCCCCTAAAAAATATGGGTTGGACATGGCACACGTGGAAACGCAACCTGTCCAACTTTTCGAATAATTTGATTTATGAAATTTGTACATTCAAGGCATCTTCCCCCCCCCCCCCCAAAATCATCTCACCGTCCATCACATAAATTCAATGTAATCTACACCTTCCAAAGCCTTAAACTTTTCTTCTTCTTTCTCAATTCTCATCTCATGCCTAGGTAGCTACACGACTGAAATGTATGTTCTCTGATTTTTTTTTGTTGGTATCTCCTTCTGTCAACTCCATTTGTGTCCATCTCCCTCTACACTTTCTGCTTTTCACCGTAAACATTGTAACACACGAACACTCAATTACCATGTCGAGCTTTTCCTGTTTAGAGGCAAGTTGGAAACCTCTTTGATTAGGTTCCGTGTGGTGGTAGGCTGTGTCGGTGGGTGGATTGATAGTGGTGGTGGGTTTTCTATAAGGTCAATGGGCGGGAGGAGAAGGATGGGAAAAGAGAGAGAGAGTGGGTGGATCGATAGTTGTGGTTGGTCCATGTGGTGGTGGCATTTTGGCCGTGGTGGTGTTGGGTTCTCTCTGTTTGTGGCGGTGGTGGGTTGACCGTGGTGGTGTATGGCTGGTGGTCTGTTCACTATACTTTTTTTCATGATCCTGACTAATCAGTAGACGTGGATGGTTATTGTTACGCTTAAAAATAAACAAAAACTATTTGCAATCATGGACAACCCGTGGGTACCTTGTGTCCAGCCCGCACCGACCAAAATTTGCATGGGCTGGGCTTGGACAGATATTATCCGGCCCTTCGATGGGCTGGGGTGGGCATGGGTATGAGTTCTTTTACAGTGGGCTGGGCATGGTTTGACCCTTGGGCCCGTATAGCCTGCTCTAGTTGCAGTCCTAAGAAATACCTCCCTACTCACGATATGACAGACATAGCAATCTTGGACTTTGAGACCAACATGCATTGTCTCTCATTTTGTTTCCTTTTAAAGAAGTGGCTGTGAGATGTATTGCGAATTGAAAACCTTTATTGTAGTGGATACCTCTTTTTAGGCATGTGAGTACTTACAGTATTGCAAAGGCGCTAACCCGTGACGACCAACTTCCAGATTGGTGGTCCAGTCAAATGAGGTCAGTTCCTTTCCACTTTCCAGCGGCCTAGTGGTCTTTAACAGACTGGCCCAGCTCCTCATTTAATGTCTCACAATCTAACCCAGTTCTTTCTAGAGGGAGTCAATTCCAAATAGAATTTCCTTTACCACTTCTCGCACTAGCAGTGAGTGTTCCGATTTCCATAATAAGGGTCATATAGCTGCATGGTGCCCCTTCCTGTTTTGCTTATAGACCAGGACACAGTGGAGTGTAGTGTTGATGTGGCGAGCAGCTGAATGCCGTTGAACACTTGAGTCAGATGAAGAGTATGATCATGACCAATGTTGTCAAGTCAGTGCTATGAGATGCACTCTCTACTCCTGCGGAGGAGGATTGGCAGTATAGTTTTCAAAGTGGTCAGTGACAGAAGAAACACCCTCAATGTGGGACTGTACACATGATGCAACTCAAAAGGGAACGAGATCCTTATCCTTCTCGGGTAGCTTGGGTAGATAAGACATCCCATCCTGTGTCTAGGACGTGTTTGCTTCCTATTCGCGTTGGATCTTAATTGCAAGACACCTGTTGTGATGTCTTACCGATGGATGCCCACATTCTCCTTTGTTGCCTGTGGATTTATGACTTAGATGTGTTTCATCACGGTGCTAAAACACCTTTAGTTGCCGAATTCTCATTGGTAGGGCACGAACCTCCCTGATTCTCAAATTTGCTCTCCAACTTGGGATCTTGCTGGGAGCGCGATCCAAGTGGGTTGGGATCGCGAATTTAAGTAGCCTCAGATTCTTTCCTTTCGCTGGAGCAATTTTTTTTTACAGGTCATCATTGATACTGGTTTAGGGTATTCAGAGAGCAGTGGAAGACAAAGCCGACCACGCGTTGGGCTAAGAAAAAGCCAAGCTGTTTGTGGTTGTACTATGTGCTAGGGCCGGTCACTTCGGGAGGAGGCAGAGAGCACGTCGGAATGGATCTTTGTAGTCCTTTTGTTTTTTTAACAATACATGGCTCTGGGGTGGCCACCTAGGACTCTTATGTCTGGTCTATCCATGAATAAGCTTTGCGCAAGTACTTCACGCATAAAATTTTAGATATTCTGCTGAACTTAAACATAGAGCTGCTGGCTACTATAAAATAAAATAAACGACAACTCATTTGTGTAAGTGTGTGTATGAATTCTATGCATATAATCTTCATAATACAAATTGTTAACTGCGTGAAAGTATAAATATCTTATTTAGCAAAGCCGCTCCCAACTTGGATTCTTCTAGGCCCTTATTGCTCCCAACCTCCCGCCCCCGTTCCCGTTCTGTGCTATTAAGAAAACACCTAGACCTTCACGTATGATGGTAGAAACTCCCAATTGAATCCAACTAAACCTGTTCCCAAGAATAGCCCACTCAAGCAACAATCTTCCTTTTGCCCAACTAAGAAGCAGGTTCATCCAGATACTAGATTTGATAGAGTCAGAGGGGGGAAAAGAATCAGGCATTGTTGGCCTTTTCGTTTCCACCTGCTCTTACATCCACTGCCCTACCTTAACTTGCATAGCTGTTACATGAATTTCATGGTGTTACACCAGTAGAACTTCCTTTTTAATTGCCTCTTGTGAGCGATATCCAACACGCCGTTTACTTGGATCGCGGTTACCTAACTTACAAGACTAATATCGGCGGCAAGTCAAAACTCTTTTAGCACGTAAAGCATCGTGGGGGAGTCTTGGTCTTTGTGCTTTCACAGCATTATTGACCCTCAAGAAGGATGGTACCTGGAGGATTTGGGTCCAAAGTCATGCTCTTAGTAAGATGATGCTGCAATTTGATTTACTTTCGTTTTTAGTACTTTGAATTTTATGAAAAGACCCTTAATGTAATAGCCATTTGTTGAATGAACAAATTTTGAGTGATTGTATTTTGTTTCTCACTCCTCTGGCTGTTCTTTCTCCAACTTCTGAGAGTTATCTCCCCATATCGTCTCTCCCTCCTTATCCTCACTCGTTCCACAACTGCTGGAGGTTCTTTGCGGTTTTCTCCATTGCTCCTTTTGGATCTTTAATTATCTGTAACAATGTTATTATGCACAGCAGGCTTGAGGTTCTGGGGCAGAAAATGTCACGTGTATAGAAGGAATTGATGTGGGAGCGCGTGCGAGGGTTTTGGCCAATGTTCTCAGGTGGGAGTGTCAGTAGAATTAGAGAATCCTCAACTAAGGTTCTTGGTGACTGCCTGACTGGTTACTGCATTTGCTGCCCTTCCTGGCCAATAGGTGGAGTCATGTTCCCATATCTATTGAAACTGGACCGGTTCAACTGAGAACCAGTTTGATGAGTTGGTGCTTCTATTGGTCTGACCAAATGGATTTGAAACAGAGTGAACCACTTCAGATTGCATGAACTGCCTACTAAATTGTCTTTTAACCAGCCCAGTTGGGCTTGCCTATCCACACATGGAGAGACAAACCTAACGTACTCACCAGGGCACAACCATGTTATAGTCCTTGCAAAGGCACAAACATGGAGGGCCAAATTGCAAGTGGTAAGACTCGAATCAAAGAACTTGCTAAACTAGGGCTCTGATGTGATGTAAAATTGCATTCCCTTGATGGGTCCTAACATGTCTATTAGGTTAAAACGCTTCTGGTGGAGTTACATCACCGTTGAATCACGCTGAAATTTGAACAATCTAGTTACATGTTGGTTATGGGTGAAACTGAGCCATGTATGCCCAGCAGGCTTCTCAATCGTGATAATAAATCTGTATCTCAAACTTGGCTTGAGCTTGAGGATGGTAAGCACAAGCTCGCATCCACCCCACTCCCACTCCCACAACCAACCCCCCCCCCCCCCCCCCACCCCTGCGGTAAAGTGTGCAAAGTGTTCCCTTCTTCAACTCTGTATCTTCGAATCCCCATCTTCTCCCATATGTTATTTCCTGTTCCTGTTAGCGTTCAAATCCGGGGTGCACATTAAGGGGTCAAGCATCATCTAACGGCTTAGTTGACCAATTTCATTTGCTGCGACCATGTTCACAATGTCTGAAGGGATACTTCTCTGTATCTCTTATCGATCTGTGATGCTTGGGTTGGGAACGGTGGATTTCAACTTGGAGGTGGTAATTCTGGAATTTCGGCGATAATCAAACTCCTGGTCTTCCATAGTGGCTAGCACCAGATCATTGGTAAAAGTGTGATTCGTTTTATTAACCCCTTTAATAGTTAAGGGGTCTTTCGGTTTGATTCATATTCCGATCAAAAACTTTATTTCTTAAAAGGATTTAATCCTTTACCTCTTAATGACAGATTCGAGGAAAAATATACATTATCACAATTTGTATCCAAGGTCCCTTAAAAAAGCAAAATTGGATTATAAAATTGCGAAACAAAATTTTGTAGTTGGATCCTATGTTACATGGACTCGATGTCAGTGTCCGGATCGGGTACATGTCCGAGTGTCGGACTCGCCTATTTTCGAAATTCTAGGATACGTGGACACCGTCCAAAAGTTGGACACGGGTACGGGGACACGTCGTACATAATATATATTACATTTATATTCCTACTATAGTGCGCTACTAAACACCATATATAAGTATATAACTAAGTACTATAATATCCATAAATATTCTGAATAGAATGCTAGGAATGTGAGGTAGAGCATCAAGATGTGTTAAATTGGACTATTGGAGAGGGTTGGCAAAGAAGTATCTCTTGAGTTGTCATTAAAATTTATGAATTTAAAAATTGAGCTGCCATTGTCAAAAAGTAACATATTTTAGATTTTTAACGTAGTTGGAGATATTGTACAGTTAAAAGGCTGAAAGAACATTTAAGAGGCCATGCTTTGCATTTAAGAGGCCATGCTTTGCATTTAAGAGGCCATGCTTTGCATCCCATCTCAGGGATGTGTGGTACAGTAGTACTACTACTGGGCTTCTGGCAGATGAGACAGCAAAAAGGCAAAAAAAAAAAAAGGTTATGGCTGATTGAAAACCCCTCAGTCGTCATTTCAACTTGCAAGAGTGCAAGACAAGTTTGTGCGTCTCTCGAGGTGAAGTTATAGAGAAATCCTTCTCTCTCCCTTGTGCTGCTGCTCCTCCTCTTCCCTCATCTTCTACTTCTCCTTCTCTTCTTCTTTCTTCTGCGGATTCGTTTTTTCCTTCTTCATTTCATCCGGATTAAAAGTTGCCCAAGAATCTTCTTCATCCTCTAAGTAGCCATAGAGACATGAGCCGTGTCCGATCTCAATCCAAAGGTTCGGTACAGCTCCCGTACCTGTGTCAGGGTCGTGTCGTCTGGACACCGCCCCTTCACCCCAAAGTGAAGGGTCCATGTAACATAGGTTGGATCACTACTTCCAATTGAATGAGTATGAGTGAGGCTTATTCGAAAAGGCCTTGTTCTTTGGAAGATCTATCTCGTATCTGCATGGTTCGACTCTGCAAGAACTCCGAATCATTCTCTTGAAGCTCATCCTCTTCATCATAAATGATCCGCTCGCCCCGAAATGACAGATCCATTTTGGATCATATCTAAGAGATTCCTTGGTTCGGGCCGAAGAAGCAACGTCACTCGATCATTATCAAACTGACTGCAATCTTTTTATGTCTGTGAGGAATCATTGCTGGAGTCTCACTGTGCTGGAGATAATGACATCACCTGGGATTGGCGTATTATCCCATTATCTATGTGCTTGGTCATGTGATGGTCACATGATGACTTTTGATACCAAGACCCGAGTAGAGCACAGGTTGAGCCTGAGTACCTCCCTTCTTTACAGCCCTGCTAGGAAGCACCGACACCTCATATAGGTCGAGGTATGGTGTCCCACACGTACCGACACCTCGACACCTTACCGACACTTCTGGACACGTGTCCGACACCTCTCAGCGGTGTCCGAATTTATTGATTTATTTTTTAATTACCGGACACCGTGTCGGACACCTCTCGAGGAAGTGTCGAACACCTCTCGAGGAAGTGTCGGACACCTCTCGAAAAAGTGTCCACACAAATGGGGCCAAAATGCAATATTTCAAAGCTATTTCAGGGTCAGTTTGTAATGATTAACAAATCTAGGGCTTTTTTAGAAATGAACTTTTAAGCCAAAGCTTAATCAGATTGACCCAGCAAAAAGGTACCCTTCTTCTTTCTCTCTCATCTCTTTCTCTTTTCCATCTTTTTGTTACCAAAAACACCCAAGCTTACTAGTCCAGTGGAAGATAGGTTAACATATCCGACCTCATTTACAAACCCGTTTGGCTAACTAAGACCTCTACTTCATCCTTTGGTCTCATGTCTTTTTTTCTTCTCTTATTACTGTTGAGACTCTAATCTTGGTACTGTTGAGACATTCAGCTGCTTTCTTGTTACTGACCTTTTTTCTTGTTACTGTTGAGACTATTTCATGTTACCCTTTCTTTCTCGTCTGTTTTGAACGAAATTTACCTACTCCAATTGATGTTTATTCTTATTATGTGTTAAGTTTATGTATGTATATCTATATATAAGATAAAATTATGTTAGACAATTCAGCGGTGTCCTGCAGTGACCAAAATCTGATTTTTTGGAAATTGCGGTGTCCGGTGTCTCGGTCGGTGTCGGACGTTGTGTCCGTGTCCATGCTACCTAGCTACCGACACCTCCAGACACGTGTCCGACACCTCTCAACGGTGTCCCAATTTATTTATTTATATTTTAATTACCGGACACCGTGTCAGATATCTCTTGAAGAAGTGTCGGACACCTCTTGAAGAAGTGTCGGACACCTCTTGGATACATATAGGGCCAAAATATGATATTTCGGGGACTTCTTTAGAAATGAACTCTGAAGCTCAACTAATCAGGTCGACTAAAAAAAAGGTACCCTTCTTCTTTCTCTCTCATTTTTTTTCTTCGTTTTTGTAAACAAAAGCACCCAAGCTAACCAGTTCATAGGAAGATACATCAGCATATCCGACCTCATTTACAGACCCATCTAGCTATATACTTTGAAGCACAGACACCTCTCTCCTAGGTGGAGGTTTGGTGTCCTAAACGGACGGACACCCCGACACCCTCCGGACACCGCCCGACACGTGTCGGACATCGCCAATCGGTGTCGGATTTTTTATTTTATTTTCTAACACCGTGTCGGACACTTCGTCGAGGAGTGTCGGACACGGCAATCGGCAGTGTCAGAACGTTTGGGGCTACTTTGCAATTTTTGGAACTAATTTCGGGGGTCAATCTGTAATAAATAGAATATGTGGGGTTTTTTTTACAAAGCCATTACCATATGCTTCACTCACCTCATGGGTGCCGTCTCCTTCCCTCTCACCTCACGGGTGCCCTTCTGAGTCATTACCGACTCGGAGCTATCGCCGGAGCTCAGTAGCCAACATTCCGAAGCCGAAGCCAACAGATCCAGTCGTCGTCGCCAGCGCCCGAGCTCACTTGATGGTCGCCGGAGGTCCTCCGCCGCCGTCAAGAACCACAAGTTCTTCTTCCTCCTCGTCTCCCTTCCCTCTCTGTCGAGTCGTTTCTTTCTTTTCTTTTGTTTTTTCTCCCTGTCAAGAGTCGTTGACTCGTTTCTCTCTTTCTTTTTCTTTTTTTTTGACTTAGCATTTGTACAGATTACTAATGAAAAAGTCCCTCTCTTTTTTTTTGACTTAGTTATTTTGGCCAGTACTTAATTTCAGAAATGTTGTTATATTAGTGATTTAGTGTATATTTATTATTACTTGTATATTTATTATTGTTTGTTATTTTAGATTATAAAATGTATTTGATATTTATTAAATATATATATAATAAAAATATATTAAAAAAATAGCGGTGTCCTGAGGTGTCCAAAATCTGATTTTTTGGAAATTGCGGTGTCCGGTCCGACACCGACACCGTGTCCGTGCTACCTAGCAACCCTGATATTGGCTTCTTAATCCTAGTTAACAAAAAAGTTTTCTTTGTCTGCATGTGCTTTTCCTTCAAATGTATCAATAATCTACATCTTTTTTTTTTTTTGGTCTCGGTGTATTCTCGTTATGTATTCTTTGTGACCTTCATTTGCCCTTCCCACGGTTGACGTTAAAGGCTAAAAAGTGTTGGTGAAGTATACAGATTTAATCAATTTCCCAGTTGCATAGTTTGTTATGAACCAACAGAGCTGTGAATCAACCAAATTTGTCGTTGATAAGTTAATGATCTCTCCAGATAGGTGTAAATTTTTGTTAAATGTTGTTTTAAGTCCTATTGTGGGTTTTTTCTTTTTGTTTACTTTGGGAAATTCTGTCTACATATATAACTGGTTAAAGGGACTCGCCCCTTTTGATCAGTTTGGCATGAAGCTTGCTTCTGTTGTCAATGATATGCCTGGTAAAACAATATTGTTTTTCGTTAAGATTGTTTATCCTTTTTATTAGAACTGAAATGTTAAAGCCCGTTTTGTATATGGTTCTCTGCCTGCTTGTGGCAAACTGTTCATGCGTTCCTTTTCTGTAAACTGATTGGAACAGGGCTATGACAGGCAACTCTGAAAGCAGAAGACATATTAAATTCGTGGCCGGATACTGAAGTTGGGCGAATCCTGCGGGAGTATGGGGAAGAGAACAACTGGCGCTCCCTTCAGAAGAAAGTTGTTAATGCCCGCCTTAGTGGTGGATTGCATTCTACTGGCCAACTTGTAGATCTTATTCGGAGTTCAACTTTCAAGACAAAAGGTAGGTTGTCTTTATTTTCCATGGTACTCACTTTTACCTTGTGTATCTCCTTTCTCAAATTATTTTGGGTTAATGACACAAATGTACACCCTTTTACACTTAAGTTCAATGTCATACAAATTTCAACTCAAAAAGGCCCCGTAGTTGCACTTTCTTTCATTAAGTTGTTACACATTGAGTTACAAAGTGGTCCAAAAATCAGTTTCGTTTCAAAAAGTACCGTATGGACATGCATATAACGTAAAATCAATGGCATGATTACTGATTCAGCTTATGTGGCAAGAAATTTACAGTAACTGTTGACTGTCATCTTTTAGTCTTCCGTTATTTCTCTCCTTTTGCTTTTCATTAGTTTTTGTTATAATTGGTCTATACTTCTGTCCTCTACACAGCCGCACAATCAGCATCTCCGCCACCTCACACACCACCACCAACCTATAGCTAAGACCAACTAACTCATCTCCATTTCCACCTCCCCCTACACCACTATTACCACCACCGTGACACGACAAACAACCAAAGAAACCAGCTGGCCACTGTTGTCACCGCCTTTGCTACTGCTAAATTTTCCTTCCCAGACCGATTAAGAGCAAATCTCTGCAAATATTTAGGCTAAAGCAATGAATCGAGACCGGATGTATTAGGTATGGCGATTATACCCTAGGTTTCGTTGGTTTTAGATTCTAGTTAGTAATTGAGCCTTGGAGAATATTGGGGGTTTCATTCCCAGAGGTTTTCTCATTGCTGTTGAGATGAGTGTTGCGTTTTAACTTACACTGTCTTAGTCACTTGGAAGAACAAAGGGCTCATGACGGCTCATGATGTGATTGGGTAACTCGGGTTTTAACGGGGAATTGGGGTTAGGTCACGGTTGCGGTCCACTGACACTGTGGTCTTGATGGGCTGGAGATAGCGTGTGGTGGCGGTAGTGGTGTGGCAGGAGTTATTATGGGGGTCGAGAGTGAAGAAAGATAAAAGAGAAGAGGGCAGACGTGTTGTTACGGCAGCAATGTTGTGGGTGCAAGGCGACGCATGTGCACAGTTAGGGGTGAGCACGGTTCAGTTTGGGAGTCAAACCTCAAACCGAACCAATGGACCTCGATTCACAAATTCGTAAACCAAACCGAACCAAGACACCTCGGTTTGAACGGTTCAACTGGTCCAAATTGAACAGTTCGGATCGGTTTGAGCGTAGTTAAACATTATTATGTTTTCAAGAAAAAAACAATTGTCCAATAACAAACTTTTCTTTAGGTTAATTTACAACTTTTTCTGGCTACCGATTTTTTGGCTGCTCATGGTTTATGGAAATAATTGCTCTCTTTCTACATTGTTTGGGGTTTCAACATGATCGCTACTGGATTAACTTAGCACCAATTTCAAGACTTATTTCCTAACAGTTGAGCAGGAAACTAGACTTGGAGGGTGTGCATCACAAAGGTAGTAAAAAAACACAAATAATTTCCTTAGTCTTAATACCTAACAAATCTGTACTTATCTAAAGTTTTTGGTAGTTGATTTTCCTTCAAGTTGGCATGACTTGTACTTTTATCATTCTTGACTCTACTGCAGAGTACAGACTAGTGGATATGAGCCAATTGGCTCCATGTTTACACAACAGGAGCTTTAGTGTAAAATGATGCAATAGTGAGTAATGGCTTTGAAAGGGTAGAATTGGAAGAGTTGTTCCATTTGTACGAATACCAACAGAAATATAAGAAGCTTAGTTAAACCATCTATCTTATGATTTACGGATGGTTAACGAGGATAAGGTATATATATTTTTTAATAATTATATAACCCTCGGTTCGGTTCGGTTCGGTTTAGTGCCGGTTTGGAAATCTTGAACCATGAACCGACCGAACCGGCCTCAGTTTGAAAATCTCAAACCAAATCATTCAA
Source organism: Escallonia rubra (assembly GCA_033065855.1). Taxonomy (NCBI): domain Eukaryota; kingdom Viridiplantae; phylum Streptophyta; class Magnoliopsida; order Escalloniales; family Escalloniaceae; genus Escallonia; species Escallonia rubra. The sequence goes on from JAVXUO010001905.1 coordinate 511,363, forward strand.
GCTCATCAACGGTTCGGATTTGATCGGTTCAATTCCATCGGTTTGAACGGTTCGGATCGGTTTTATTGGTTTGCTGCTCACCCTAGCTCATCTTATTCCTTTCTTCCGTTTCTGTATTATTCATTGCACGAGGTTACTAGTGTACCCTCCATTTTGGCTGAGGGAATTGGCATGCATTACAAGTTGACGGTCCATTTTGGACGGAAACTGGTTTTTGTACCAGCTTGTGACTAAATGTTCAAATACTGTGCTATCGAAGTCGAAGTTGGTATCACATGGATTTGAGTGCAAAAACAATAGTTCAAGGAACAGTTTTGTTGTTCGCCCAATTACTTTTTTTTGGTGTCTTCAGTATCCTCTGTACTTAGTTTTACCTTGTCTATCTCCCTCCTCAAGTTAAGCGACCTTTTGAGAGAATTGCACTTGGTACAGTTTTTACCTTTTTAGTTGTTGCTGTTTGTATCGAGTGTAGGAATTGGAATTTTGCGTACTTCCAAATGGCAACAGCATCTAGGTGCTGTTATTACATTGATATAGATCAGTGAAATTTTATCTTATTGTAACAGGGGGGAGGCAAGGATGGATAAAGACAGCAACACGAGTATTTCAAGCTTTGAGAATAGCTGTCAATGATGAACTTAAAACACTAGAGGATTCTCTTTATAATTGTTTCGACTGCCTTGCACCTGGTGGAAGGCTTGCTGTGATTTCTTTCCATAGTTTGGAGGACAGAATCGTGAAGCAAACATTTCTCAACATCATCAACAGTAACGTAGGTGATGGACATGGAGATGAGAAGGGAGAGAGTTGCTTTGAGGATTCGAGCAAAATCAGTTTTGACAAGGATATAAAAGAAGCGTGGATTAAACAGACGATATATGGGCCAAATGCAAGAATCCTCACCAAGAGACCCATTACACCGTCTGAAGAGGAGGAGAAATTGAATTGTCGTAGTAGAAGTGCTAAACTCAGGGTTATTCAAAAGGCTTGAAAATAGATCAATGTTACTTAATGCAGCCAGTGACCTGGTAGGTGGAAACCACTTTGTCATACAAATACGAAGACCTCTCTCTCTCTTATGTTGTTATTATTTTGGCCCCTTTTTATAAAAGACCGAGTCTCTTCAGCAGGTATTCATGAGTTCTTTGCTGTACTATTTCTGGACTTGTATATGGATTGTCTCTTCACCCTATTCGCCCAAAGCCAGGATAATGCTCACAGGAGAGAGGTCATGAATGGCTCAATCATGCCCCTGCTGTTCGGTCAACACAGGTCGGATGAAGATCATAGTCACAAACATCACAAGAGAAAGACCAAAACCTCCCATGCTTCTGGCAGAAGTCACAGACGTATGCTTTTGCCATGACCAAATTAAGGACATGTTCATGCTTTGGGTTGCTTACTTGCTGAGGCAGTCCGTCTCCTTGTTTTCTCAACAGTGCTTCTACCTCCTCAATCCTCGACTCAGTAAACGGATAAGCCATGGCGCCGTACAGGGAGATCATAGCCCTTCCGTTTGTGCTGATGGTACTCCCATTTGGTGCAATCAGTACCAAAGCGGGTATCCGCTTGATATCAAATATCCTACAAATGTCTTGCCTGGTCGTGTCCTTGTATGGTATAGCTAGCCAAGGCATATTACTTATGTGGCGATTAAAGTCTTCTTCTCCTTTATCTGTTGAGACAAAAACTACTTCAAAGCTTTGATTTGTTGTGCTGATGAGTTCATGGTATGCCTCTTTAAGCTGTTCAACGAACTTGTGGCAAGGAGGGCACCAATTTCCTCCAAAGTAGAGTCCTATTGTCTTGCCAACAAGTTCAGATATCCAAACCTGCGGAAGGTTCAATATGCAAACATCACCCATCAAGAAAAAGTCAAGAAACAGTGCTTAACTTCACAGCTACTTCTTCAGTGCTAACTTTGGAGATAAAAGTTGTCGCTGTTGCTCAAACGCAACTTGATGACAAGACAAAATCGCGAATTCTTCGGTAAAGGGACACTATAACCTTATCATTTAGTTGCCGAAGAACCACCGAGGAAAGGCAGTTCTAGTGAATTTTCATAAATACATCGATATCTCTATCTAAGAATATGATGCTTAGGAAAGTGATTGCACACCTCTTTACCGATTCCAGAGACAAGGTAGTCACGTCCTCCACGTGCCAAGAGCTCATCCAACTTTCCTCCTTGGCGCTTTGCCTCATCTGCAGCTTTCAGCTCCTCCTTTCTCTTCTTAGTAAAGGGAAACGCATCAGCACCGTATTCCTGAATCAGCCCCACAGCATCTTCTTGGTTCAACGTCCCGCTCACGCCCAACGTTATGAGTGATGGAAGGTGACGAACATGGTACAACTTGCTCAGCCGCTGCTGCAACTTGACGTCGAATGGGACCGCAAGCCAAGGCATGCACATGTAGTGCTGTCTAAATTCGGTCTCGTCTCGGTCCATGGATACCAAGATGATCTCCAGCTTTTCTTCGCCAACACTCTTTCTCACTGTGTTGTATAGCTGCACAAGTTGCGGGGTAAAAGTTCTACAAGGCCTGCACCAGTTGGCTGACAACAGGAGGCAAATTGTGCTCCCATCACCTGATGGGAAAGGTACCTAATGAACCACACAAAGGGTTTTTCACTACTAGGAAAGAACTTGGAAAAATTTAAGTGGGTCGAGTTTAAGCATCAAACTACAAAACAGTAACTAGAAACACAGTTTATTACACCGCGTGCCTTCAACTCTATTGAGGCAGCGAGTGTCACCATAAACTTCATTACCATTAAGTTTCGCATAACATCCCTGATCATTTTTGAACAAAAAGTCCTCAGTGGGAGCAAATCAAGTTAAATTAAGTGTATAAACATTCTAGCCGATCAAGCCAAAAATGCTCTCCCGAAAGAAGCCATGCCACCGCTTGAGTTAGGTTTCATGGTGACATATGCTACCACGGCTAAATATGGGGGTAGAGGTGTAATCAACCCAGAGAAACATGAAACATGGCACAACTTGGAGAGATTGAACTGGGGTGAATGTAAACCAATAACACATACATGTAAAGAGGGAAAAGGTTAAAGGATCCCAGGGGATCAAGGATGCTACCTTCTCTTCACCAGACAGAAGGTATCCAACTCCTTCGGCTGCTAAAATCGCCTCAAAGTCACTAGATTTTGATTGGTAGTCAGGTCCTAACATGATGATTAAAACCAGGCAAAGCTGTTCACTGTTCGCCTTCTTCAACCTTTCTTGGCTACCGAATGATGGAAACCCAGCAGGACTTGATCACACCTCTGTGTGTGTGTGTGTGTGTGTGTGTGTGTGTTTTCTTGCCAGGAGGTTCTTCGGTTCGAGTGTCAACTGGAATAACAAATTATATATTTGCTACTGTGAGCATGGAATATGTAATATTCTCTTAAACAACAGTAGATTATAGAAGGATCTAATCTCTTAAAAAGTTCTCTTTCTATTCTTTTGTTTTGTTGGGGGTAATATAGGCAATCCCATTGAAACCTCAATCCCATTGATCTAATCTCTTAACCACTAGTTTCCTTCTTAGGATGAGGTCATATTTAAAACCTCAAAATTGAAAGCTACCGCAAGTGGTACTTGAACGCGCGTGGATTTCTATTTACTCTCTTGAATTTTTATTTTTTTTTCTTTAAAGGTTTTCGGTTTATTGTCACGGACCCAGGAATATATTTTTTAAACCATTTCTCATACAGATATGACCGACTATATCGAAACGAAGCCTCCATGCCTTTTGCTTAACAAATCTCCTGGTGTCTCTAGTCGAAATTAAGGGCGGTGCAAGACCTAGTGCCTTCGGTTCTGGCATTACGCGCCAAGCCCGACGTATAGTCCAACAACGATATCTCCATGCATACATACTCCCGCTTGGCGCTCGCGCAATGAATCTGCCACACCATGCCCTTCGTGCACGTGTTGCACGCTTGTGCTTCTCCTTAAGTAATTCAAATTACTTTATAATCAGAGTTTAAATATTGTTTAGGTCATCAAACTTTTGGAATGAGACAATTGAGGGTAGTTTTGTTAATTACAAGTTAATGCAGTAAACGTACGAAAAGAGTTGTATCATGCACGGCATAAATTATTCACAATCCAACAACTTGATTTACAGGTTGTGACAAACAATCCACACATAACTTCTTTCGCATCATCTATTCCGGGAGTTGCTTTTACAAAAAAGCACAAAGGTGCCACGCATAACTTGTTGCATGGAGAGCAGCTTGTCAAGTTGACGGGGTTATGGTGGAATATGATACCAAGAATATTTCACGTCAACACTTCTTTTTTTATTCCTTTCCCCCAAATTCTGCCTGGGATTCTTACTCGCCTTTTACAACGTTAAAAGTAACCGGACAAAAATATATTTGGACGGTTGTCAGGTCTATTCGTGGGCGGCTGGCAGTGCATAGTGTATTTTTGTTTGGTTGTTTCTTTTGGTCTGCTAGTTAATATGGTCTGCTGTCTGCATGTGTTTCATCGGGGGTGGAAGGGTTAGGCAGACGGCGACGATTGTGAGTGGGAGTAATGGAACCCTTGATTTGGGTTTTAATTAGGGGATTTATTGTGGGGTATTTTCTGGTTTTCATTACTTTTAGGGTTAATTGCATCCATGTCCCTGAGGTTAGGGTGAAATTGCGTGTCTATAAGTTTGAAAAATAGGCACTTATGTCATTTGACCTAACGGAAGACAAGAATGCATAATGGTTTTAGCGAAATGACCGTATTGCCCATGACTTAAAATATAATTTCTTGAAATGCCACCCTTTACTTTTGAAAGGTAAATTTCTTTCCTCTTATGTTTTTTTCTCGTCTCTTTCTTCCCATACCACAGCCATATACCCTTGATAGTGCTTACCTACCATGCCCACACAAACCACTGCCAACTACCATGCACCACTGCCTAACCCACCCCTGCACCGCCGTCGTGCCCCTTATACCGGAGTAAGCCATACACAACACCATCGCCGGTCAATACACTGTACGAGCCCACACAACAGAAACAATATTTGAGTTAAACAATTACACACACAAAACAAAACACAAATATGAAGCTTTGATGGCAGTGGAAGGCCATGGGTATGGTGGGGGTTGGTTGTGGAGATGATGGTGGGTCGCAGATACAATTATGGTGGTTGATTGGTTGTCGGTGGTGTACGAAGGTGATAGAGGTTAGATCGGGATCCGTGAGGGGTGGTGGTGGCACCGACTATGTCGCAGTGAGTAGATTTCAGGGGCAGGGGGTGAGGGAAGATGATGGTGGTTGTGACGGGGGTGGCTGGATCTGATTTGGTTGCGGCAGGCTATTGTGGCGACGACGGGGAGTGGTTGAGGTGGTTGGTGGGGAGGGGGGCTAAGAGGGGGCAGCGGCGGCGAGGGGCGTGAGTTTAGGGTTTTCCATATTATTTTGAAAAGAAAGGTATTTTAAGGAAATTAAAAACCATATTAAGAAAGACAATATTTTGAAATAGAAAATTTAAAGAGAGATAGAATTAGAAATTAAAGTTTCAAATCTTAATTTTAAATTTTTGGTTTAAATTTTTTATATAATATATGCTATTTGAAAACCTTAATTTTCAAATTAGGGTTTGGAATCTTAATTTGAAAATATATAGTACTAGGGCAATATTGTTATTTTAAAAATATATATTGATGACATTATGAAAAAGTACACTTTTTGGACAGATACCTAACGGATGGATACAAGTGTTACCTTTTTAACGTTTGTGGTCACGGTCTATTAACTATTGAAGCTTAGTGTCATTGACTATAATTTCACCATAGCCTTAGGGACATATATAGGTGTAATTAACCCTAAATTTTTACAACAATATTTGACATCAATATTATGGGAGGGGGTGCCTGAGACACGGACCTCAATGTCAAGGGAGGTTAGCGTAATTTTCTTAATAAGGGGGAGCAAGTGTATAATATCCAAATCTCAGGGAGCTGAGTGCAATTTTGCCAAAAAGGAAAAACATAAAAAAAAAAAAAAAAAAAAACGCCCATAGTATACAAATGACGCGTCATCTGAAAAGTGTCTGAAAAACATGCTGGACACCGATGAAAAGAGCCCAACAGGAGTGAAGTAAACCTGCCTAGTTTTTTTTGGCTATGTAAGAGAAGTGTTAGGAAACCATAGGCTCAGGTAAATAGGCTTAGCTAAAACCCGTGATACAGTGTGGTTGAATGTTAAGGGGTCACCGTGGGTGGCATCTTATCTCCTCGTATGCATGGAAAACGGCACTGACAATAACGTGAATGATTGTTCGGCGTATAAGAAATTTTGCTAAAGAGGGGAAATGAAATTTGTGAATGTCAAACTTGAAAATCTTGGTGCAGAGCGGTGTCATATCTTACAACTTGCTCAAGTTTTACAAGGTAAGAAAAAATAAATTATGCTAGGGTTGTTAGTTTAAGAACTTTTATTCGGAGAAATTAGCATAGAGTTATATATGTATTTTATTTTTACCATAAACATAATCAGTTGAAAAATGTAAGATTTATGTGTCTGAAAGAGTTTGTGGAAAGGTAGTTTTCAATGTGGGGAAAAAGTTGTGTCAACACAATGACATTGCGAGAAGATAATTCAAACCATAAGGAATCACCATAAATCTGATTGTCATTCGAGTTATGCAATAAAAGTGTTCAGAGACTATTGGCTTGAGTAAAACTTGTGATACTTAGTGTTGCCGAGGAAAGATGGTTCGCGTGCCACGTGAGGTGCCACAAAGGATGCAGTCTGCGTTGGCTTCCAAGTAGACAAAGTGGGAGACAACAAGGATGGAGCAAGGGCTGAGAGCAAGGCTCCCCAGGCAGGACGCAAGGGCTGGCAGTGCCGCGTCAGCAGGGAGACGACGAACAAGGGCGACAGTCAACTGTCGACGGTCCGCGTCAAGGGTGCAGCGTCAAGAGTCCGATGTCGAGAGCTCAAATGTGTTTCTCTCACTAGAAATCCAGAGAGAATGAGTTTTAGAGAGAGAAAGTGAAATGTTGAAAATAAGAGAGCAGCCTTTGACTAAGCTCCAAAGTCCACTATATATAAGCACAAATGCGCGCGTGTCATCAGCCGACACGTGTCGTCCTCCGGGAGTGACACGTTGTCGTAGAGGGTCCCGCAGTCTTGATTGTCCGTCGAATTGCCGGTCCCCGAGTTCGTGCCGCCCTGCCCTTACAGCGTCCCTCTGCCTGTCTGAGGAGACTGACCACACTGCGGTAGCATGGTCAGAGTAGCCCGTTGCCCCAGCCTCCAGTCCAAGCCCTTACTGAATCCCACGAGATGCGTCAAGAGACGCGCCGAGATCCTGGCAGCGGTGAGGGTTGCCCCCTGCAGCCAACTGCTAGGCGTGCCGGACGCGATGCCCTCCGAGGACCTGCTCCCGTCCCGGAGTGACTCGCGGTTCATTGCCCTGGCGGAGTCGATGATCAATGGCAACATGAGAGGCCATGCTATGCTTAGAGTCCGTGGCGAGGGGTCCTCGTGCCGGAGCACTACGAGCGGAGCCCCCAGAAGCCTATCGGTTGGTTACGCGGGCGAGGGCTGGAGCCCCCGGTTGATTGTGCTGGCGAAGGCCGGAGCCTCCGGTTGATTGTGCCCGCGAGGGCCGGAGCCCGTCGGTTGATTGTGCTGGCGAAGGCCGGAGCCTCCGGTTGATCGTGCCCGCGATGGCCGGAGCCCGTCGGTTGATTGTGCTGGCGAGGGCCGGAGCCCCCGGTTGATTGTGCCGGTGAGGGCATTAGGGTTGCGAGCACGTCCCGCGGCGAGGGCCGGAGCCTTGTCAGTTTGATTGAGCCGGCGAGGGCTTCATGGTTGCGAGCCCGTTCCGCCGCGAGGGCCGGAGCCCCGTCAGTTTGATTGAGCCGGCGAGGGCTTCATGGTTGCGAGCCCGTCCCGCCGCGAGTTTGATTGAGCCGGCGAGGGCTTCATGGTTGCAAGCCCGTCCCGCCGTGAGGGCCGGAGCCCCGTCAGTCTGATTGAGCCGGCGAGGGCTTCATGGTTGCGAGCCCGTCCCGCCGCGAGGGCCGGAGCCCCGTCACTTTGATTGAGCCTGCGACAGAGCGTCGCGCTACTGAAGATAACGTCTGAGTGTTGTTGGAGCGCGAAGTCAGTGCCACTCGTCAAGTTCCCCCCTTCGCAGGGAAATGGAGGCCGACCCCCTTGGGGTGGCCGACCCCCTTGGGTGGCCGACCCCCTCCTTAGGGGGGTGGCCGACCCCTTTACAAAGTGGGTGGCCGACCCCCTTCTTAGGGGGGGGGGCCGACCCCCTTACAAAGTGGGTGGCCGACCCCCTTCTTAGGGGGATGGCCGACCCCTCGGGGGGGGAAATGCACTTTCGATCGCCGTTTGAATGCTTAAGGCGCGGAGCACTTTGACCGAGCAATCTTGTTGAGCGATGTTGACCGCCAAATGGGTGACGTGTCGTGCCACTAGGATCTCTTAGCGGGCCCTGGGGTGCGGTCCAGAATAGGTTATGAACACTTAGTGACCATAAAACGAGCATCTCATAAATAAAAGTTAAGGGGTCACCGTAGGTGGCATTTTATCTTCTCATATGTGTAGCAACACCCATTTACGTGAAAGATTATTCCGTGTATAGTAAATTTTGGTGAAGAGGTGAAAACAAAATTTGTGCATAATAGATTTGGGGATCTTGCTGCAGAGTGGAGGCGTATTGTACAACTCGCTCAAGTTTTGCAAGGTAAGAAAGATTAATTCGTTGCTATTATGCTAGAGTTGTTATTTGAAGAACATTTCCCGGAGTAATCAAAATGGAGTTCTATAATTCATCTTTATCATAACAATAATTGGTTCAAAAGAGGTAAAATGCTCGTCTACAAGAGTTTGTGGAAATGTAGTTTTCAGTGTGGGGAAAAAGTTGTGTCAACACAACGAAGAGAAAATGTGAGAAGAGAATTCACATTGTATTGTGGAATTGAATGTTGAAGTGCTATTCCAAAAAAAAAAAAATTGCAAAGAAGAATTTCACAAAAGTATAGGTTGTTGTAAGCATAAAGCAAACATGAAAGGCTATTGGAAAAGATTGTTGACAACAAGTAATTTGGGTCAAGATCATTGATGCTTATACAACACCATCGTCCAAAGGAACCATCTCATTTATCCAGCACTAACAAGGGAACTTGGTGTAGTATGATGGCTAACGATTTACAGAAGGAAGCAAAGAGTCACATGGTTGTTGTTGAGGTTACTTATTATCTTGGGGTTAAATGGCGCCTTACTTCTGCTGATTCTTACTTGTTCAACCATGTTAGTGTACTGAAGCAGGAGCTAAAAGTTGCTAAGCTTAATAAAACAAAGTTTGGAGCCGATTGAAGCAGTTTTTACTTTGATAGGTCAATTTATTTGGCATGGAAGATTTCAATTCTTGTCTATTAACTTGAAGATGAATAGTTTTCAAGTGGGAGAGAACGATGAGGGGCGAGAAAAATACGAAAGCTTTAAGTTGAAATATTTGTACTTTATGTTTGGTTTTCTTGTGTTATCTTCAGAATACTTTAAGATGGTTTGTTTGAAGGGGCCTTCTCCTTGTAGACTAAAAAAAAAAGAAAAGAGAAGAAAAGAAAAATTGTAGCTTCTTTTCAAATTGGAAAGACAGGTGAGGCCCGTGCACCAGTCGGCCTAATACTCGATTCCTTTTTATGGACCTGCACAAGTACCAAGTGATAATCATCAAAAATAAATTCTCGTTAACTTTTCGGTGGATTCCACATTTTGTGGTGCACTTCCATCGCATATCGTGTTATTTCAAGATTGTATTCACTCTCGGCGTACAACGATATCTAATAGTACCACCCAACTCATGTGATATCAAGTCTACACGCTTTTATTGGCGTCAACAACAAACGAATGGGATTTAATAATTAAATGGATTCTGGGATCATAACTTGAAATGCTCTCATTAAGTTCGTTTATCGTACCAAAACATATTAGTATTATTGCATCAATTTTTTTTCACATCGTAGAACTACACTCTTTAACTTATATAGAGACTTCTACATTTTCATCTTTGTTTTGCTTATTATTTGAGAAATTTCTAGGCTTCAAAGACGAGTGGAAAAAGCTTGATCCAAGACAACGCAACGAACTCTTTTGAGGTTTAAGCCGTCGAGGAAGGTTCAACTAGTCCTTTTTAAGACCAAGATTAGTATGTTGTTTGACCTTCGTAGGCCCTACCATCAAATTTTGGCCTCGCGCGCTGCAAACCAAAAGGTGCAATGTATAATGTGGTCGAATCAATACTCTAGCTAAAAGAACATCTATGACCATATAAATTGCTAATTCCTCAATACTAAAATAGAAAATGCCAACATCATGAATGTTCCCAACCTATCTTGGCTACACCTATGGACCCACTTAGAATCCCATTTCGCGCGACACGTCGGCACAGTCAACAGTCAGTTTTCAACGCTTCCAACCGGTCAAAACATGCACGCTCAAGTCACGTGCACTTCTCACTTTTTTTAATTTACTTCGTCACTAAGAAATCCATCTTTGTGTGACGCCTCATCACGCCACGACCATCGCATGTCGCACGTGGCCCGTCGGCGAGCCATGGCACTTGCCCAAGGGTTGGCATTTGGCCTCCATCCTTAGCACCTTCACTATCGTCCGCGACCCTCGTCGCCTGTCGCCCGGACGCTATCTCTGCGACCCTTATTGCTCGTCCGGACGTCATCTCCGCGACCCCCGTCGCCCGTCATCTAGACGTTATCTCCGCGACCCCCATCGCCCGGACGTCATCTCCGCGATCCCCGTCGCCCGTCTGGACGTCATCTCCGTGACCCCCGTCGCCCGTCATCCGGACGTCATCTCCGCGACCCCCGTCGTCTGGACGTTATCTCCGCGACCCCTGTCACCCGGACGCCATTTTTGTGATCCCCATCGCCCATCGTCCGGACGTCATCTCCGCGACCCTTGTCGCCCGGACGTCTTCTCCACTACCCCCGTCGTCCGATCCTCGTCTCCGGGACTCCCGTCGCCCGTGCCCCAGCTCTGCGACTCCCATCACCCGTGCCCTAGCTCCGCGACTCCCGTCGCCCGCGAGCTAACTCTGTGACCCCTATCGCCCGTGCCCGCGCACCGTCTCCACGACCCCAGTCCCCCATACGCCGTCTCCCGACCTTCGTCGCTATCTCCCGACCTTCGTCGTCGGCGCCCGCGCACTACACTCCCACACTTTGTCGCACCCATGCGCCACGCCACTAAGACAGTCGTGCCCCCTGGCTCTCTATCACACTACCATGCTCCTTGCATTGGTCCATCATTTCACCACACCATGCGCACCTTGCCTTGGTCGTGGAACATACTTCGACCCACTCTCCGGAGTGCGCAGCATCCCGCGGGGATAGGCGACTCCTCCGGGACACTATCTCCGCCAGGGAGCTTTTCAACTCCCATTCCGCTAGGTAGACGGCTCCTCCGGGATGCTACCTCAGCCCGTCAGGTAGACGACTCCTCCAGGATGCTACCTTGACGCGCTCCGAGTGCTCTGGCACAAGGACTCATCCGCGGGGATAGGCGACTCCTCCAGGACACTATCTCCGTCATGGAGCTTTTCAACTCCCTTTCCGCCAGGTAGACGGCTCCTCCGGGATGCTACCTTGACGCGCTCCGAGTGCTTCGGCACAAGGACTCACCCGCGGGGATAGGCGACTCTTCCTGGACACTATCTCTGCCAGGGAGCTCTAAGTGCTCCGGCACGAAGACTCCCCTTCTACTAGGTAGACGGATCCTCCGGGATGCTACCTCGGGCTTCCAGGTAGACGACTCCTCCGGGATGCTACCTTGGCCCGCGAAATAGGCGACTCCTCCGGGACATTATCTCCGTCAGGGTGTCTGCGTGACTAGCCTACGTGTTCTGGCACTGGGGGCTTGCGTCGGCACCCATAGGGACTATGACCCCCGGATCACTCTGAGACGGGAACATGTCTTCGAAGGGCATCGCGCCTAGTTCACCTGGCAGTTGGGCGTCGGGTCTTCCCCATCGCTGCCAGGCATGTGGACTCTACAAGGGCTTGGATTGGTGGCTAGATCAAGGGGGTTCTCTGGCCACACTGACACTGTGAGAGCCAATCTTTCCATACAGACAGGCAGACCGACGCTGTGAGAAGCAGGTCGGTTGAATATGCGATCCGACAGTCCGCGGAGCACTGAGACCTGTGGACCCCTCGGTGACGTGTCACTCCCGGTGAGCACCACGTGTCGGTTTATGACATCATTATCTCAACCTCTATAAATAGGGGTCTTGAGAATTCATTCGGGACGAAACATTTTCAGAACATATTTCACTTTCTCATTCTAGAATTCTAGAGAGAGAAATATACAGGACCTTCACTCTGGACCTAAGCATCGGACTGTGACTATCGTCGTGTATTCATCCTATGTCATCGCCCTCGCAGCACTGCTACCCTCAGGCTCTGTCTGGAGAGCCCTTGGTCTCTGCCCTTGTTCCACCCTTGCTGTGTCCCACATCAACACACTTGGCATCTGACTCGGATTGCATTCCTTGTGGCACCTCCACATCGACTGCGAACCCACTTTCCTTGGCATCAATGAATATCCAACAAAAAAAATCCTAATAACTTCAAGTTGTAGCGGAACAAAAAAATATATTTGCAATTTTCAGAAACTGCTACTAATGCTTAAAAGGGTCTCATCTAATGTTTAGCAAGAAAAGAAACTTATTACGACTAAAATTATTCAAATGATTGGTACTTAGTAGCAATGAATCCAAATATTGCTCAAAATTCTAGCAATCCATTGAAGCTCTTAGTGCAACTTCTAATCATTTCTAACCTGAAGAATAAAGGGTGAGTAAAACCTGAGTAAGAGATTACATGCACACAGCTGGAGTGGAATGCAATTGTCTCAATAAGTAAACAGTTAGAACCTATAAACACGTCCATAAGCATCGAGGATTAGTGAACTGCAACAAAATCAAGATATAATCGATAATAGTGTTTTTTAAATAAATGCAAAACAAGACAATACTATACGGTGCAATAAACTTTGATTGCACAATCTACACCACGTTTAATTGATTTACGTAATGAAAAATACAATCTATACTGGTACTAGGAGGCCATCTTTTTAAGGGCCACTATTGATACAATATGAGAATACTAAAAGCGTGATATGCTTTTTGTTCAATTTATATCTACAACAAAAACCGTGTAACGTCACGTCAATAACATATCAACAAAAGTACCATTCAGGGTGGAATAGTATGACAAAATATCGATTGAGGAAACAATAGGCAAACATACTATCCAAATAATATATAGAAATAAGACATAATATTAAAAGAAGTTGTGCATTTAACAATACTTGACAACTAGCGACCATTCGGAAACATGCCTTATTTTTTTGATTCTAAATCCTCGCCTGAGAAGGAAAGGAGGTGGTGATTAGGATATCTGTCCCCGTCTGAAAAGGAGGTAAGGTATTGGACCAAACTTAGGCGTGAAGCCACATAAACAAATCTAGTAGCCTCTTGAAGTGGGTCGGCCAAGTCAAGTTTTGATAATGACGAAAATAGTCAAAGAAATGTGAAATTGTACAAAGATTTACAACTTAATGCGTCTCAGAATTCAAAGTCGCAATTTAATTCAAGATGGGGCAATGGTCGACACAAAAAAAAACATTCAATTTCAATTCGACGACATGAATTTAAGGACATAAACAAAGGCTAACAACAAGAGTGTAGAAGCAAGCAAACTGATTTCAATTTATTGTTCACAAACAATAAGTAATTGATCACGAGACAATATTCTATTATACTAAGGAATGAATTAAGTGTACAACTCTTACCTCAAATCAATAGTAATAACAACTGCAAATCCAAAATCTACAATATATACTCCAAAGCATAAAACTAGTGTGAATAATCGCATATAACTTCCACCAATCATATTTTACTGTCCAAGTCCTCAATTGGATGCTATTTTTTTCCACCTAGTGCTTTTCGTGTTCAACTTGAGTTCACGTTAGAACTAAGAACGGAAAAGAACTCAAACAAGAAAACTGTGACTTTTGTGTATACGGCCTGAAAGCGCGAGGTACCATGAGCCCTCAAAATTTTGTAACTTATTCTAAATGACCCAAGTCAAGTACAATTAACCCCCATTCTAAAATCAGATTTATATGCAACCGCCACTGTTACATAAAAAATGAAATTTTGTTTCAACTTACATTTTTTGTGGCCATTACACCCCCCCCCCCCCCCCCCCCACACACACACACACACACACACACCAAAAAAAAATATTTGAAAGTTCCAAGGGTGTTTTTTTTGGCATTATATCATCTAGTTACTAGTAGCTCCCTCTCCGAGTATTACACAATAACACTTTCACAAAAGATACCATCTTAAAACACTAACATGGTTTGAAATATGAACATGCTGCTTTTCATAGAGTTAGTCATTACTAGTCTGGATGGGCTCATGACCAATGAGTTGAGATGGATCAAACAAGTACTTTCGCAAAGTAGAAACATGAAACACATATTCTAAAGACACTCTAATGGAAAAAGCAACTTCAAAGAAACTGGTCCCGCATATCTCAAACGGCCCAACATATCGAGGATACAACTCAATCTTTTTTCGATTACTTTTTGGTTGGTACATTTTGGGATACAAATAATGCCTTGCAAGCATGATTACGTGATAAGCACCAAAAAAAAAAAAAAAAGCACGATTACGTGATTCAATTTGAAGAATTCCGCAAGCATTGACTGTTTTTGATTGTTGGCCAGTACATCCAAAATGGTTTGACGAGTATGGAACCTTACACGTTGCCTACATAGCGGATGTATTTAAAGATAATCAACAAACGAATACACACGACTTATGAGAAACTTAAGTAGTCTCCAAAATTATGTAGATGTTCATATCCATCTTGCATCTGTAAAGTGTTTAACTTCACCATAAAAAGGGCATTGCCGAGCTTTAAGACACATTCGACTATAATCATTGTTCACATACTAAACACTTGCTAGTGTATCACAAATTTCCATGTCAACGTACAATCATAATTTAATAGCACCATGGGTTTTATGGAAAGTAATCTACATTTCGAGCCTAGACTCAGACTTAGAAATGAAAAAACTCTTTTTGTACTTTTATAATGGAAATGCGACTACGGGAATGAGAGACAATTCTATGTGATTTTCTATACTAAAATGCTAATAAAATTACCTCTTGAAGTAGCTTGTCGAGAAGACTCGGGGACGCTCTCCGAAGGATCCGCGATGCAAAGACTAGAAGACTTTATCAAGTGAGTATGAATGGCTAAGATTCTCGAGAGAGATAATGTATCACTTCACAAAGAAATGGTACACAAGCTCTAAAGATAATAAGCTTTTCAACTGAAGAACCTTTTAAAATGAAGGTGAAGGCCTCTATTTATAGAGCCTAGGGTCGCAGAATCTGATAAGATTGGTTATACTAATCTGCAAGACTGTAGATAAGTCAAAATATTAGATAAAATTACATACTGATAAAAGTCAATTAACCAGTCGATTCATTCCATAATTAAAAAAAATTCGAGGCATTATCTGACCCTAATTTCAATAATTATCTCTGATTTGGCAGATATAATGTACCAGATTCGGATTTATCACCTCTAACCATATAAATCATAAATTTAATCTTTGCGTCAGGGATAATTCACAGAATATTTTCCTAAATTATCTAGATAAATTAACTAAATTAAACAATAAAATTTAGACATTAAAGTGGACGGACACAATTGGACTGGACTGGACCAATTTACTAACCAGAGCATTAGACATGATTAGACTGTTGGACTTATGGACTATACAACTGGGCTTAGACACTTAACTGGATTGAACTTAGTTAATTAATTAAGCTATATTACTAGTCCTAAGTTCAATAATAAACATAAAGTCCACTATTTATTTAATTAAGAATAACTATAGAAATTGGGTGTCTACACTTTTTAATGCCATTGCATTTTAGTAACGTTGGTAGATGTCAAGCAGACTTCTGCTAAATAATGCTTGCAATATTGTCCATAGCCGGTCGGCCATCCACTAACACCCCCCCTCCCCCCAAACCAACAATCTGTCGCCGTCGCTCGCCTCCTACCACCAATCGCCCATCCACACCACAACCACCACCAATTTGCCGTCGTTGCTCGCATCCTGCCACCACAACCATAAACAATTTTCCGTTGTCGCTTGCATCCCGCCACCAATCGTCCATCTACCACCACTTCACTTGGGTCCCGTCACCAATCTCTCACCCACAACCACACCCACCTTGCAATTTGCCACCATCACAAGCGACGCCGCGCCTCACTTCTCATTAAATTAACTAGTCACAACTTCCATCGAAGGTCCACTCAACCCCCAATTCGTGAAAGCCAGCAAGGAAGAAAAATACTGAAAAAAGTTTGGTAGGCAGAAACTTTGATGGGTTAAATAGCACTGTTGAATTATTTCTGTCGAAAGTCAGACATGTAATACGTAATAAAATATGTGCTCTTCTCATGGTTTTGATGACAAAATTATGCAAAGAATCTCAAGGTGGGTCTAAATTGCAAGCCACACTTGTATGGTACATGAAAAGCTGTAGGCCGACCAGTCTGAACCTTCTAGTTTGGCTATCAATTGCAATTTGTAACGTAGAAGGAGAAACAACTGCTTATGGGTATTTAGGTGTGCTAGAGGGGAAGGGTGACTCTGTGGGCAAATGGAGAACCAATTCCAGTTAAGGAAATTTTTTCATTTTGGAGACTTGTCTTCACGTGGATGATTCAATGTAATACCAGAAGAGGGTCTTTCCTTCTTCACGTGGATGAGATTCAATGCAAAACCAGATAAAGAGAAAACCTCTTTCATTGTAACACCTCTTTGATGTTATATAACTAGCGATCTAAAATAATAACACTTGGCAAAATGAAAATTTTCTTAAAAATTGACACACAACAAAAAACATTAAAAATTAAGTAACTACCTTAAGGACATGTCTGGTTTTCACATTTTAAAACACTTATATTTCATGCTTGATTTTTTAACAAAATTTTTTACAATATTATTGTTGCACATGGATAGTCTAGATTCATTAAAAAATATAGTCAAAATATATTCTAAATGTCAAGCTTGCTTTTATTAAAGTATCATATTATTAACTTCATTTTTGTAGACGCATTGCATGTGCCACGATAACTACTTCTAGAATGTTGACACTTGGCATTATATAATTTTTTTTAAAAAAATGACAAAATAAAATTTAAATAGTAAATAACTACTTATAAGGACATGTTTAATTTTATAATTTAAAACGTGATGCTTGATTTTTCTAATAAAAGCATATTAGTAACTTTATTTTTACACATCCATCTCGTGTACCACGTTGAGTTGTGTATAATATAAATAGATATCTATCTATACTATATATAAAGGAAAAACTCCTCTTGGTTTAACATCATTTTGACGTTATATAACTATCCACTTAGAATGTTAATACTTGACAATTATAGTTTTTTTTTCCGTACAAATGATACAAAAACAAAAGCTTATACAGTAAATATTTACCTATAAGAACACGTTTGATTTTTCAAAAAGAACACAAAATAGATTTTTAAACAGTAACTAACTACTTATAAGGACAAGCTTGGTCCCATGATCTAAAATTCATTTTACTGAATGTGACAATAAACACTTATACGTGATACTTGATTATTTTCAATAAAAAATATGTTATTAACCTAATTATTGTACTCGCTTCGCGTGTGCCACGTTGACTCATATTATATATATTGAGAATACCCATTTTTGGTGTATTACAACTTTTGGTATTACATAATTACCTATCAGTGATAACATTTGACACTATGAGAAAATCTTAAAAAATGACACAAAACAAAAACGTTAAATATTAAATAACTACTTCAAGGACATGTTTCGGTTTTCATATTTAAAATACTTATATATCATGCCTGATTTCCTTAACAAATTTAAATTTAACAAATTTATTTTTGCATATAGGGCCATTTAAAATTCATTAAAAATGTGTTCAAATATATTCTACGGGTCAAGTTTGATATTATAAACGTATTACAGAGTATATTACTAACTTCATTTTTGCACACGCACTGCGTGTGCCACGATGACTCGTATATATAGATCCAAGTAAATTATTCCTTACGTCTCACATAATTCGATCGCTTTTTTTTTACACCCAAATTAAGAATTTAAGTCATATATTGTATGTTTTCAATTTTACCTTTAGAGAGAGGAGAAGAAGAAAGTGGGTCAGGAGAGAGAAAATAAATTAGTGGGGGAAAGAAAAGTGGATGAGGAGAGAGAAAATGAATTAGTAGAATGTTAAATGTGGAGAGATAAATTTAATAAAAAATAGAATAACATGAGTTGATGAAGAGTTAAACGTGAAGAGTGAAATTGAATAAAAAAGTATAAAAAACTTAAATATGTAAAAATATATACTAATTCTTTCTTAATTTGAAAAGTGAACAATTTTTCTGAGACAACCTAACTAGAAAATATGATCAATTTATATGGAACGGCTTGAATATTAAACAAAATAACCCACCATGCAAAAGTTGCCACGTTGCACCACTGTTTAGGTTGTTACCGGATATGTATCGGATAAATGATGAGCGCACATGGTGGCATTTCCGTGATATTAAGGGAAAGCCACTACAGTTTCTTTCTTCAATCTTTCCCGACAGCAGCATGGAAGGAAATTCTGAACTTTTTCACTAACACTGGACACTCCAAAGGTCTTCTTGCTCGGCGAGAAGCGGTATGTTATATGTAAGCAAGAACCTCAAGTTCTATGCCTGTTTCTCTTTTATATTTTATTTCATTTTTGTAGGCTTTTTGTGTGAGAAAAATGTGTATTTGATAGATTGTAACTTTAGTTCCTTTGCTTTCTGCATGTAGTCTTAATGAGGATAGCTAAGTATGCGGCTTCCTCATTTCCATCGTTTGCTACCCAGAAGTTGTTTATCTCCAGGTTACCTTAATTTCTGTTCTTTGGATATGGGTATTTGCCTATTTGGTATTTTGTCATTTATTCTATGTTTGGACTAAAGTACCTATCCTGCAGCCTGTAGGTAGCAAATGACATCTTGTTCAATGAACCGCATTAGCTCCTTTTTGCTATTGGCACTCTTTTTGGGAGTGCCATAAGCCAAAAAGGGGCCTGGTTAGGAACTTCGATTTTTTGATGATATGATTGTAATCTTTGATTTCGATACCTTAGCAGATTTTAAATACTAGAGGTTAATTATGATTTTCTCACTTTACCAATGCCAGTAGGAACTTTGATGTTGAGATTTTCTGATATGACACTTCCATATTGTCAATACTTGTATGGGAAACCCATCATGAGGATTGTTAGGAAATTTGCTACTTCTTTCCCCAAAGGGGAGGAAGTTCCAATCACATGTAATTTCCCGTTTCAGCATGCAAAAAAGAGATATATCTAACTTGACAAGAGATTTTGGTCATCCTTGTGTACATCTGTTCAATTATCTATTCTGTTTCTCTTGCCCTGCATAGGGGTCTAATGACATCAAGTTTCTTTTAGGAAGCAAGTAGGAGTTTTCAATGAACATAAAGCAAATACGCCAGATCTAAATGTGAAGAGAGCAAACTTATCTGTTGGGAAAATGGAGAGAATCAAGCTGCCAAGTTACGGTGATGTAGGTGGGGGAAAGGAGAAGTATCATATCAGTAAATTTCTAAGCCAACCATCTGGTGTTGAAGCAATCTTAAATACACGCGCCTTACAAAGTTTTGTATCTCTTGGTTCTAACATGTACAGGTTAACTCTATGTCCTCCCACTGTCCTAGCTTCATTTACTCGCTTCCTTGAAAATCATCTCTGTCTTTACTTCCATATTTTCCACGTGAGATTCTTGTTCTCCTTTTTGTGTCCTGGTGTAAGAGAAGTTGTCACAGGCTAGGGACGCAGCACTGATTAACAGTTACCAGGATTGGAGTCTTGGGGGTACGTGTGGGGTGGGGGTGGGTTTGAGGCTGTTTAGAATTCAGGACGTGATCGCGTAGTGAAAGCAAGAGCATCAATTCCTTCTCTGAGAGTGAGTTCGAGTGTACTTTGTCAATGTCTAGCAAGAAGGGAGTGGCATATCTCCAACTAGGTTAATAGCTGGGTGAGATGACGTGTCACCCGCTTCAAGTCCCTTGAACAATATTGAGGATCTCTGCTCTCACATTCCATTTATCAAACCTTAATGCATTTACAAGTGGTTGGCCTCGTCAACTTAGCAAACCTCTCACAGAATGTGTCACAGTCCAGTTCAATGGGGCTGATACAGAACACTCACGACTACAATACATCTTTCTTAAAGGATCAAAACAGGAAGATCAGGAGCTCTCATGCAAGCAGTTGTTGAGTTCATTATACCTTTACCCATGCCAGTTTTTTCCTAATCAACTGTGAAATTCTGGTGTTGAGTTGTCTGTTGGCTCGAGCTGAGGAAAGGGGGTTTCTATGGGATTCCTAGCAAGAACTTGGGTAGAGACGAGTGTGACGGTGTCACATCTGCTGTCTATTGATGACACAACCTTTCGTTTTTTCCGTTATGTGGATGAGGCCCACTGACACTATCTCATAACTCACGCTTTTGTTCTTTCAGTCTTGTTGTTCTGGGCTTAGGATGCAGTAAAACTGTTCGGGACACGCCCATATTCGATTACCGTGCAATGTTTATTGAAAGCCAGGGGTTAAAACGCTCCACTCTCCATTAACAAATGCTATGACCGTTTCAAGTATAGAATGAATTCTCTAGGACTGACCCCCAAATTTATAGCTTCCTTTCACCCTCAAACCCACTGATATTCAAACTCCTTGCACAGTCTCATGTTATCCTATCACCAACCACTTCCGCAAAGCTCCTGTGCATAACAAGTCAGCCAGCGAAGCCTGATTAACAAACCCCCTCCCCCATCAGTGGACATAATATTAAGCATGGTGCATGTTAGCTAAATAATTACTTATTGACTTTGGATCTTGATCCTTTAATCTTGACCCCTCTACAAGACTGCTTTTGGATTTGGTGCAAATTCCAAAACTCAGATATCAACTTCAGCACTACATTCGTAATATTCCACAACTTGGCTTTGGATCTAATTTCTCAGTATGGCCAGAGGCTAATCTATGATGTTGCTTATTCACTGATGCTAGGGTCTCTGTAATCACTGAGGGGGGTTGGAAATAACCTTTCCCTAGGTTCCAAGCCCTCAAGAATTGGTTGGAAGGTTTTCCCCCTGAGTTAAGTCCCTGTCCTGATAAGGAAGATACAGTGAAGTGGACCCTAACCCTTCATGGTAGGTTCAGCATTCCCTGAGCTTGGTATTAATCGATTTATATGTACAAAGATTCAATGGCGGCGTATTGTCTGTTCCATGGAAACATTCCCAAGCGTGTGTTATGTTCTAGATGATGTGGAAAGTAGCAGTTCAAGCCAAGGACATATTGAAAAGATGGAATGTAGTTATTGATGACTTCTGCACACCATGTCAGTCTAACCCTGACTTCAGAGTGTCAATTCTAAACCTGCCCTTACTCCTTTGGACTTGGTGTGAAGTATACAGGAAGCTCTTGATTAAGCTTATTGTACAAAATGACTGGCAAAATTTGCAACAGATGGTCATTAAAGTGGTAAAGAGCTTTCGAGGATAATTATCCAAATTAGTATTGGCTCTGACTGTGAATTGCATTTGCACAGGGCATGAAATAATAGAATCTTATGTTCAAGATCATGCAGCCTGTCCAACTAGGATTTCTTAGCTGGAAAAACATCCTAGGAAATACACAAATAGTTTATTGTGTATGCATTGATGTACTCCAGAAAAAGTTCTGGTATTAGCTAAAATGTGACTTTAGTGTACCCCTTGAAGCATGTACCAGTTTGAGTTCTCATGGATTGAAGGAGCTTTTACCAAAAACAAAAATGACTATCTTAATCTCTGTTTTCAGTTGACAAGTTTTCCTGAGATCTGGACTCTGAAGCTTTCTTTAGAATTACATGATTAGGAGTAGTAAGAAGCGTCGCATTGCTACAATATGCGAGAGGGGTAGGTAGGGGTGAGCACGGTTCAGTTGGTTCGGTTTGGAGGCTGAATACCATACCGAACCGACCAACCTCGGTTTGGGAAAAAAACAAAACTGAACCGTGGTTGAACGGTTTGGTTTCAATGGTTCGGTTTCTGCCGATTGAACGGATCGGTTTGGACGGTTTAATCGGTTTGGGCCAAACCCAATTTTGGGCAAGTTTAGGCCCAAAAACTAATAACTTATACATGCTAATAAGCTCCTAAAAAATTGAATCTTTTATCATAATTAAAAACACTTAGTGAGATGTAGGCAACGAGTGAACAATGTGTGTCACGTCAAGGGATTTAGGGTTTATCCCATTTTATATGAGTGGTTAGATAACTAAGGTTAGTGAAAAATAACTAGGATTAGGTAAAAATATAGATATGTTATATTATATACAGTTGATCCGGTCTATGCGGTTTCAAAAAAATCCGAACCAAACCGACCGAACCGAATTTATGGTTTGAAAAAAAAATAAAAATCGAACCGATTGATTTTTAGATCGGTTTGGAAATAGACGGATTGATTGGTTCGGTTTTCATGGTTGGATTGATTTCAACGGTTTAAATGCTCACCCCTAGGGGTAGGGGAGTGGAAGACAATGATCCATGTAGCAACCCCAACTAGCTACAACATTTGGTGTTGTTTAGGTTTTTGTTTTAGTAAAGTCAAAACAATCTTAGCTCTAACAAAAGCATATATTCTAATAAGAGTATTCTAAGTAAAGAGACTTGAAATCCTATGAGAAGTAAAAAACAGCCTCATCTTTTAATAACACTATAATTCAAAAAGGATATTTGTATTCATAGTTTTTTGTCACTAAAAAGTACTAGTGAACTTTTTTGTCGCTAAAAAGACAATAGCCGTATGAAGAACATGTTATCACGTAAGTATATGGTATTCCGGCTATAGTGAACCATAGAAAGTCAATAACCATATGAAGCATATGTTGTCATGAAAATAAGAGTATTCCAATTACTCTAATATGAATGTAGGATTGTTTAGTTGTCACAAACTCAAATTATCATTAGGAGCAGAATAGTATGATGTAGCAATTCTTATGCACTTAAAAATTTCTAAAAGCTCTAGTTTTATGATAGGTTTCTTATACCAATATTTCCGAATCAAAAATCTAGAATTAAACTTCACATTTACGATTGTATCAATGTACTGATATGTTTGCATTGAGATCTACGTATATGCACAATAATTCAGATATGTAAAATATGCATCAACATACAAATATGAAATACAAAATTAAAAAAGGATTGAGTTTCTGACAAAATATTATATTTAGTTTAGGTGTATTTTAATTCTTCTAAAAGGCTATAGAAATCTGCAAGTTGTTTTCTTTAATCAAATAGATGGAGAAGATGAAGTAGTTCTAAGGTAGTTTAGTTTTAACGTGAATGAAGGCAGTAGGTTTTGTTAGAAATTTTTTCAGTAATGAAAAAAAAAAGGTTTAAGTAAAAAATACCCTCAATCACTACTAAACTATTATGAAGACTTCAATTTAAGACTTCAACTTAAAAGGGGTATATTAAGGAAAAAAAATTAGCCGTTTAAGCCCATACGTGCTTTAATATATGTATACACAATAATTCAAATATGTAGAATATGCATCAACATACAAAATCAAAAAAAGATTGGGTTTCTGACAAAATATTCAATTTAGTTTAGGTGCATTTTATTTCTTCTAAAAGGCTACAGAAATCTGCAAGTTGTTTTCTTTAATCGAAGGTAGTTTAGTTTTAACGTGAATGGAGGCGGTAGGTTTTGTTAGGAATTTTTTCAGTAATCAGAGATTATGCAGGTTTTGTTAGGAATTCTTTCAGGAATTTTTTCATAGGGTGTTCTTTTTTTTAGTAAAGTTAATTCAACCCTTAACTCTAACAAAATCATATATTCTAATAAGTGCATTTTCAGGAAAGAGACTTGATATCCTATGAAAATTAAAAAAAAAACCCTTATTTTTTAATAAGACTCTAGTTCAAAAAGGGTATTTAATGGAAAAAAGGTTTAAGTCAAAAATACCCTTAATCACTAGTAAACTTTTATGAAGACTTCAATTTAAGAAGGGTATCTTAAGGAAAAAAAAGATTATCCATTTAAGCCCATACGTGTATAGATATAGATATTCTAATTAGGGTATTTTAAGGAAAGAGACTTGATATCTTATGAAAAGTAAAAAGAAACCCTCATTTTTTAATAACACTCGAACTCAAAAAGGATATTTAATGGAAAAGAAAGGTTTAAGTAAAAAATATCCTCAATCACTAGTAAAGTTTTATGAAGACTTCAATTTAAGAAGGGCATCTTGAGGGGAAAGAAAAAAGATTAGCCATTTAAGCTCATACGTGCTTTTATATATGTATAGATATAGATATAGATGTTGGGATGCCTGTTCAAGAAGGCCCTAAGGATGCATTGGTCTCACATGCCATTGACTAGTTAGATATGCCTCTTATAATGGCCTGCACGGTGTATGCCAAATCTTCACTTCTTTTGCTTTCTAATCTGTTGATTTTTTAATTTGCAGAATCATGCTTCCTTTTTCAGGATATTCAGTCAAATAGCTTTCTTTTCATCTTGTTATACATGTGTACTTCGTAACTCAACTTAGAGGGAAACACAATTTCGTAACTCAACTTAGAGGGAAACACAATTTCGTAACTCAACTTAGAGGGAAACACAATTGCGCATTTAGTAACGTACTGTACTAAGGATGAGATATTAGAAATGAGTCCTACATATCCCCTTGGATATGTCACTAGAAGGTTGTATCTGCTTAATAGTTTCTTTGTTGCTTATTTTCTAAAGAGACCATTTTCCAAAAAACACGGGAAAATTACCTTATTGACCTTTTGTCTTCATCTTTGAATATTATATTTGTTCCTTTGTATGACTAGTATTCTCTGCAGGTGTACTCTTCGGCGAGTTAATTTTATGAACTTTGAAGTGGCTCCTGTGATAGACTTACAAGTGACCCCAACAAATGATGACTGCCTCGTTGAAATGTTGTCTTGCAGGGTGAGCTTCAATATGCATTAATGTCTTAATTTTCTCTTGGTGAAACTATATGTTGGGCTTTGGATTTAGGTTGCAATCAAATTTTAGGAGATGAGGATATACCACATAGGTATACAAAAAAAAAGGGTTGATAAAAAGGTTAGACGATCCTAAAGTCTAAAGGTTGGTAGAAGGGTGATTGCTATAAAAAATATCGACAAGGCTTGCTTAACCATCACAAACCTGGTTAGAGATAGAACTGGCCCTAAGACTTGCTTAGACAACGAAAGTCATGCCATCCACAAAAGAAGGAGCCTAAAGTTTAAGGGAGAATAAATGAGACCAAAGCCCACTTTCATGGCCTAATGATAATCTGGAGTCTACAAGAAAGAAAATAATCAGTGAGTGCCAGGTAGAGCAGCTTTATAGATAGGGGTAATAAGGTGTGAGGGTGGTGGTATTGGGTTGAGCAACCAAAGCTGGTTTTGTGGTTGCTTACATCATCATAAAGCTGTTCCAAATTGGCTTGATTTCATGATGTAGAATCCATGTTACAATACCTTTAAGTCTTTGTCACGGCCTAAGACAAATACTATTGAATTGTGCAACACTTGACGTAACCAATCCCTTGGATAAGCAAGGCAAAGAGCTAGACAAAGAAGCAAGGACATAAGAGAGCGTTTGGGGAAAATGTATAGACTAGATATTCACCTCACTTGTTTGTTTAGCCAAATGAAGGCCTCCCCTATTTTTGCTTTTCCAGCTCCTCAAAATACATCGATATTTGGATATCTAAGCTAATACAAAAGGTTGCACATTTTTGGCTTTATCCACACCCTTTTAGGCGATAAATGTGCAATAGCGGGCAAATTCTAGCTATTAGAAATGAAAGGGTTGGAGCCTTAGTTGCAGATCTCTGCATCTAGCATAAATCTCTATGAGATGGATCTCATGTAGGAGCTCCTGGGAGATCGCTTCAACAAAACATGGGGGCTTTTAAGACTATGGACGAAGAGGGGAGGATGTAGATATAACTACAGATTCCATTAATTTATCCTCTCACCCTATCTCATGTTCTAGCCATAGAATTATTCTAATCAAAGTCTCAAATCAAATATATACTGTTATACGAGCTTCGTGAAGGGAAAAGAATCGAGAAACAAGTACAAAGGGACAACAACTCCAAATATAGGTATATATTGAAGTCACTCGTAACCCCAGGCTTTTTCAATATGCTTATGTTTCCCCACCAGACTCCTGCCTCTGATCCCACTCTCTCTATAAACTCTATAAACTAGAGTGTGGAAATAACCTTGTTTTACACGTATCTGTACTATATTAACATAAACGATCTGTTCAATTTGGGAGAGCTATGGGAATGAGAACTCATTGAATATTTTGTTGGTTTCTTTTATTTACATCTGCTCGTGCATTTGTTGTGTATTCTCTGACATTTCTTGTAAAACGCACAAATAAAAGATGAGCTAGTAAAAGATAATTGGGACATGGATTAAATACCTTTAACCGCAGGGTTTGCACGCATGTCTCACTTAAACCCGGTCTTAATAGTTTGGCCAATTGATCTCCAATATATATTGATAATTTCCAGTACCCTGCCCTTAATGCTATTAGAGGTTCAAACAGTTTGGGGCAATTTTGCAAATATAAGATGGTTTTCAAATACCGTATAAGGACTTGTGTTTTCAAATATTTTGATTGTAGGGCCTTTTTTCTATTTACATCTTATTTTTCTTGTCTTTCTTCGTGATCCTCATCAAAGCCACCACACAAACTGCCATCGTGACCACCATACCAGTTTACTCCACAATCGCAGTACTTTATCAAAGAAATGTCCGTACAATTGTGTCTTTTAATTCTCAATTTTTTTTTATCTTTAATACTTTATTGGAGCATTATGGTGTACTAAAATTAATGATCTGATCTTTCTCAAGTTTGTTTGGCTATTCATGAATCTAGGATAATAAACTTTTGATATGGAGACCTTGCACATATGATTCATTTTTAAAATTGGGTTCAGTTTGTTTAAGAGAATCAAATATCTGTTATTCATGAAGTTTGGATGCTAAATCCAGCGTCCAATTGAGATTTCAAAATTGAAAAATATGCGATCTATGTATAGTATTTGCTTTAAGGATGTAAAGTTACGGTTCATTAGGTTTTGAAGGGTGTTCATAGAATCTTTAGGGCTTAGTCATAGGAAATTCCATATTATGGCAACGCTTCTCTTTAAGAACCGTGCTTTTGCTATCCCAAGTTAGGAGCTCCGTGGGACCGACTTCTAAGCTAAAAGGTCAACTCCACCCCATCTGCTGGACAAAGGCGAAGGGAACAAATGAGAGAGTACGTGGACAGTAAGCCATTTGTCGACTCAATTCCTTGCTTCCTTATGTCTTATGTTGTGTCCCTCTTCCTCCAAGTCCTTAAAGTCCTGCTTGCCCCTTATTGACTAGCCTCATCTAGAGAACAAATCCTCCCCTTTCTTCTTAAATCCATTTATTTGAATTTTGAAATCCCTATGGATGTAACCCCTATTGGGCAGGAGATTTATCAACTAAAACTGTCTCGAAAGTCCTGCTTGCCCCTTATTGACTAGCCTCATCTAGAGAACAAACACCCCCCCACCCCCCCTCCCCTTCTTTTAATCTAGCCTCATGTGAATCCATTTATTTGAATTTTGTCCCTATGTGTAACCCTATTGGGCAGGAGATTTATCAACTAAAACTGTCTCGAGAAGTGAACAGAAACGGCCAAATTACTATTTTTGCCTTAGTAGTTTTCCTAAGGAAAGTAACTGGTAGCCATTTGACATGATAAGTACAAAAGTAACAAGCACCAGTTGTGGTATTTTCAAGACAAAAACAAAATAAGTAGATAAAGTGTTGTTGAAGATATATAGAGTAGAGTATTTTTTATCTATTCTAGCCGCTCCCAACCTAAGATTCTTCAAGGTGCCTGCACTCACCCTTTCACATGCCCGACCCTACTTTGTGCAACTAAACTTTGAAGTATCTGAAGAATGGTTGCTTCAGTTAGACAATCTCCTTTGACACTACACGCTAGAATTAAAGGATGGGATTCATAGGGGCCGAACTTTGCGGTGTGAAGCCCTTCTATTTCTGGCTTTCTGGTGCCTCGTACGCCTCTCAAATTGCATGTTAGTTTTTGTGGTTGTCTGTGGCTTCCATGACTTTCTCAAGTCAATCGGTACCGTCTTTTGGTTGGGTGTTTCAGAGAAATGAAGTCTAGGGTTGCAATGGACAAGAAGGTCACAAAGCCTTTTTCCGAGAAACCCTTTGGTGGGTTGATTGCGACAAGAGACGGGTTCTAGGGGATCAAAGAGAGGGGTTCCAACTTTGGAGCACAAGGGGAAGAAGAAATTCTGGTGATGGTGGTTGGAGGTGGTAGAGATGAGGGCAGCAAATGATGAGAATGGGGGTGGAGCAATGTTATCTATTGTGTGGTTCACTTCAGTACGTCATACGGCACATCTACATGGTTCGTCAATTTTTGAGTGCACTATAAGTAGGGGTAGGCCTAGTCCATTCGCTTCTTGTGATCGCTGTTCTCTGAAGATCTTTTCTTTGGTTCCTTTGGTAGGATATAGACGTGGATACAAGCGTGGTATACTATCACTTATATCCCTCAGTTTAGGGAGTAACTACACTAAGAATCACATTTGAGAAATATCATCTATGTCCATTAGTCGACCGAATACACACTGCCTTAACATTATTAATGAATTGACTAGTATGCCCTTGGATCTCTAGTTCAAATCTCAATTGTCCACACAGATCCAATGGACTAAAAACCACACAAAAACAATCTTAACCTAAGACCCAAACAACCACCACCACCACCCCCACCGGTCCTCCATAACCCATAGCAACTCTGTCTAACCCTTGTCATCACCACCTCCACTGGTCAACCGCACACCGATGCACCACCGGTCAGCCGTACAATCATGTCACCATTGCCACAACCATCGTCCCCACCACCGGTCAATAACCATTATCATGACATTGAGTTGTATTACTCAAGATTGAGAGCCCGTTTGGGATTGATTAAAAAAAACAGATTCTGCTTAAATCTTAATCAGTTTTCAAAATCTGATTTAATCAGAATCAGTTTGCTGTTTGGCAAAAGTAGTTGTAAATTAGATTAAATTTATAAAAAGTGTTTGGATAAAAAGTACTTAAATCAGTTTCACTATGACAAAATGACCATAGAGGGCATTCAATAAACAATTTTTATAATATTCAAGTAACGTTAACATAACTTTTATTCGTAAATAATTATAATGTCCAAATAAATTATGAAAATAACTATTTTCACGTCCTACAAAAGTTGTTACTTTTTATTTTAAATTAAAAACATAAACAATCTCACGTTATTGCTTATAGTAGGACAACATCCCAAAATTACAAATAAAATTTATCTTGAGCAAAAAAAAAAAATATTTATCTAGTAGAAACCGCATCACAAATAGCATCACGAACATTAGTATGGAAAAGAGGTTAGCAGAGAAGAGATAAACTCCAGCAATTATCTAATTAATTAAGGGGTATGAGAGGTCTTTTTGTAAAAAATATAGGGATAGGATGGTAAATTACATGGTCAAACCTGATTATGGAAAAAGTGATTATTTCATAATCCTCACTTTTGAGGATTATGGATTAAATCAGTTTTTAGCTTTTGGAGATGGATTAAATCTGTTAATCTATTTTGCCAAAAACTCACAAACCTGATTTAATCTAGATTAAATCAGGTTTGACCAAGATTTAATCAATCCCAAACACCCTCTGAGAATCGGCTACCACAACCCATTGCCGCCTTGATCATCAATTTACTGCCACCAAAAACCTCCACTGTCACTATGTCACCGACTCTTTATCGCAAATTCGAACGTGTCTGCACGTGCACAGTTTTTGGTCGTGGTTATTAAGGGCATGTGTGTGTTTGGGATTACTTGGTTCGATGGTGGGTTTGGTGAATGTATGTCGGTGGGTATGGTGATTGGTGGCGCCACCATGGTGGGCTCTGCAGAAATGGTGGCGGTGGCTCGATTCTGGGATGTGGTTTGGTGGTGAGTTCGATGAAGGTGTGTGGGTGGGTTTGGTGACTGGTGGTGCCACGTTGGCGTTTTCGGTAGAAGTGGTGGGTTGAATCTGGGATGTGGGTTGAAGGTGGTCGGGGTTGGTAGCCGTAGGTGGGTTGAGGTTATGGGTTATAGAGGTGTTGTGGACTTGCGGTGGTGGTTGTGGCGGCAATGAAAGAAGGGTAAAGAGGGACAGAGAGATAAATGTACTAAACTTACTTATCAGCCACAACCATTAATTAGTGTGACGCACCCTAACGTTGAAGTAATTTGTTACACTTTTTCCACATCTTGTATATGAGTGTGCACTTTGCTTGCCAGGAAATGAGAGGGGATCAGTATAAAATGAAGATCGCTTGACTGAAGTTTATCTGACTTTTTCATACTACATTAAATAAAACACCACATATACAAAAATTTTGTATGCATTTTTTGGATTGCTAGACTTGCACTACCAGTACTCCTGAGTGCCATATTTTGGGTAGCGGGTATCAGTACATGACACACCTAGGGGGGAGGGGTGTTAGGTAACTCTGCAATGGAGTGGTGCGTAGTGGTGGTGGCAGTGACGGGATCTGGATTTGTGGTGGCAGTGATGGGATCCAGAGTTGTGGTGGCAGCGGTTGTGAGATCTTGAGTGGTGGTTGCGACGGTGCGAAGTGGATCTCAAGAAGAGTGGAACTGGAACTACTTATGATAGCCAATAATTCAAGGCATTTATGTTTTAGAAATTAAAAGACAAACCCCAACCGTCTAGATTTTTAGCACCAATTGACGTGAGTGTTCGAGTAAAAGAATTAAAAATTTGGTGTTCAACAATTTAGAGGTCACAAACGAAGGTTTTCAGCTTGGAGAAATGAACAAAATCGAAAACAGCTCTTACATGACCACTTTGGTCTGTAACCAGGTGGTTGACATCAGTTTTCATGTTCCTGCTCTATATGTTACTTTATTGATTCCGTCTTTCTGATTGAGTTCAAGTTTTTGTTTTTGTTTACATGTTTCAAATTCGACATTTTGCATCCATCACGTTCTCTTAGTTTGGCAAATAATGTGTAAGCTTAAAGTGAATTTGTTGTCTTGTTCACACTGTCAATATCTTTCTTTCTATAGTTGAAGTGTCTCAATATGGTTTGCAGTTTGAAGGTTCAGAAGTTATGGAACGGCAAAATGACCATTTCTCGGGTACGTTTTTGGCCCGGCTAATGTTCTGTGCCTTTCCTTGAGTTCATTAACAACCCTTGGGTTCAAGTTCTTAATGAACTCTATAAAATGCATCAAATATCCCTCAAGGGGATGCGATATGCATCAAGTGATTCTAACTGGACACGCCATCAACATACAAATTTAGTTACTGAAGTTCGTTATAAAACTCTAAGGCAGTCTCTGTTTATACCTCTTCTTTCATTTGCTCTAAAACCAGTGACATTCCGGTTTGAATGTTGCATTGGGCATAACATATGATGCCACCTTGGAGTACATGAAGGTATCCCCATTTCTTTGGACTTGGATATTCAAAGGAAACAAAAAGAAAACAAATGTCTAAAGCAGGGGCTAGCAACATCACTGCAATTTTACTTGCTACAGAAGTACACCCTTATCCCCTTCAAGTCGAAGATTATGTTTTAATATCAAAGTTGGAACACTTTTAATACATTTCTTTGTTAAAGATGACTTTCCCTGACTTAAGAAAAACGCTCAATTTCTAGCATTATGTCAATTGGTCCGCATAAAAGGTTTATTTTATCGCTTTAGAGGTGTACGGACATTGAATTTTGTGCAAAGTCTTCAGTTCATAAAAATTGTATAATGATCAATTTATGCATGATGATCATTAACATGAGAGATGCCCGGCTTCTATTATGCATAATTTTTTATTTTATTTTTTCATACTAATATTAATCTGGCAAATCCCCTCGCTCTTTGTGATGCATGAAATTTAAATTTTTTTCTTTCCTTTCAACTTGCAGCATATATGAAAAATCACATAACGTGGGGGACATATAGATCTGAATCGTATCTGGATGTTGATGTGAAGTTGAATCTCACTCTGGAGGTTGTTATCCTACTCTGTCCTTTAGGATCACTTTATGCATTTTATCTTTGATCAAATGTCAAAGGTATGGACAACACAAGGTTACAACTAATTCATAGTCTCAGGTGTTATTTTATCCTCCATAGTTGACACAAGATAAATGTGATCTTTTTCATGTAAAGATTGCTAATTTAAGGCGACAACATTGTCCAAAGCGGTCAACTTACAACCACTCGACTTGGCAGTGTCCAGGATATATTAGCACCAGGGCATAGGGTTAGACACATAATAGTGGTTTAGAAGTCTCACGACCTAGTCATTAAATACCACGAGGTTTTTGTACAAGTAGAGATTACAAGAAGGCCTTCCGAAAAATTCCATCTCTTCAAGAAATTTTGTATTAAGGATCTTCTCCAATCTAGACCTTACAACTCACATAAGTTATTTGGTAGGCCTTTTATGATGCAACTCCGCAAGGTTGTTATCTTACTTTTGTCTGATATCGTGATTTGACGAAACCACTATCAGAGAATGAATGTGAAGTACAGTCATCCTCCAAAAAGCAGTTGACAGATTAATGTTGTGGCACTAGTTATAACAAATAATCACCATTCCTCTTTTGCCGGTAAAATGTCGGTCACGCTAAAAAACTAAACATTGATTGCCACTTCAAGGTAATCTGTAATGAATTCTCTTGCAAGGTAAGGTAGATGTGCTTTCGTATGTGGACTAATATCGTGGTTGTGTGGATGAAATCCGGGACAATCTTGATTGGCTCATGAACAGACCTGCACAGCACAAAGAAACACCGGTGACTCGCCGAAAGGGTTTCCGGCGGAGGATCTCCGATGCCATTTTATGTTCTTTTTGAGAAATAATATGGAATCAGGATAATTGCCTTTGCATCTAATTTTGAGCCCTGTTAAGGGGGGCTCCTCGTTAGGAAATTTTAGCAGGAGGTGATATCTTTCACTCAGTGCTAGAGTCGAGAAACTTCTCTTTGGCAAAGGGCTCGTCTACTCGGCTTGACCGAGCAGAGACCTTGAAGGGCTCGGCTACTTGCCTTGACCGAGTAGAGGCCTTGAAGGGCTGGTGTGCTCGCTTGGCCGAGTAGAGGCCTTTAGGGGCTCCTTTACTCGGCTTGGCCGAGTAGAGGCATAGGTGTGTTCGTCTGCTCGGCCGGCCTAGCAGAGCGGTTTACCATGCCCGCCTACTCGGCTGGCCGAGTAGAGAGGCTTGGAGTCTAATGTGCTCGTCTGCTCAGCCTAGCAAGCAGAGGCTCTCTAGAGGAGTTCGTTTACTCGACTTGGCGTGTAGAGAGACTTGGGAGTCTAACGTGCTCGTCTACTCGACCTAGCGAGTAGAGGTTTAAACCCTAAAGAAGCTCGTCTGCTCGGCTAAGAAAGTAGAGGCTTTGAGAGGCTCTAATGTGCTCGTCTGTTCGGCCGGGTGAGCAGAGGCTCTGAGAGGCCCTTATGAGTTCGTCTGCTCGGCCTAACGAGCAGAGGCTTAGAGGCTCTAATGTGCTCGTCTGCTTGGCCTAGTAAGGCTTGGGTGCTCTGATTGAGCTCTTCTGCTCGGCTGGGCAAGCAGAGGCTTTGAGAGGCTCTAATGTGCTCGTCTGCTCAGCCTGGTGAGTAGAGGCTTAGAGGCTCTGAACGAGCTCGTCTGCTCGGCTGGGTGAGCAGAGGCGTGGAGAGGCTCTAATGTGCTAGTTTACTCGGCCTCGCGAGCAGAGGCTTAGAGGCTCTGAACGAGCTCTTCTGCTCGGCTGGGTGAGCAAAGTCTTTGAGAGGCTCTAATGTGCTCGTCTGCTTGGCCTAGCGAGTAGAGGCTTAGAGGCTCTGAAGGAGCTCGCAAGACTTAAACAATCAGAGGCCGGAGCCGAAGGATTGCATCAGAGTGCTGGCCAGGAGGTTCCAGGGGAGGCAGCCGAGCATAACATAGAGACTTAGCTTAGGTTTTAAGCCTCTTGTATATGGCCTTGAAGCCCTCCTTTGTAAGCTTTTGCGATCAATGAAATCAAGGCTTTTTGCAAAGAGAATTTTTATTTATGAACATGCCAAAGGCAATTACAATGCTATGCCTTGTAAGGCCGACGAGAGGATAAGAATTTTGCTAAAATGTAAACTAAAAATCTTAAAAAAACCAAGTGTAAGATCAGTGCTAGTTTGAGCAAGATGTCCGAGTGGGAAGGGGATGCCCCTAACCTTGGTCTTGCTCATGAGTAGTATCGTCTTAGATTGGTCGCGTTCCAAGTCCGTGGGATCGCCCTGCCATTCAATTCTTCCAAGTAATAAGATCCCGGGCCTCCTAATTTGGTCACCCTGTAAGGGCCTTCCCAATTGGGTGTTAACTTGCCAACGACATCGCATGGAGTTGAGGTTTCTATTCGGCAGAGGACGAGGTTGCCAAAGCGGAAGGCATGAGGGCGAATTCGTTGGTAATAGAACTTGGCAACTTTGTGTTGGTAAGCAACAAGCCTAACTTGTGCTTGTTCTCTTTGTCCGTCTAAAAGATCGAGGTTGGCTTGAGGGGCCTCATCGTTCTTTGTGGGGTCGTAGGCTATCAGCCGAAAAGATGGTAGGCCGATTTCAACGGGGATGAGTGCCTCTGTTCCAAAAGCCAAGTTAAAAGGGAGTTTTGCCTGTGGGATTCCTCGTTGCGGTGTGGTACGCCCAAAGGATTTGGGGAGTTCTTCCACCCAGAGCCCTTTGGCTCTGTCTAGTTTCTTCGTGTCATTCGATAGATATGTTAGCACATAATGTGCAAAAGGTGGGATTGTCAAATTGCTTCCCATTGTCAGTGACGAGCACACAAGGGATACCGAATCGGCAGACAACGGCACGCCAGAAGAAATCTTCGCACTTCTTCTCCGTGATTGCAGCCAGTGCTTCAGCCTCTACCCATTTGATGAAGTAGTCGATTGCGACAATCACGAATTTGCATTGAGCAAAGGCCGGGGGAAAGGGCCTAGGATGTCCATTCCCCACATTGCGAAGGGTATTGGACTGCACAACGTGGCCAACGGGGTCGGCACTTGTTTGGGGATTGAAGAGAAGCTTTGACATGCATCACATCGCTTTGTATAATCCAAAGCATATCGTTGCATGGTCGACCAGTAGTACTCCTGGCGAAGGACTTTGTATGCCAATGCTTGTCCTCCTAGGTGCTGACCACAAATTCCTTCATGTACTTCTCGAAGAGCGTACTCGGCTTCGGATGGTGTAAGGCATCGGAGGTAAGGGAGTGTAAAGGAACTCTAAAGCACGTCATCTACGATGGCGTACCTAAACGAGTGACAGACGATGCTCCTGGTCAGCAGGTAAAGTGCCATCCTGAAGGTAGGCCTTGATGGGATCGATCCATGAAGGTTCCCGTGTGATGTCCATCACCTCATGCTTGGTGATACTCTGTTCATGCAAGAGTTCCAAGTGAATGGTGTGGCTGAATAGTGACGGATCGAGGGAAGCTAATTGTGAGACGACGTCGGCCGAGGCATTATCTTCTCGACTGAAATGTGTAATGTTGAAACCCGCAAGTTCTTTTGCCTTGCACAGATATTTGGCCATCTTTATGTCAAGTGCCTCATATTCGCCTGACAGCTATTTTACTACGAGCTGGGAGTCGCTGTATGCATGGAGTGATTCGGCTCGTATGGCATGGGCCAGATGCATGCCCACTATCAGGGCCTCATACTCGGCCTCATTGTTTGAGGCGAGAAAATTGAAGCGGAGGGCGTACTCAACCGTGAGGCCGTCTGGCCCTTTTAAGGATTAATCCCGCTCCGCTTCCATTCGCGTTAGAGGAGCCGTCAACGTAGAGTGTCCACATGAAGAGATTCTCCTATTGAATCTGACTAGGGGGATTTTCATCTTCGAGGGGTAGGGTGCATTCGACCATGAAGTTAGCCTGAGCTTGGCCTTTGAGAGAAGGGCGAGGCTTGTATTGTATGTTGAACTTCCCAAGTTCGATTGACCATGGTACTAGTCGGCCGGATATATCTGGCTTATGTAAGATCCGCCGAAGTGGCTTGTCAGTGAGCATGGTTATTGAGTGAGATTGGCAGTATGGACGAAGCTTTCGTGTGGCGATTAGAAGTGCGAATGCAAGTTTCTCCGTATTTGGATATTGCAGCTCGGCCCCTTGAAGAGCTTTGCTCACATAGTAGATGGGGAGCTGCTTGCCGTCCTGTTCTCGGATGAGCACAACACTAACAACAGACTCGGCTACTGCTAAGTAGAGAAAGTGGTCTTCTCCCACGATGGGCTTGGAGAGGAGAGGAAACGACGATAAATAGTCTTTCAATGCTTCGAAAGAAGCTTGACATTCGGCCGTCCACTCAAAGTTTTTGATATTTTTAAGACTTTGAAGAATGGAAGGCATTGTTCGGCCGATTTGAGAGGAATCGACTGAGTGTGGCTATTCGGCCTGCCAATACTTGTACCTCCTTCACTCTCCTCGGCGGTGCCATATCTTGTATAGCCTTGATCTTTTCGGGGATGGCTTCGATACCTTTGTGTGAGACCATGAAGCCCAGAAAGTTGCCTGATGATACTCCAAAAGCGCATTATGCAGGATTGAGACGCATGCGATATTTGCATAGGAGATCAAAACATTCTTTGAGGTCTGCGATGTGGTCGTCTGCGCGCAAGCTTTTGACGAGCATGTCATCAACGTAAATCTCCATATTTTTTCCCACTAGGGGCTTATAGATCTTGTCAACTAACCTCTGGTAGGTGGCTCCAACATTCTTTAATCCGAAGGGCATGACTTTGCAGCAAAAGAGGCCCTGATATGTTATATAGGCTTCTCTTTGCCACATCGTCGTCATGCATACGAATCTCATTGTAGCCGGAGAAGGCATCCATGAAGTTGTGTAGTTCATGCCCGGACGTTGCATCGATCAGAGTATCGGTTCGTGGTAAGGATAGCTGTTCTTGGGGCACGCTCTATTCAGATCGGTATAGTCAATGCATATGCACCACTTGTCGGTGCCTGGCTTAGGCACCATGACGACATTGGCCACCAGTCGGGATAGTCGATTTCCTTGACAAATTTGGCTTCCAAAATCTTATCTACCTCCTTCTTGATGATGGCTTGTCGCTCGGGTGCGAAAGGACGTTTCTTCTGTTTAACCGGCTTATGCTTGGGATCAACTGATAGGCGATGAACTATCACCGATGGATCTATCGCAGGCATGTCCGCCGCGCTCCATGCGAAGACGTTTGCATTGGACCGAAGGAAGGAGATCAGTTGACTGAGAAGAGGAAGTTCCATAGTGGAGCCAATTCGCAACTGACACTCCTTGTCTCCTTCAAATGGTATGGAGATGAGCTGTTCTGTAGGTTCAGCGCATTTCATGTTCTGTTCAATGGCTAGCGTATCTTCGGCTTTGCAAGATGCTAGGTAGCATTTGCGAGCCATTGTCCGATCTCCCGTTACTACGCCAACTTCATTCAGCGTTGGAAACTTCATAGCTAAATGATGAGTTGAAGTGACAACTTGCAACTTATTGAGGCATGTTCGT
Organism: Escallonia rubra; assembly: GCA_033065855.1. Classification (NCBI taxonomy): domain Eukaryota; kingdom Viridiplantae; phylum Streptophyta; class Magnoliopsida; order Escalloniales; family Escalloniaceae; genus Escallonia; species Escallonia rubra. Next base: position 549,202 of record JAVXUO010001905.1, read on the forward strand.
CCTAGTATCCCATTATAGGATGACTTAACCTTGACTATAAGTAAGTCAATGGTCTGGACTGCTTGAAGGGGTGCTGCACCAGCGATGACAGTGAGTGGAATAATACCTGCGACCGGTGCAGATGCTCCTGTGAAGCCACATAAGGGCGAGGAGATCAGCATTACTCGGTCTCTAGAAATCTCAATCTGTGAGAATGCGTCTTCAAAGATGATGTCGGTCGAGCTACTCGTGTCAACATGATCCTTTTGACATTGTATGCATCGATCTGCAGGGTAATGACGAGCGCATCATCGTGAGGTAAGATTATCCCCTCTAGATCTAAGTCATCGAAGCCTAGCGACATTGATGTTTTCGCTCGTTTGGCAGGACCTTGAGTTAGGTTGACCTGGCGAGTGTAGGCTTTGCGGGAGGAGTTGGACAATCCTCCGGCGCTCGGCCCCCCGGAGATGGTGTTTATAACCGGTGGATCTCTTGGGAGCGCCTCGTCCGGTTTCCTCTGATTCCCTCCTCTTTTTCCACCTTGTTGTCGATTGTTCGTTTTGATGAACTGCTTGAGATGGCCCTTGGAGATGAGGTTTTCGATCTTGTGCTGGAGAATCTTTCAATCCTTCGTTGTGTGGCAGTGATCCTTGTGAAAGTGGCAGTATAATTCGGGATCTCTTTTTTCGGCCGACATCCTCATTGGCTTAGGCTACTTGATGATGTTCTGGCCTTTGATTTGGTTGAGGATGTATTCTCGAGAGGCATTAAGATGAATAAATGGTCCGGAGAGTAGTGCTCGCGAGCACTTCGGCTCATTGTCTAGGGCTCAGCCATCTGGGCGGTCTCGCCTCTTCTGACCGTTGTGTCTCTGCTTGAGGGAGCACCGAGTTCTCTTATGCTCGGAGGTATTTCTCCACTCGGTCTACGAGATCTGCCATGTTCTCTATGGGGCGCTTGTTCAGCGAGAAACGCAATGGCATTCCTGGCCTTACACCCCTAGCCATGGCCGCGAAAGTCACCCCACGATCTAAATGATCAACAAGGAGCTTCTCCGCCTTGAAGCGCGCATAGTAGGATTTTAAGGACTCCTTAGGTCCTTGTATTATGCGGAAAAGGGCATAGGAGTTCTTCCTTTGCACGCGGCTCGTCAAGGAATTGCCACAGAAGGACCAGGCTAGCTGAGCCCAGTAGGAAATGGAGCAAGGTGTAAGGTGTTGGAACCACACATGCACCGCTCCTTTCAAGTTCACGGGAAATGCTCGGCACATGATTTGATCAGGGACGAGATATAGATTCATGCACGAGGTAAAGCGAGCTAGATGTTCCATCAAGTTCCCCGTGCTGTCGTATGACTCGCATGGGGGCATCTTGAAATTAGCTGGAGTAGGGAAGAGGTCTATCTCTTCTGTGAAGGGCCGTCCGACGATGACCAGAGTGTTGGTATATTGTTCGGAGCGATGGTCCTTAGAACGTATATGAACATCTTTCCTCGCAGAGGGAGCTTCAGAGTAGCTCTCTTTAGGCCTCTTGTGCCGTGGGTTGAGACGCTCATCATTAGAGTGTTCTCGTTCAGCTTGGTTAACATATTGACGGTGCTCTTCTCTATTTGGCGTTGTAGACCCTTCGTGTCCTAGCGGGAACCTGATACGTTGAAGGACCGACTGCCTCTGGTCTGTAGTAATGTATTTTGCCTTGGATCTAGAAGGCTCTATGGGCGTCGATGGTTGCTCAATGGTGGCCTGCAACTTCTCAATGGATTTTTGCATTGTCTGGATGATGGCTAGCAGATCAGCCTGGTTGTTTGTGGATAATGGCGTCGCAAATGTGGGAGCAGCAGTGGTTACTTCGGCAGTGGGGGGCTCGAAAGGGCCGGTAAGCCGGAGCGTGGTGTGAGGGACAACGTCCATCAGAGAAGTTATTGCATTTGAGGTTCTGACAATAGTCTTGCATTGATTGGTAGGCGGTTGTTGGGCGGTGCCTCCGCGAGCCAAGTCGCGGAGCAGGGTTGACGATGAACTTGATGCGGTTACACCGTCTTGGTGCACCTGACGGTTTAGCTCACTGGGATTGGGATTTCGAGCCATGGGATCTGTTACACAAGACTTTGGTCCCACGGACGGCGCCAAAATGTTGTGTATGAAATCCGGGAAAATCTTGATTAGCTCATGTACAGACCTGCACAACATTACAAATACCAGTGACTTGCCGGAAGGGTTTCTGACGGAGGATCTCCGATGCTGAAGTCAGAAAGTGTTTAGAGGAATATCCGAGAGTATTTTCCGAATGTTATGCTTACCAATTTCCTTCCTCGGACTTTCTTTATATAGGGCTTCCATTAATGGGCTGGTTATTTCTCCTTAATGGGGAGTTACCAGATTTAATGGGAGGTTACCCAAAATTAATGGGCGGTTATTGTCCATAATGGGAGAGTGGGTAGACGCCACTTCCCACTTCTTCAAGAATTAAGGGGCGGTTTTGGTGCCCTCTGATGGTTACACGTCACCTAAGAAGCACGGATTCTGTTGCGGGTGCGGATGCGATACGGGTACAGATACGCGGATACGTCATTTTCTCAAAAATAGGATATGGGTGTGGTGGGGATACGACAAAAATGTATTTACATATATTATTTGTATATAACAAAAGTAATGTTATTTAGACAAATAATTAAGATATTTTGTTAATTTGGTGGGATGCTTTAGAAATACCGAAAGTGTATAGCCAAGTACGACAAAATTCGTAGAAGTTCTATTGTTTATTTAAAAGTAGTGGGACTATTTTGAAAGATTGTCAATAGAGCCGGGAGTTAAACATAATAAACATAAAGTTTCATAGAAACCCTATCCCTATCTTAAAAGTTATAACACAGTCGTCACAGACATAGAAAACATCTACAACAAGGAGTAGCCGTCACCTCTCCTGCCAGAAGTCCCTCGCTAGTCGCCTCTCCTGTCGGAAGTCCCTCGCCGGTCGCCTCTCTTGCCGGAAGTCCCTCGACGTTCCGGCGGAGTAATTTCTTCTCTTCTCCTTCTTCTTCTCTTTCTTTCTCTTCTCCTTCTCTTTCTTCTTCTTCTTCTACTCTCTGCCAAAAAACCCTGGGTGCGTGTTTGAGCTGCACCCAGATCCAAAAAATTAATTGGAAAAAAAAAATTAGTTTCGGACTCACACCCGGTGCGCGCCCATGCCGCACCCGACGCGCACCCGCACCTGACGCGCACCTGGTGCCGGTGCTTCATAGCATGTCACTCTCCTATACGTGGTATTTTTTACCCTTACCAATGGTGAAATTCACACCACTGTTATCATACATGAAACTAAAAATATAAGGGAAACTCTGACAAATGTAAAACCCATTTTGATATTGGTTTGTTTTAGGGTCTTTTTAGATAGTCTTTTGCTGAATTTGATCAATGAATTTTTCTGATTTAAGATGGAGAACATTCTTCATCATGAATCAAGTCACTGTTTACCACCCAGAATTCTAACATTCTTGTTTTTTCTTTTCTTACCCATGAACAAATCCCTCTAAGCTCATGTACAAGTGATTTGATTCGCAAAAGCTTCAACTCGTACGTTAACGTAGTTGCAATCAATCAGATCTCTTTCTGTCTAGTCATATGGAAATTACTGATAAGCAGTACTATGATCCGTCTCAGGTTCTTCCTGAGTTGTCCGTGCCAAATTTTGATGCTAGTTATTTCTGAATATTCGGAAGTGTAGTTCACTAGTTTTGCAATCTGCTACTCCCTTTGCTGAAACCTCTTATTGACATTCAAACAATTCTTTAATTTTTGGTCGCCACTTAATTGTAAGTGACATTGGGCCGTGTCCTCTGTATGCAGATTTACACCCAGCCATTTAACATGCTTCCAGTATCTGCTGTTGAGACTCCTGGAAATTTGTGAGTGAACACCTAATTTCAGCCAACTTGATTACCATTGAATGATGTAATTTGGAAACCATGTTTCTATTTATCCGCACATTTGTGTTGTGACTTATTTACATCCGAGTGGGGGTTGCCAGTATTTTGCACACCCCTGTCTGAAGGTGCTGTTAGTGATTCATCCAGATGGTGTTTATATCTGTTATTTCCTACATAGGCGCTAAATTTTGGAACTGGAACTTAAATTTGACCTCGTACGGGAATTTCACACTAAAATGCAAAGCCTGGCATTGGCATTGCTAACTCAGTAAGGTTCCATTTTCCTCTATAGGGGCCAGATTATAGACTAAAACCACATAGCTTTTTTTTTTTGGTCACATCTGAGAAATCTGGTAGTCATCCATTTGAATTTCCCTAGCTACAGCTTATCCGGGGAACATAGACCATTGGTTGGAGCTCCTACCTGCAAGCTCATCCTAACGAATTATATTTCTTGGCATACAGAATGATGCAAGCGATAGTGGATAGACTTGTACCCCTTCTTGTTCAACAATTGCTACAAGACTATGAAACATGGGTTCAAGGGCATCATGATCAGATATCCTGAAATTGGCCCCTACTATTAGCTTAGAGAAGTAAGGTCATCGTCCTGAGTATAGTTCCATGATTTTTGTCTGCAGAATGAACAATAACCAATATAGGCTACTTAACAATTTTTGTGTTCTCGCAGCATGCTTTATACTGATGGGTCAGCACCTCAAGCTTATGCCGTAAATGGTACATCTCTCATTCACCCAAACATTCTCTCTCCTACTTTAGTGGAAACCATCTTAATTATGTTATTTGATTTGATTCTTACCAGGAGAAAGGCGCCAAAGCGAAAGCCTATGGGTTGTCTCCGCAATAGCCATCAGCAAAAACCGTCTTTGAATTGGCTGACATTTTGCAACGCAATTATTTTTACATGCTTCAAGTTTGAAGTCTTGGTCACTTCCATCTGTCGGGAGACAAGACAATTGTATGATTATCATGTGTAATCTATATCCTCGTGCTTCAAATTCTACTCTGCAATGAATGCCGGGAACCTTTCAGTGAAGTATCCAGTGAGGTCTTTCGGACATGTTAATACACCAAAACAAAACTTTAGAAGATTCTTCAAAGAAGAGTACTTAGTCATAGTCATAGTGTTCCTAACTTACTTTGGCCGCACTCAAGGGCCCATCCTGTTTTGCGCAACATGTCACTATAGTCAACGGTCAATTTTTTTAATGCTTCCAACTGGCAAAATACGCACGCTTAAGTCGTGCACATTTCTTCGCTTTTCATGACAATTTACAACTAAAAGTTATTTTTTTTGCACGACCCATGGTCAATGGCGTAACAACCTCGGCGCATCCAAACTTAACGCGAATGTGAATATTGACAAAGTTGGCGAGCCTTCTCCCTTGGGGAAGTCGGCCGCCTTCCCCCGCGGGGGGTTGGCCGCCTTCCCCTTCACGGGGCCAGCCCCTTTCAAGGGGTTGACCACCTTCACCTTGGGGGGGGGGGGGGGGGGGGTTTCGGCCACCCTTCTTTCGAAGGGGTTGACCCTATTTCTTTTTGCACTCGTTCAAACGCCATATCACCCGCGATGCTCACCCATTGCCTGTGGCCGTGCACCCCCGCGACCGCTCGTCACCTCCGTGACAACCGTAACCCGCGGTCTGGCGCCATCCCCAAGGTGTCCCTCACCAGCGGCCGCGCACTCCCACTTCCAACTTCCATCATTACCAGAGATCGTACTCACCATTTTGTGTAAGATTAACACTCGGCTCGCGTGCCATCTTTGGGACACTCGACGTGTGCCCGTGCACCGTCTCCGTGACAGAAGTCGCTCGCGCACATGCGCCCCTTATGCGTCACGTGCCCTCGGCACAACACCTACTTCCACGATAGCCGTCGCCCGCGCCCATGCTCCACTGCTATGACATGTGCCCCCAGCACTAGGTACTGTCTCGCGACAGCCGTCGCCCGCCCATGCACCATTCTCATGTCTCATGCCTTTGGCACCGCGCCCATGCTCCACAACCATGTCTCGTGCCGTTGGCATCGCGCCCGTGTGCCATAATCATGTTACATGCCCCCGGGCACCAAACTCATTCACCACACAATGCGCCCCCACCATGGACGTGGAACATGCATCGACCCACTCCCTAGAGTGCGCAACATTCCGAGGGGCTCCGTTCTCAGTGCTCCGGCATGAGGACCATTTGCAGCGGGATAGGCTCGCTACCGCAGAAGCTATCGCCGCTTGGGGTGACTTGCATGACACTAGACACGTCTAAGCTGCGAGGACGTCCACTCACGTTACCAGGGACCATCGGCGCCCCCAGGACGATGACCCCGGGGTCACTCCGAGACGGGAGCAGGTCTTCGGAGGGCATCACGCCTAGTTCGCCTGGCAGTTGGGCACATGGACGTTACCTCACCGCTGTTAAGTTCTCTCTGCATCTCTCGACACACCCTTGTGGGATTCAGTAAGGGCTTGAACCGGTGGCTAAGGCAAGAGTTTACTCTGATCATGCTGATGTTGTCTAGTCAGTCTTTTCAAACAGGAAGAGCGACGCTGTGTGTGGCAGGCAGCTCGAATATAAGAACCGACAGTCCAACAGAGGACCGGTATTTTTGGACCCCCTGGTGACATGTCACTCCCAGGGGATGACATGTGGCAATTGATGACACAAGCATACTTTTGCCTACAAATAGTGGACTTTGGAATTCATTTTGGACAAAATTTTCTCATTTGAAAAAAAAGCACTTTCGCACTCTAGAATCCAGAGCTCTTGAATTCTAGAGAGAGAAACATAATTGGACTGTGACATTGGAGATAACATCGACCATGACATTGGACCCCGACTCGGACCCTAGCTTGGACTGTCGACTGCCGGCCCTGTTCATCTCCGCCTCGTCTCCACAGTACTGCCACTCCTCACGGCCTGTCTGGGAAGCCTTGCTCTCTGCCCTTACTCCACCCTCACAGCATCTCACTTTGTACATCTGACAACTGACTCGGTTTGCATCCTTTGTGGCATCTCCATGTAAGTACGAACCCACTTCTTTGGCATCATTTTGGCGATTCCGCTGGGGAGGTGAGCATCATAGTGCAGTCCGCCTATCTTCCACACTTAGGAGCCATGCTTGTACAACGGAAAGCTACCAGGACGGCCAGTCAAGGCCTCAACCCTACTGTGCAAGAGAGAGATCACCTTGGCGACTAGGAAGAGAGATCAGTGCCGTATGACTCTAAGACTAACCACCAACCACCGCACGCGATGTACAAGTGGTTATCTATGCGGCCATCCAACAACTTACTCTGACCATAGCCAATCTGCAAGACTCCCAAACATCATAGAAATGCAAAGATCCATACGGACATTGGTCTCTCAGCAAGCCGCTTCACTGATCTAGCCTTCAGGGCCTGGGTTGGCCCTTGACACCACCCAGGCTCTAGTGTTGCGATCACCGCCGCCTCGAACATCCTGACCCTTGGCGGTAGGACTCGCGACATCTTCACCACTTGTAGCCGATGTACCTCCTTCTATGGTACCACCTCGTAGACCACATACGGATCTTGGACCAGTGTTGCAGTAGGTCTTCCCTGCAGCCGCACCATCTCGCCATGTGCCAACCCGAAGCTCTTCTAAAACCCATGACTCCATTGAGATGGAACCCAATCCTAACCTGGTTGACCAACACCAAACCACTGGCCTGGTGGTGGATGTGTCTCGCCCGACCACTCATGCCCCTACACAGCTACTTGGGGTGGACATATATCCTTAATAAAAAATGTTGCATGTTAAATTGTGGGGATCTAGTTTGAACATGTTGAAGTTCAAGATAATATCTCGTACTATGAGGCATCGATATAGGTGATTGACAGAGAGGAAAAGATGTTATGTTAATGCAGGTGGTCAAAGTTGAAACCCGAGGTGCTAACACGGTAATAATGTCCGCATCTAGTTACAGAATGAGGTTTGTCCCTATTTTGAGGACAAAATTTTATTTAAGGAGGGAAGGGTGTGATATCCCGAAAATACCAAAAAATAATCTAACGGTGGGCTTGATTAATTAAGAGGTGCTATTTTTATTAGGTAGCAATATGTTGATAATGATTAAGTGTTAGGGAGCTAAGTAGGGGGTTAGTGTGGCCTTAGGGGGGGGGGGGGGTGTTAAAATGTAATTTTGAAAAGTTAGGGGCACAAAAATGTAATTTTGGAAAATATGGTGAATGGGATGCATATTTTTATCAAGTAGTATCATTTCGATGATAATGAGGTGTTAGGGGGCTAAAGGAGGAGTTATGGTGATTTTGGGGTCAAAAGTGTAATTTCCCAAAGTCGAGGGGTCAAAATGCAATTTAGAAACTTAGGGGGTTAAAGTGCAATTTTGTAAAGTTGCACTTACGTGTCAAAATTTGGAAGAAAGTGGTCATAACGTGGCCACCTCCAGCTAGAGTCTCGGATGACTCATGAAATCTAATGATAAGTGAAGGGAGTGAATTGAAACAAAAAGAAAAAGAAAAAAGGTGTTGGGGGGAGGGGAAAACGAATTAGGGTTTTGGATTGGGTTGATTTTAGTGTGCGGGGTGTGTGTTCTTCATCGTTGGAGACTTAATTCAAATTGCGGGAGCTAAATTGGATGTAATTGCACAAACCAAATCGATTTAGAGCTTGAAAGTATAGAAGGCAAGGGAATTTAGGTGATGTGAGTGTAAGAAAATGGAAATCCATGCGAAAATTTAAGGAAGAATAGGCCCAAGTACACGGCTGGATCAGGGAAGAAGAAGGTTTGTGTGTGCGTTCAAGGTGTAATGGTGTGTATTTGAATCTGAATAGTGACTTGGAATTGTCGCTAAAGATGAAACCTTAATAAACATGTTTTGATTCAAAATTTTAAAAATAGTTAAGGTCATATTTAGCCAAAGTACAAAAAATAGACCCTAGTTATTTTTAGGAGAACTATATCGTGGAAAAGTTTTAGATTTTTCCGAGGTCAGGAAGGGGGTTAACCGATACAGGAACTTTGAAATTTTGTAGTGAAATTTAAAATACCAAACTAGCGCGGTTTCGCGCGAAAATTTTATGGGAAACCTAGGATGCTGAGAAGTTACATTTCCCAAGATTTTGGGTCATCCTGAAGTCGTTTGCTATTTTTGGCCGAACGGGCTTTTAAGCGCTCGGTCTAGACACTGGTTCGAGATTTTCGGGCGAAAATTTTCTAAAATACTTTTTAGATTAAGAATGAATTCAGGAGGCTAAAAAATAACATTTTAAGTGCTTTTGAGATTTTTCTAGTGCCAGGGGCCCTCAGGGGACATTTTGGTAATTTGTCACCCAGAGAGGGATATTTTGGTAATTTTTCCCGTAAAGTTTTTCAAAGGACTTTTTAGTCCGGGAAGGGATCTAAAACACTTGAAAGGTTGTTTTGAAGCTGATTTGGGGTGTTGAGGTGGTGTAGCGGCCATCTGGGAATATTTTGGTAATTTGCCATGTTGACGCCAAATTTTAGGGAACGCGTGGAATTCAACATTCGGAGTTGTGGGAGTAAGGAATTGTGTTAATCTATTGGTAAGCTAGGTTAAGGATCCAGTTATTAGACCGAATTAACAAGTTTTCATAAGACGCTATAAACGATTAAATGGGAAATGGTAGAATAAGGAGTGCGTATATGTTGAATGATGACTAACGAGCAGGGTATGATTTGACTAGGTGATGCAGCTCGTTGCGATCAGAGATTGAGTTTCTTCGGCTATAAGCCAATCAGGGTAAGGACAATGCGGTTCTATTATGCTAATTCATTGTTTCGATTAGCATACCATGTTGATGATGTTTATGTTGGACTCTTCTTGTTATGAGTTGACACCGGTAGTCATTGTGACTGGCATACGTATATTTGAATTGTGCTGTTGAGGACTTGGGGTAGAATAATTCCTTTAGTCCGCCATGTTGATAGAAATTAATGAGGATGATGCGTGTTCTAGTATGTTACGATTCGACTCGATTAGCATACCTGACGTTGGGGGTGATATTGTGTAGGGTTGTTGTGGGATGCTGGAAATTATTGATAGCCGATAGCTCTTCTCTTTGAGAACACTATTGAGGACTTGTGGCAAACTTCTCTCGAGTCCGCCCTGTCGTTGATGATGATGTTGTAGAAATCGTTGAGTTGTTGTTGTGAAATTTCGGTTATTGATAACCGATATTTCTCTTATGTAAGAACATTGTTGAGGGCTTGCGACATACTTCTCCCAAGTCAGCCCTGTTTTGATGTTACGTTGAACTCTTTTTGTTAGGTTAGAACACCGGTTGATCTTTTAATCCGGTATTCCTTGTTGAGTTGTGTTGTTGAGGACAAAAGGTGGAATAATTTCCCTTAGTCCGCCCCGTTGATGAAGCAACGCTGTTTAGCTGTAAGGTGGTTAGGGAAAGCACTCTAGACGAGTTCACTTCTTATTGACAACGTCTCTTCTATTTATTTGAGACTGAGATGAACATCCCGTAGAATGGGACATCAAAATGAGGAGGATGGCCTATGAATTATGATCACTGGCCAAAGAGGATGAATGTCGCTCGAGCAGAGTCTGTCGTGTCGGGTCGAGTCCTGTCCATCGTGTCCATGTGCATTGCATTTGATTTTCTTTTGATGTTGATGATTTTAATGATTTGTATTTCAATGATGTTTATCTTTACAACCTTGGATTTCGGGTTCACTTGCATAGTCAGTCAGTCAGTCCCGTCCATGAGGAGGTGGCAGTAATGCTGTTCTGTTAGGCCTTGAAGCCGCTCAGTCGAACGAAAGAAAATATCGTTTGACAATTATGCTGATGTCGAAAATTTATTGGAACTCTTGATTCATTATTATCGTCGAGAAGATTATTATTCCTCCGAGTATCTTGAATCATTTGTACACAATACTCCTCGTGTTTTCTTTACTGGGCAATTTGCGCTCATTCCTTATGTTGTATTGTACAGGCTATAAGGTTGATCAAGGAGAACCCTCTAGAAAGGAAAAAGAAACAAGCTAAAAAAGTTGAGCAAGGGGGTCAGTTGTGTGAGGAAAGACCAGCTAGGAATGGTGGGATAAAGACTGAGTTGCGAGATAGGTTGATAAGATTCCTACGACTACACTAGTATATTAGGTTGTAAACATTCATGTTGTTTAAAGACCTGAAAGTTTTCTGATGCAGTACGATCTATGTTTGTAAGAATTTTTTTTGTAAGGACACATTTTGGAGCGCTATTAATGATGTATGAGTATGAGAATGTAGTTGCTTTGTATTCAGCAAAGGGTTTTGCATGTGATTATGATCGATAATTCAGCCCCGTGATGTCACCAGGGTTGAGGGTGTCGAAAAGAACATGGTGATGTATATAGGGTGCACATTGAGAACTTGCAATTGAGGTCATGGGGTCACCTTAAGGAGACGGCCCGCTGCACTTAGGAGTCCATCGGTCCTATTAAACTGTGGAAGCCTCGCCCTCAAAATTCCCTTCTTACCACAGCAGGCACGTCCGAGACTCAGACCAACAACAACAACAACTACGACGGCCGCAAGCGTTAGTACCAAGAGGGGGACCGACGCCCTGACAAGAGAAGGCAGCGGGAGCCTACCCCTAAATACCCATGTGACCTCAAGACATTGAAAGAGTTGTTGACAGATTGATTAGAGCACGACGACAACTTCCACTTGCCGCCGGCAAAGACAAATGTCACTAAGGCAAAAGCCAAACTCGACTATTACCCCTATCACCGAGCTGTTGGGCATTACCTAAAGGATTACAACGGGTTAACATTTTTGCTAGGAAGGTCGTTGCGGGCGACCTTAAGTTACGAAAGAACAACGATGTGCGTCATGGCAACAACAGAGAGCATCAAGTTCTCATGGCCGTTACCTACCATGTTGAACCTGCCACCACCGAAGTCTCAACGAAAGCTGTGCCTCCAGTCGTACCTCACGTGTCTTCAGTTGGCCAGCCAACACTCGGCTTCGGGTAAATGTTGAAAATCAAAGGATTCTTTGATGAAATGATGAAAGGATTCTTTGATAGCCGATATTTCTCCTGGTTAAGAACACCATTGAGGACTTGTGGTTAAATTTCTCCTAAGTCTGCCCTGTCATTGATTGATGATGTTATGTAGAGATTGTTTTGTTGTTATGGGATGTCAGCAATTATTGATAACATCTATTTCTCCTGGTTAAGAATACTATTATGGACTTGTGGTTAAATTTCTCCCAAGTTCGCCCCGTCGTTGATTGATGATGTTATGTAAAGATTGTTGTGGTGTTGTTATAGGATGTCGGCAATTATTGATGATAGATATTTCTCTTATTTAAGAACGTTGTTGAGGCTTTGTTGCAAGTTTCTCCCAAGTCCGCCATGTTGATGATGTTTACGTTGAACTCCTATTGTTATGTTGAATACCTGTTGATCTTGTGACCCGGTATTTCTTGCTTGAGTTATGTTGTTAAGGATGTAAAGTGGATTAGTTTCCCTTAGTCCACCCTGTTGATGAAGCATGTTGTTTGGCGATAATGCTGTTAGGGATAAACACTATTTTAAGCAAATAAACTAATGAAAATTTACACAAACTTAATAATCAAGCTCTAACCCTTCCAAGAATCTACTGAAAGTTATTACCTGTAGAAGGGAATAGAAAAAGTGGTGAGCTTTTGAGAGCTCAGTAAGGTCGCTCAAAATTCAGTAGAGGAATACAAACGATTTAGAGAATTTATTTCAATGGCAATATGAGAGGATACTCAACTCAATCCCTCAAATCAGAAATCAATATAAACACTTTCGATTATACAGTAAACAATGCAGATGATATTGAACATGAGGGATTGCAAAACCACAAAAGCAGTACAGGGTAACACGTAGCAAAGCCACACAAGCAGTGCCGGGTAACACTTACCAAAGCCACACAGGCAATGCTCAATAATAACGTGATTACATATGGATATGTACACTAGCTAGACCAATAAGGTACTAGCATCTCCCGCAATACAGACCATCCATATATCACCCCCAATACACACCATCGTCATAACGCTTCAATATACTAACTCATGTCAATATATAAAGTACGATACTCGCTAATTCAATGAGTAAATCTATGCTCAATGAGTAAAAAATTATGAGCATCGATAAGCATATTTCAATGAACACTAAAGCTCAAAGCAGGGTTTAAAGGTAGAATACATGCTTATCTAAATCATAACAGAGTCCATAGAATAACGATAACAAATCAGAATGAAATACAAAATCAATTATAAGGAATTGGTTCGGATAAAAAAATCCATTACCTTAATCCAAGATATTCGTTACTATTCAACTTTGTTCAATTTCCTCGATTTAACCTAAATTGATAAATTACTTATTAGAACAAATTCTAGTCTCATAACACTATAAATCTAATGCTAATTACTCACTCTAACACTCTCACACAGCCTAGATCGAAATGCGTCCCACGTACGGTCCAACTTAACCGAAAACTCCACATACCCTGTAAGGCATTAAGACACCCCAAATTTTATAACAGTTTCTCATAAAATACTTTTATAGCTTAAAACAACATAATAAGTTAAAATATGAATTTTCTTAATTTTTTAATTAAAATAATTTTCTTAAATACCCAAAAAAAAGCCCAAAAATAACTATTAATACTTCTATCTCAAATCAAAGTCCCATAATGTTCATGATAGCTTCATAATATATAGAAAAAAAGTACTAAAACTGAGATTAAGATTTAAAAAGCACTAAAAATATTTTAAAATTAACTGTTTTCCTAAATCAATTGCGATACAAAAATTTAGTACTAAGTCAACTCTAACAATTATGAAACTGAAAATGAAACTTCTTTATATTATGAAAACTTACAGAAATTTTCTCATAATTTATTAAGGATTTTAAAGACACCAAATGAATTTGAGAAAAACTAAATTTGCAAAAAATATTAAAAATACCAAATGATATCAGAAAAGTATGAAATTTTAAACGGCGATTCTAATATTTCCCTAAGAACCTTCTGTAAAGTTTCATCATTTTTCAACAATCGTACAATACCCAGCAGCCACGTGGAACAACTGTGCAAGCACAATGTACCACTCCACTTCATAAACCCATTTCTCCACTTCCCTCTTCTTCTTCCTTTCTATTCTTTGCACACTTACATTTCACCCAAAGACACGCATCTCTACACACACACAACACACACACACACACATTACAATACACATTATCCAATTCATTCTTCATGTTAATCCTGTAAACTAACCAAAAGCTACTCTTAACCCAATCATTTGCAGGCACAACCAAAAGCTACTCTAACACAGTTTAAATGGGAAGCATATTCATCACCCAATCAGGTTTCCTTTCACATCCACTCTAATACCTTCAAGAACACTCTCGCATCTCACACAAAACACCCACACTCAAACCATTTGCTCACAAATCACATTCCATACCCACATTCCATCACGGCAGTGGGTCTTCTTCTTATTCAACATACTCACGCACACCGACATTACACACACAGAAAACCTGTTGCACAATTCCAGTTACACTCACTCACGGCACCATGCACTCACAGACATAACACCCTCATTACCCACACGCACACAAACTCTCACAACATTCCCTCACGGCATACTCCTTCCTTTCTCATTTTACACACACAAACACTGTATTCACATAACGTTTCTCCTACACACCACATCTGCACCCCAACACACACACCGTTGGGTTAAAACACACACACGCACGCACACAACAATCTCACTACACACACTACACCCACTGCCTCACGGCAGTGGGTTCTCTTCTCATGTCCAAACCACGCATAGCACCCACGGCTGTTTTCTCTCTCTAAACCACTGCCTTCACATATACTTCTACCCCTTGTCCGAGCCATGGCGGCGCCATGAACACATGTCCACGGCAGCCATGGCTGCTCACTACAATACCCATTTTCTCCCACTTGAACACTTCACACAAACCCACATAATTATAATATCTTGTACTTTTTCGAGCTGTTTAAAATAACTACATGTGTTCTGAAAAATAACTGGGGGATAATTTTGAGCAATACATAGGTATTAGTAGAGTATCAAATGTTAAAATGATTTTGGGGTCAAAATATAATTTTGGAAAGTTTTGGGGTCATTTTGTAAATATGGGAAACTTTGGGTGCTGAGATGTAATTATACAAAGTTTGAGGTTAAGTTTGAAAATTTCAAATTTTAGTGCATGTGTGGCTGTGTCTCAGGCATGGTTGCCACCTCTTGCTTCTAAGAGGTGACTAACCCATTTACAGAGAAAGAGAAACAGAGGAGAGAAACATAGGAGGGAGTTCGGGAAAAGAGAAGAAGAAGGAGGAGGAAAGCAAAGGAAAAGAAAACAGGAAAATAAAATGGAAACAGAGAAGGAATAGTGGGAGAAGTTTCGGCAAAGGAGAAAAGAAACAAAGAAAGAGAAGGAAATTGGAAAAAACAACTAAAGGTAATCTCTCTATTAGTTTGTGTAATTTTAGTTTGTATGTGATCTGAGCGTGTGATTTGAAGGTATGATTCGTGGGGGTTAGGGGTAAAAAATCAGAGAGTATGAGTGTGGGATTTAACGAAGAAAAAGGGGGGGGGGGGGGGGGGTGTTAAGTGAGTGTTCCCAACCCATCTTGGTCAGACCGAATGGCCCGCTAGGGGTCCCACTACGCGCGAACACGTCAACATTGTCAACGGTCAATCTTCCAGCGCATCAAACCGGTCAGTGCCCGCACACCCAAGACACGTATTTTTCTCGCTTCACGAGTTTCGTGCGCGACTGAGACATTTTTATTTTGCATTGACGTCACTCACGCTAGCGCAATCGCATTAACAAGATCACCCAAACACCTTACCAAAAATGTCGACCGACGGCGCAACCGGAGCAACAGGGTCAACGGGCAAAGGCCTTGGCCAACCCCATGGGGTCGGCCTCGGCCTCACCCAAGACCATGGGGTCGGCCTCGGCCTCACCCAAGGTCATGGGGTCGGCCTCGGCCTCCCATAGGGGTTTGGCCTTGGCCTTTTCCCCCCGGTTCTTCACTCTTCGCGCAAAGTCCTTTTTTGCACTTTTTTCGCTTTGTACGTTTCGTACATGACTCTGGCACCTTGTTCATCATGTGGGTACGATTCTTGGTAGCATGCTCGTCGCAACAAAACTTTTAGATTTGTCATTGTATATGAAAAGACCTACCGACGGTGCGCCCGAAGTTCGCAAAAGGAGAAATTGCCTTGGGCTCCGAAAATGAAATTTGGCCATTTGGCCTTGGCCAACCTCAGAGGGTCGGCCTCGGCCTTCCCCAGGCCTAGGGGTCAGCCTCGGCCTCCAGGAGGGGTTGGCCTCGGCCATTTTCCCCCGGTGGTTCACCCCTCCGCGCAAACCCCTTTTTTCGCACTCTTTTCGCTTCGTACGCTTTGCGTGTGACTTGGACACTTCGTTCGTCATATAGATACGATTCGCATCAACACGCTCGTCGTAACGCAACTTCCGGATTTGCCTTTGCTTATCAAAACACCTACCGTCGGCGCGCCCGAAGTTCACCGAAGGGGGGAGTGGCCTTGGCCTCCCTTCATGGGAGTTGGCCTTTTACCTTAGCCACCCCCTAGGGTCGGCCTCGGCCTCCCCAGGGGTGGTGGCCTCGGCCTTCCCCCAATGTTTGGCCTATGGCCTTCCCTCCTGCGCGCACTTGTTTTCCTGAGTCTTTGCACCTCCGCGATGTTTACGGACGTTCGTACATCAACCTCCCGGCGTCCGTTCGTACATCAACCTCACGACGTCCGTCGTCCATCAACTTCGCGATGTCTATCGTCTATCAACCTCGCGACGTCCGTCGCCCGGGACCGCACGCCGCTCCCGCGATGCCCGTCACCCAAAGTCGCGCGTTACAGCCGAATGACCCGTCGCCGACGACCACATACCATCACTCCCAACTTTGTCACTACTACATGTTGCATTCATTATATTGTTATGACAGGTACACTTAGCTCACATCCTGTCTTCAAGACACCCGACGCGCGCCCTCGCGCTATTCTCATGATACGTGCCCCGGCACCAAATATTGCTCCGCGACGTCGTCGCCGC